>LR749532.1:1272126-1395082 GCA_902729485.2 Mus minutoides
TCTCTCTCTCTCTCTCTCTCTCTCTCTCTCTCTCTCTCTCTCTCTCTCTCTCTCTCACACACACACACACACACACACACACACACACACACACACACACACACGTTAGTGACTAGGTACAGGCAATCAGTGGGGCTGGATACAGGAAGAATTTGTTTTCTCCAGGGACAAGCTCCCTGGTAGATCATCTAATCCCAAGGGTCAACCTTAAACACACGTACATCTGTGTCACTAAGTGGAGTCAGTGGGTTGTATATGTGCACATATGAACATAGATGAGCAAGAATGAGTAAAGAAGAGCTTGTGGCCTTGAGGAGAAGTTGGGGAGCACCGTCAAGGAGCTGGATGAGGGAGAAGAAGATGAGTAGGAATAATATAATGCAATACTCGTGTATGAAGTTCTAAAAATAACTGAATCTAAATTAAATAAAATGATTGGTCTAGCAGACAAAAATAACTGGTGAAGTGGTACGGAGCCTGTCCCTCAGCGTCCGTTCCTTCACAGGCTATCTGCTGCTGAACAGTGTTCTTCCCTGAATGTGGTCTAGGGGTAGGTTTGATGTGCAGACAGCTCATGACCAACTTTCTTTTAAAACCTTCTAAGTGGGAGCCAAAAGACGATGTTAGAGGAGACCAGATACCCACCAAGCTGAAGAAAGTCTGTTGCTTTATTCCAGCTTGAAATATATCAGGAAGATATGACCACACTTTACAAGATATCAGTTTCTTTTACTTTTTACTATGGCAGTATCTGTTCAGATTGAAATTAGAAATGGGAAACCTCTTAAGTTCACTCTATGAACATGCACACAGATCTTGGGGAAACAGAAATTCAGTAGGTGTTTGGTTTGTTTCACTCATCTGTTGCCCCAGTCTGTTAGCAAGGATGCTTGTTTAATCCATTGTCAACACCATTGTTATAAACTAAGAGCTATCTTGAGTATTTGTATTGTCAATCACCTCATAGATCGTTTGATGTTCAATGTACAATATACAGATGTTTTAGAAATAATTTTACAGATACTTTATATAAGGAATCCAAATGAGTATGTAACAGATTCATAAGTGTTGTTAAAATTCCATACATTTTTTCCTTTAATTCAAGTCACAAAAGCTAAGAAATTGGGGTAACCCAACATAAGAATGTGAACAAGGAGGTTGGGGGACCTTCTGTTGTGATAAGGGCATGGGTTACTATGGCAACACCACTGTAGATGCCAGCAGCCCACTTTAGAGGTGTACAGGGCTGAGATTTGATGACAGTTTGGGGGGACTTTTCCTTGTTAATGAGCATTGTCTTTTTTACAGAAGAAAGAAGTTTTAAGTTCCATGACCTGAGGCCAAGACAGATCTTTTCTTCTCTCTGCCTTTACCCTTTAACAAAGGGGGGGAGGTCCCTTCTTTTTACATTTTTCTTGGTGTTTAAAAAGAAAAAAAAAACTTTCTCACTTATACTTTATTGTGACTTCTCTCCTGCTATTTTTTTCTTTTGAGGCAATTGACTCCCTTGATGTTTATTTTAGACTTTTCTCTTGAAACATTTGCACAATCTCATTGCTGTGAAAGGTACCAGGTTCTCGGGTCTGACATTGGCGAATGAGCACAGCTTTGTGCCTGTGTCTCTGTGGACATTTACAATGTATCCTATAGGCATTTAAAATGTATCAATTTTTGATTGTTTGTTTGAATTTAGATAAAACGATTAGTCTACCAGACAAAAATAACTTGTTGAAGTGGTACAGAGCCTGTCCCTCAGCAATTGTTCCTTCCCAGGCTGTCTGCTGGACAAGTTGAGAGCTTATTCTTCCCTGGATAAGGTCTAGAGCTGGGTGTGATGTGCAGACGGAGTTGTTTGTTTGTTTGTTTGTTTGGGTATGTTTACTTTAGCACTGCCTGCTCGTCGATAAGAGTGAAATAAATCTAGTCATTTTCCTCTGGAGGAATATCCTTATTAACCACTTTCAGGAAGATGTAGACCACGTGTCTTTGTGGTAAAAGTTGGATCTGAGTTCACAAAGCCTTTCTTGGCTTTCCCTCTTCCAGCAGTTTCCTTACTAAAGGAGAAAAATGGGAGCCAGAGTATGGGGCAAGAAAAGCCAAAAAGACAAAATCTGAAGGAGCCGGAACCCAAACCTGAGTTTCCAGGGAAACCGAACTCACGTCGTCTAGGAGATGGGAGCCCAGAGGAGTGGCCTAAGACATCTGCCTTTTCTAGCCCTCCCTGCAGGATGTGTCTGATGCCCCTTCTCCTTTCAACATGGCCTCTTCACTTAAGCTTTTCCACGGGGGCCTTTGTTTCCTGTGCACCATGTGCTCTGACTAAAACAGGTGTCATTATTAACTTTTAGCAAAAGCCTCCAACACCTCTCTTTGCAAAGGAAGAGATATTTTAAGGATAAAAAATTATTAAAGTTTTAAATGTGGAAAGAAAGGGAACTTTGTGCCTCCCTCCCATTTTGGCACCACCCCTCAGCCCCTTCCACTGAAAGTGGGTGAATGATTTGGAGTGGGGTTAGGTACCGGTTCTCTGGGGCTCAACACAGGAGGGAATGAGACTAACCAGCTACCGACCCAGCTGATGAATTCCGTTTCAGTGAGAATGTGTCTCCCCCAGCACTGACAGATTCTGGTTTCATTTAAATCCTTCTTAGAATCAAATCCCTTTGAAATGAAGCCAAAGGAGAGAGCCAGACATTAAGACCATGCTGGAAGCAGGTGTCTACCTGGATGAGTTGCACTAGATGACCTAGAGCAAGAAGACTGCTAAGTGCTGTGGGGAGCAAAACGTGTGGCCAGGAGAAGCCGCAGCCAAGTTGGAACGTGTAGACCATCTATTATATTTGTTGTTCTTTCTGTAAATATCTTTCCTCTGGTCAGCAGCCAGCATCCTCACACCTCAAAGCAGATCTTATGAAGATGTCCTTCCCCCATCAGTTTTATGAATTTTGAGCCATCATGAACAAAATGTTCCTCTGGGCTGAATTACCAATGCCTATTGGGGTTGGGTTTGAATTACCAATGGCATTGGGAGTGGCTTTACAGCCCCTGGTAAGTCATAATAAGCAGCAAGCAAGTACACTTGCCTGCCCAGTGTCAGCAACTCCCCATTTCCGGCCAATGGTTTTTCCTGGCTCCCCATTTGGGAGGCTTTTTAATATTCTCATTAAATTATGTGTCACCTGAATGAGGTTCAGGCATGTATCCTAAATTCAATCACCTCTAGGTACAAGAAGTTGGCATGAAAACACTCCCAGAAATACACAGTTTTGCATAAGTGCAAACCTGCCAGATGAGCCTACCATGATGAGAATTCAGGCATCACTGGGCCGCAGTAGATTTGCAGAAGCCTGGGGACTCTCCTGAGGTTCATGTGAGGAGCTGAGATGCATCTCATAGGGCTACATCTGGGCAAACATCTGTCTACACTGTAGCCCAGAATCCTACACTGAGTCAAGGGCTCTCATTCCTTCCCACCAGGAAACGAGGCTCAGCCCCCAGACTGCCCAGCACCTTGTGTGAGCTTCAGTGACTCTCAGCAGAAGAATTAAACACTATGAAGCTACTTAGTATCAGGCAGACTCTATCTAGAAAAGCCACAGTGTAAGAAAGTCCAGCCTGCTGGACAAATCCAGAGAGTACCATTTCAATGATTCTATTCCTCAGCTAGAATAATAAATAGCAAAGGAGACTGACAGGGAGTGGTAGGAGTCACCAGCACACAGGCTCTCCCTGACCTTGTTACCAATAACCCCTTAACTGTGACTTTCTTCCTCTACCTACGTCTTTGCTTCCAGCCCATAGCCTGGACCATACATATCCAGGTTCTTGGACCAAAGTCAAAGTGACAACCATGTGACTATGAAGTCAAGATGAGACAGGAGGCCAAAAAACAAGAAACAAACAAACAAACAAACAAAACAGAAGGATGAGCTAGAAATAAGCAATTTCCAGACTGATCCACTGAGCTCCAACTGCACTTGCCAGGGTCGTTATTTCCTTCTTCTTTCTTTGTATTCGCTCCTGGAAGAATTCACTCTTTTCAAAGCAGACTAGCAATATCTCTATGATAAGTGCATCCTCAATATGAAGAGGGTACAAAAGCCAGCCCTGCGGTTGTGGTTGCTTAAAAGCCCATTACTGTAGTTTTTGTTCCCAGTAAGAGAGGAAATGTGATTGCCCGGAGGCAGATTCCTCAGTGAGATTCCTCCAGGACAGATCTGCTGCAACAGAGCCTAGCCAGGGAGGTTCGCCCATGCTCTTTGAAGACTAGGAGAATTTTCACAGTGTGAGGGACAGAGAGAGTTTCCGATGACAGAAGTTTACAAGTTTCAGAAAGGAATGAACATCTTGGGGGAGATGTCTTGCCAAAGGCAGAACTGTTGTGTCGTTAATTTCAACCGGATGTGTAGTGTCTGTCCTCGTCTCCTACGAACTTTTTTGATAATAAACTGGACCACTCCTACCTTCTCCATCCACAGGTTAAAAAGCAAAGAGAGACCATTGTGGCTCCAACATCTCTTAGGATCTCTTTTCCTGCTTCCTTCATCTCAGGATAGGCTCGGACCCCATGCGGAACACAAGAAGTCGGTCCCTTTCTACATAGATACTTTCCTGGGTTCTGGCTCTCATGGTCACTAGCGGGTCTCCTCCTCGTTTCCATATTTCTCGTGGTTCAGATCATTCTTAAAGAGAAGCCTACGAAGCAAGTAGGGAGCATATGATACCATCACATTTGGCGCTCCGACCAGGAGCCACTTTGGAAACCATTTGTAACCAGCCCATTATTCTCCTCGCGATCTGCTTTCCTGGTTGCTTTTAACCAACTTGAGGAGAGGATTCACTGAGGTAGAAAGGCTTGTGACCCATCTGTTGAGTGTATAATTTCCTTTTCATTGGCTAGCACAGTCCAATAAAAAATATATTATTAGGTGCACTAACTCAATCAGCAAACAAATGACAGGCAGATGGTCCTCAAAAACAATCGCGGCCATGAATGCCACAGAGGCGCAGTGTGGGCCCCAGCTTTTGGGCAGCCTTTGTCTGAGAACACTCCACTGGGTTAAGTGATGCAAAATCAGACAGAAAGACAGAGACGCTGTGTGTAAATGAGGGAGAAGTTAACGGCCTCTGAAGCGCTCCATGAAAGGCTATGATAATTTTATTGGGAACAGGATTAAAAAAAAAAGTCATCCACTGAGCTGACAGGGATGCTGCAAATGACACGTTCACTTCAGCTGGATATGGTTTGGGCTTTTTCTTAAAAAGGGTCTTTCTTACAATTTTCTCAAGTTTTATTTCAGCTGAGTTACCCAACTCAGTAAGAAATAGCTTTTGTACATGAGAGGATCTCACAGGAGAGGAGGGAGGAAGGAAGGGGGAGGGAAGAGGGTACAGGAAGGAAGGAAGGAAGGAAGGAAGGAAGGAAGGAAGGAAGGAAGGAAGGAAGGAAGGAATTGTGCAGATTTTGAGGAAGCAGTGAGATTGGAAGCCAGCACGGGGAATTTCAAAGTCGAGAGGATGTGTGCAACCGATGTGATACGCCCCAGTGTTTGCAGAGGGTGAGCACTCCACAGATGAATTCTGCACAGGGCTAGATTTTGCTCCTTTCAGGGTAGTGACAGGCATGGCTCTGTGATACATTGAGATTTGCCATGGGATCTAGGACAGATTTAAGTCAGTCCTTGACTATAAAAAAGCTTCAATTTGGTCAACTGGGTTAGGTAGTTGTGTATGCATTCTATAACCTCTTCTGTTAAGGGAGGTAGGAAGGAGAGAGGGGAGGGAAGAAGCAAAGAAGAGAACAGAGGAACCACGGGTACCTATGACTGTTAGAAGAAGAACACAACCATCTCTGCTTGGACATTGGTTTTCCTTCCTTGGACTGAGGCCTGAAGAGACAGCTCAGAGATGAAGGGTTTATAGAAACTTCTTGTAGATCAAGTTTGATTCCCAGCACCCACATCGGGTGGCTCCCAAAAGTGTATAACTCTAGCAAGGATCTGATGCTCTTTTGTCTCTGGGCACCTGCATGCACTAGCACAGACACATAGACACACAGGCACACTCACACAGGCACAGACACACAGACACACTCACACCGGCACAGACATACACACAAACATACACAGGCACAGACACAGAAACACACACACAGATACAGGTACACACAGACACAGGCACAGACACACAGATACAGACACAAGCACACACAGAGACACAAATGCACACACAGATACAAACATACACATGGACACGTACACACAGACTCACACAATTCCAAAGAAAATAAAATACTAAAAGTAATTCAAGCTTACGATTTACAAGAAAAATCTGAAAAGACTGGAAAATCATCACAGAACGAAAAATGATCACTCCCCACCACCAAAGAACAACTCTGAGAGTAATGTGGGATTAATTCTTGTAATGTCTCCTGATATTTTTTCTTTATTTCATTGTTTTGTCTTTCTTTCTGTATGTTCATGTGTGTGTATGTATATCGTGTGTATGTGTGTGTGTGTGTGTGTGTGTGTGTGTGTGTGTGTGTGTGTGTGTAAGGGCAGGGGTTACTGAGTTTGATCCCAGGGCCATGTGGACACTAGGCCAATATTCTACCATGGAGCCATAAGCCCAGCCTTCCTGATAACTTTGCCTTGCATTTGTTTCCCACTTAATGATGCATTATTATTGTTAGGCATTGTCTACTTAAGCTATCATAAAGCTCTTTATAAACATCATCTTAAGTGGCTGCACTTTGATATTTGTGTAGAACAGAGTCTCAACACCCTAAAGAAATCTGCATTCAGCCCCCATCTTCTTACTTGGTAGTTCTGTAAACTTAGAAGAACAGAACCATTCGAGACTCGGAGCATCAAAGTTGAATCAATAGCTGTGCAGTCTAACGTTGTACAGAGTAAGCACTCAATAAGTCGTCTATGGTGAGAGTTTGTGGATTAGCCTCCCTGATCACATTCCAGACAATTCCCATAGTATAGATCCCCAGAAAGAAGGAGACACGTGAGCACAGTTCATACACACTGTGCAATATTTCCTGTACTTTGAGGCTAACTTTTTCTACACTGACTTGTGTTTTGGGAAAACTCTGCTTGCTTGATAGTATGATATCACATCTCTCCCTAAATTTGAAGGTTTTAAGAAAAAAAAATTTATTTTGTCTCTTTGTGCATATGTGTATGTCTGTGTGTGTGTGCGTGCACAAGTGTGCAAGTGCACATGCGTGGGGAGGAGTTCATGGAAGGCCAAGAAAGGGTGTCAGGAGTTACAGGAGTTGGAGGAGTTAGCAGGACATGGACTTTCATGTGATGCTAAATCTGAACAATTGTGCAGCCAGCAACTCTTAACCACTAAGCCATTGTCCCCCCACCCCTGAGCCATCACTCTTCTCTATATCTAGAGTTCTTTCTCTTTGCTGAGTGTATCTTAAGCACGTCCACTGGTCAGACTTCCTCCTGTTTCCACTCGCTGAGTCACTGTAACTCCTTGCTCTAAAAACTGTAATATGTCCCTGACATCACCTCATACCTCACACTGTGAATCAGCTGAACAACTCCTCTCTCTCTCTCTCTCTCTCTCTCTCTCTCTCTCTCTCTCTCTCTCTCTCTCCTCTACTCATTGAACTAAACCCTCTAAGGCAATGCTTTCTGGGCTTGGGTAATCTAGAAGACCTTGTTAAAATGTGAATTCTGCAGTTTTAATAAATCTCTTGGGTGACATAGATGTTCCTAGCTCTTCTGGTCCCTCTGTAGGGGTCACTGGAAGTATCTTGCATTTAATCCAACCATGATGGCCCAAGAAAAGGACCTCCCTTCATAACTTCTATTTTAAAAAGGAAAGCTTGTGAATGGTGATGGGGTGGCTTTAAGGGAAAAGCAAGTAGCTGGGAGAAGGCCTCTTAGGATGCTAACACCCATGCTAAGGTAAAGTCTACGATTTTCCATTGAGTAGCTTGGCTAATATCAGGGGCTTACCCATTGATGTGGGACATGAAGTTCCCTGTACTTGACCTTCACCCTTGAATTTATCTGACATGATCTATTTCTATCATCATAGACCTCTGGTCTGGTATTTTGCTACCACCACCCCCTATCCTTATCACCCGCTAGGATAATCAACCATGCATAAGACAATAAACTGTACCACCTGGTTTCTGTCACTCTAGAAACTGACTCCAAAGATCTACACTTCATGATAATGGCTTCTATTGTTGACACATCCTGTAAACAAGGATGCCACAGAGTATCTCCCAGGTGTTAGAGACCCTCAACCAGTGAATCCAGTCTACATCAGTAATGGTGCTAAGGACCATGGCTGCCAGAAAGCCGTGGAGTGCTGTGGGGTCTGTGTTCACTACTCTTTCCTGTCTAGTCCCTCTGATCTCTCCCACATTCTCTATAAAGGCAGTTTCAAAATGTTTAACCTGGACAAGCCAAGGAACCAAGTTCCACAACCATCCTCCAGTGTTCTACCTGTGACTGAAGGATAAAAGGGATCCAGGGCTTAAGACTTTCCTACGCAAGATCCTCAAGGCAGACACCAGGACCCCACTATTCTAGGATCAGGATCTTGGCTCCAGCCCACAATAGTCACTGCTTTGCTTTCAGTGTCCTGTGTAGGTCAGCTGCCCTTCCACTCATAGCCTAGACATGATAGCCAATAGCTGAAGGACATAAAGACTCTTTAAACGTTGGACACAGAAGGCCTCTGGTTGTTTTGTTATCTGTTTTCTTCCGTTGTTCTCTTTTATCATGCCTGATGTTTTTTCTTCTCAAGGCCTTTCAAGAAGTTAAGAAGTGCAAGCTTAGTGTCCAGTGTTGATATATCATATAACAAGATCATAAGCACTCTCCAGCTATTCGCTTACCACTGTTCCTATATACCATAGTTCACTGAAATGCCACAGCCTTGGGTGAGCCTATACCACACCACTGTGCACGCAAGCACCGTAGAAGCTGTATGCTACAATATATTAGAGACTGTGTTATCACCACTGACTGACAGTCAGCCCTGGGGGCATCGCTATATGTGATTGACAGGGCATTCTGATCTGAAACCTATCTTAAGAGCCAGATTTCTGGGCACTTCTCTAAACCCTTGGTCCTGATGCTTCTTCTGCAACCAGAACCTAACACAAGTGTCAAAAATGTGATTCTGGGAAGCAGATGTGTTAGTGTGGATGAACAGGGAAGGAAGAAGAGGCCACAGAAAGATCATCATATAGTAGCCACTACCACAGGTTCTCAGTTCCATTGGACTGTCTGGAGATGTTTTGAGACTGTTCTCAAACATGTCAGGCCAGGGGGTGAAAGAGGAAAGTATGCCCCCTCAGTTCCCATACCCTGATGGTCAACAATGACGCTGTGTGTGTCAACTCCATCACACCTCCAGGTTGGGATTTGATAAGTTCTGAATGCTACCCTTTCTAGGACAAATCCCTCCAGCACCTGGGTAACTGCACTGGCGAATGGCACCGTGCACTGTGCATGTTATTTTCTGATAGTTGAGGTGAAAAAGCTGATAGAAGGTTTTAGAATTTATTTTAAATTGCATGCTGAGTGGACCTAAATCTATGATCTAGTTATCTCTGGGCTGTTTATTCCAGCAGGCACATGCTCCATCGTTTGAATAGCTCAGCTCCAGCCTTGTGATAGGAACACTGTTGGTATTGGTTTGCGGGCTTTTTTGAGAGCATCAGAGGCTATTTCCTAGAGATATTTGGTCCATGATCGGAAAGATTCTCTCCTCTTACAAAGAGAATTTGCTTTGTGTATCTCTCCATCCATTGACAGCCTCCAAGTTGAGTGAGTGAGGGCCCTTCCTCTTGCTTTTATTCTTTACTTTTCTTCATCTTCTGCTTCTCACAAAACCAGTCCAGGTACTCTGGACAACATATCCTCTTCTCATCTAGGCTGAAATGAGGCAGTTGGCTAAAAACAAAACCTAAGTCACCTTTCCTCACACCGAAACATCTAACACTAAAAGGTGCCCATGAGAATACTCATCTTTAACCCCAAAGCTTTCTAAGAGTAAATGTGGGATCTGTCCTAATATTCGTTAGAAGAAAGAGAAAATAGAATGTGCCTGGGAGACAAATCTGTGAAGTGTGGATGTGAGGAGCCAGAGCGTGAGCCTGTCGCCCATGAGCGTTAACACATGGTGGCTCCATCAAAGGTCTGTATATGCAATTCAGCTGCTTGGCTGACAGAAGATTTGGGACTGTTAACACACACTTCATTAAAATACCAGCAAAACTCCAAGTTTGAAATCCCACAGTTTGTGTTAGTTGATAAAACTCAATTGCTTCTAATTACTGTTAGTACAGCTTTAAAATAATATTTTGTTGTAATAAAAGATTCAAACTGACAAGTGAGAGTCAGCCCGCCAGACTGCGAAAGACAGACCGGAGAGACTGTGCACTGGTGGAGAGGCTGTGCACTGGTGGAGAGACTGTGCTCTGATGGAGAGACTGTGCTCTGATGGAGAGACTGTGCTCTGGTGGAGAGACTGTGCACTGTTCTGTTGACCTGCTTTTCTAAAAAAATGTTTTTAAAGCATCCAACAAAGGGGGAAAAATTAACAGGATTTTAAATGAGTTTGAAAGGAGAGGACCTCTCAAACACTGATGTCATTTGCATTTCAGATTAGACACTTGTTTTAATTAGAGATTCGGGCTTAAACTGAAACAGGCCAAGGCGTGCGATTTCCTAGTACTCCTGTGAAGTGTGCACCAAAATGACATAGCACCCTCTTCTTTGACTGTTGTCCCGGCCCAAGAGATTGTTAAGATTGGTCCATTGGATGAAATGGAGCATCTTCAGATTTTGGAAGTTGTTT
Organism: Mus minutoides; assembly: GCA_902729485.2. NCBI lineage: Eukaryota > Metazoa > Chordata > Mammalia > Rodentia > Muridae > Mus > Mus minutoides. Next base: position 1,282,975 of record LR749532.1, read on the forward strand.
GAGAGATAAAGGGAAGTGTTCATCACTGATCTCCTCTCCCCACTTCTAGCCCAGGCCCACCAGTCTTCATGGTTCCCAGTAGGCTGGACTGATCCCTACCTCCATGCCTTGGCACGTGCTCTACCCCAAACCCCTACATCCCCTGACCAACTCTACTTAAACTTTGTGTCCCAGCTGAACTCTGGTCCTGAGAAAAGCATCTTTGACTTCAGGTTTAGGTCAATGCTTTGTCATGTATACAGTGCCACTGAGGTCCTCCCTTTCAAAGCTCTTTGATGGAAAGTGTGATTATTTGCCTAACCTTGTGTTTACTGTCCTTTCCCTGTTAAGCTCCAAAATTCCAGTGGCACTCTGAAACTGTACTAGAAAACAAACAAACAGAAATCCTGAACAGTTGAAGCAGTCCTGGGTAAGTGGAGCAACAACTCCACTTGTGGGTCGTAGGACTGTTGCGTCCGACTTCCAAAGACGCTGCAAAAGCATCTAACAAGACACTCAGATGTTGGAACTGATGGGACAGAAGAGAGGGCATGTACCACACCACACACACACACACACACACACACACACACAGAGAGAGAGAAAGAGAGAGAGAGAGAGAGAGAGAGAGTTCTAAACAGCTGTGCCTCCCAGACTGCAGCTCCAAGGAGTAAGCCTGTGTTGTGCCGGGCAATGAATTGTTAGGGGAACCTTCCCAGAACATAAAAGTTCTCCTGGCATCTGGCTGCATGTTGTGTTAGCATCCTGGAAGAAGTTCATTCCTGTGGGACTATGTGCTTGGCTGGAGGACAGCAGAATTATTGCTGAAGTATTCCTCCTGGAGAGCTATAATCCTGTGGCCGAACTGTATTCAAAACATTTCTGCTGCGATAATAAAAAATATATATACCCATGCCGTGAATTCCCAGAAAGCAGTTTGGCCTCCTTACCTACAGAAGCTAAGAGCTGCAAATGAGCTGAGCGGGTGACTGGTAGGTAAATTGTGATCACAGAGACTGTATTCTGAATCTTTGTGGCAGAAACCCCCGCAATCCCAAAGGGGTAGGAACATTACATGTTTTACGGGGCATGTGCCCAAATAAATAATTCATAGAATAATGCTTCTAACTGTTCAGGTGAGATTATATGGTAAAGTAAGCAGAAATACCAGATACAATACTGTTTCCTGTAGAGTCCTTGTGTGGAGTCCCTGAGTTAATCTTCTATGCTCACCCCTCCCTGTAGAGTACCAACCAAAGCAAGGGAGAGATAGAGCAGCAGGTCTTAAGATAACTGTCCATGGAAAACAGTGTAGTGCACACACAGAGATTAAGATGTTAGATTTTAAAACAAATTCTGAAACACAGTCTGTATTAGCCATCCTGGGTTACTAAAATGAGGGTCTGAGTCTACCAACTTTATAAAGAGAAAGGCTCTTAATCTATGTATTAGATGTTCAAGTTCAGAACTGAGTGACTTCTGGTGAGGGAGGGTGGTGCACATAAGAGAGTCATATGTCAGTCCCAGAATGGGGAGGAGAGAGGAGAACCCAGTGTTCCCTTTAGTCATTCCCAAGTCATCTAGGCCATCCCAATAGGCTGTACCTTCTGGTATTTGCATGGTCAATCCTAAGAGTGTCACCCTTAAACCAAGCTTTTAATCACAATAGTCCCTTCAGGGTCCCATAGACATGGCACAGGCCTAGATCTGGGAAAGTGTAGTCAAGGAGATATCTCAAGAATAAACAAATTGATTTCGAAAGGCCCAGGGCTATGGTTCCTACAAGATAGACTGGGGGGAGGGGGCTGGGGAGGGCTGGGGTGGGCAGTGAGCCTCCTTTGCACTTCCTGCTTCCAGCCCTCTGCCTCTCTCTCCTGTACTGCTTGGCATTCCTCCCCACAACCTCTCAGGTCCTGGGTCCTCACTGCTGCCCATTGCTCACTCAGGTCTCCAACCACTTCCTCCCAGTTCCTTAGCTTTGAGGCTTTGTCTAGGAAGGCAATTGAAGCCAGCTGCATCTATGCCCATGGGATGCTCTTGACCCATCGTCTAGGTCTTGGCTGTAGTGTCTTCTCCATGAGCCATTGCACAAAGAATACACACCACTTAAGCTTTATCTCATCTCTTCTTCATTGTTTCATTGTTGTCTCGAAGCTCATTGACAATCGCTAATAATTATTTATTAACTAGAGGCTTCCACACACATTAGCAGATGCTACACGTGCCTTAGTCACAAGCATACACCCAGAGTTATATGGGAAGGCACCAGTTTTCCCAAGTACAGTAACTGCTTGATCAACTGTATTGACTGAGTGAATTGAACCCAGACCGGGCAATGCTGAGATCAGCTCAGCTTCCTAGAAATTGACTTGGAAACTTGGTTACAGATTCCCATTCCCCATGAACTCAGCACTATGGTGGTGGGTTCCAGAGACAGGAGAGTCAATTGTTTGTTAGAGTAACGTCGCTTCTGTTGACTGTGGTGGGTTTCAGAGGCTGAATATTGCTGTGCTGCAGTGGCGTTGGCCATGTCTCTAGGGGCTCCTCTATGCCTTTGTCCTTCCCTCAGCCCACACTATGTCTTAGGAGATTGAGTCAAAGATAGAGAGCTGCAGCTGTTAGCAGTTAAGTGACCAAGTAACTGCTCGGTTATCACCCTCTTCCTTGTGACTTAGTGGGATCCCACCATCCAAATGGTAAGAGCGCGGAGAACTCAGATTGGGTGGGGCACAAAAAGGGCAGTGAATGAGGGGCCATCTCAGCCATCCTGAGCCCAGATCCCACTCAAGCTAAGGAGCCATCCACCCATGCACTGGGGTCTGGTTTGCTAGAAGTCTGCTCTCTGTTTAATAGAGATTGAGGTAAACTGCCAGGCCTGTCACCACTCTGCCCTCACAATGGTACTATGGCTGGATGGGGGTGGTGGTCTGCAGTTTGGGCTCGGGGTTTGGAACCTCAAGGAATCAGACCTTAAACAGTCGTCAAGATCCAATGTATTCACTCAGAGATGTTTTGGTAATTAAATAAAAGATTTAAATTTGATGAGGGCAACACCCAAACAGAAAGACAATCTCTCACAAGCCAGGGATCTGATAAGAGAGAGGGAGAGAGAGAGTGAGAGAGAGAGAGACAGAGACAGAGACAGAGACAGACAAAGAGAGAGACAGAGAGACAGAGACAGAGAGACACAGGCACAGAGACAGAGAGAATCAGAGATAAAGACAGGGAGAACAGGGAAAGAGAGGAAGAGACTAAGACAGAGAGAGTCACAGAGAGACACAAATACAAAGACAGAGAGAATGTAAACACCCCCATATAATAGCCTAGCATGGAGGGAGGAATCTGTAGCAGCTTTTAAACTTCAGTGAACTTAGAAATACCTGAGCATTCTGAACACAAACTTTACAACCCCACCCCACCCCACCCACCCCCAGTTTCCACCTTTCTCTGTGGTTGCTGTTCAAGCAGCTCCTGTGGAAATCCGAGGCAACCTCTGGGCCGCAGGATGGAGTGACTGGCCTATGGGATTGCATCCTTGTCTCCAGCACATGACATGTGCCCCAATGGCCCCATTCATAAGAGTCTCACATCTGCCTCCTAGTTGTGGTGTGTGGCTTTGTGTGTGTGGCTTTCTGGCCCACAGCCAATGGGAACGGAAGTATGCAATACCCACTGTGTCTTCAACCCTGGAGTACAGGGGTGCAATTTTTAAAAATAGCCCAACACTACAAGAAATATCTTAAAACTACTAGTAGTTTAAAGTAATATACACACACACACACACACACACACACACACACACACACACACACACACATATGCCTTATTTATAAGGGCAAGAAACTGGAAGCAACCCAGATGTCCCTCAACCCAGATGACCCAGAAGAATGGATACAGAACATGAGGACATCACGAATTTTTCCGGCAAATGGAAGGAACTAGAAAATATCATCCTGAGTGAAATAACCCAGACCCAAAAGGACATGCATAAGTAAATATTAGCCAAAAAGTACAGAATACCCATGATACAACACACACACTGTAAGAAGTTTAACAAGAAGGAAGGCCTAAATGAGGATGCTTCAATCCCACTTAGAAGCAGGAAGTAATTAATCACAGTAGGCAGAGGGAGGGAGGAATGTGGGTGGGAAAGGAGGAGGGGGAAGGGGAAAAGGGGATAGGATCAGGGATGGAGAGAAGGACAGGAGAAAAATCCAGAAAACCAGGAAGATGAATGGAATATGCAGCTTCTGTGGGTGGGAGGTAGGGGGGACCCTTTAGAAAGTCCCAGAGACCTGGGATATTAGAGATTCCCAAGACTCAATGGGGATGACCTTAGTCAAAATGCCCAACAGTGGGGAGAGGGTACTGGAAGAGTCCAACTCCAGCAGATAGACAGGGCCCCAAGTGGAGGGACTCTGTTACTAACCCACAGCCAAAATTTCTGACCTAGAATTGTTCCTGTCTAAAAGAACTACAGGAACAAAAATGAAGAAGAGACTGAAGGAAAGGCTCTCCAGTAACTAACTGGCCCAACTTAGGACTTGTACTATTGGGGGTGGGGAGGATGTTGCACCAAGGCCTGACACTATTGCTGCTACTATAATGTGCTTACAGACAAGACCCTAGCATGACTCTGAGAGGCCCTACCAGCCACTGACTGAGACAGACGCAGATACTTACACCCAACCAATGGACTGAAGTTGGATACCCCTATGGTTGAATTAGGGAAAGGCTGGAAGAAGCTGAAGGGGAGAGTGACTCCATGGGAAGACCAGCAGTCTCAACTAATCTGGACTCCTGGGAGATCCCACAGACTGAGTCACCAACCAGGCAGCATACACAAGCTGGTCCAAGGCCACAGACACATACATAGCAGAGGACTGCCTGGTTTGGTCTCAATGGGAGGAGATGTGCCTAATCCTGGAGAGACTTGATGCCCCAGAGAAGGGGGTTGCCTGGGGAGTAGAAGGAGCACGCTCTAGAAGGCAAGGAGGATGGGGGAATGGAATGGAGAACTGTAGGAGGGAAGACCAGGATTGGGAACAATGAATGCAATGTAAATAAAATAATTTGTTAAATAAAATAAGTAAAAAATAGACCAACACTCCAAGAAACATCTTAAGACTACTTATACTTTAACAGTAATGTAATTTTTAAAAAAATATACAACCAAGTGCAATCACAAGCAATAGTAATTAAGGCATTAAGAGAAGATGGTAGAGTTGCTGTTTAAAACCTTATGGTGGTTCTTTGAAAATTCAAAGTATGATTTCCTAGTACCTGTCTATTCTATTTATAAATATATCTCCATAGGAATTGAAAGTAAGAATTGGAGTAGATATTTAATCCAGCTGAGTTCACAGCAGCACTATTTATAGTCGCAGGGTGGGAGCAGTCTGAGTCCTCCTCAGAGGAAGCAAACAGTGGTGTACTACACACGACACAGCAACTGTTAGTCATCCTTAAAGCAGAAACTTCCACACGTGCTGCAGTAGGAATGTGCCCGGGGAATGATGGAGAGGCAAGCGAGCCACAAGAAGACACGCTATCTCAACCAGTCAGGTTCACCGAAATGGAAAGAACAGACCGGGAGGGTGGCAAGGCCCAGGAGGGGCAGAGGCGAAAGCAATTCCTCCAAAGGCAAGAACTCCAGCTGTATAGAATGAAGGTTCTTAGTCTATATAATGATGTGTATCTCATAATTCCACTGAACTTATATCTAAGGATGTCTAAAGTAGCATGTTTTAGGCCATGTGTGTTTATCAATATTAGCATCTTTCAACATATCAGGCAAGAAGAACCTGAGTTATTGCCTGACGTGTTTTATTTTGTCTTGGCTCAAGGCCTCCCCAGGTCAGATATTCAGATCCTACTCTGTGGCTCAGTTCAGCCTCCACAGCACCAGAAACCTTCTTCAGAAGGCCCCACCCAGCCACTATTCCCTGAGTTCTCACTTCCATCTGTCCTCTCAAGCACAGGTTGGAGGGCAACCCTCAAGGGTCATTGTTGGTGTCTTCCCCCAGACAGCCTGGAAGAGGAAATTAGATGGATCAGCATTTTAAAACATTGAATGTCCTTCAAGGACAGCACCTTGGACACAGAGGCCACTGTGGGAAAGGTAGGTACATTAATCATCTTTCTTGCTGAAGACGAAGGAGAAGAAATAAATAAAACAGCCCATCATCATGATCAGGTATCAAAGGTTTGTTTTAGGTCATACCCCCATTAAAGAGAATTTCCATGTTGTCAGGAGCAATGCCATGATTTCTCTCGTCTCCCTTTATGGGTAATTGATGCAAGGAAGAAGCATCCTGCCTATGAGCACAGTACTGCATGCGCCTGTCAGTCTCTCTATCTCCGTTGTGGGTGATCTCAAGGCAGCAGAGCAGAGTGCTGCACATGTGATTTTCCTGCACCCTGGGTGTCTCTGCCTCAGAGAAATACTAAAGCACTGGAGACTGGGAAGAAAGATGAGCACTTAGGAAACGTTGAAATCCTACGACATTCCAACCCATGTGCTTTTCCACTTGGGGTTATAATCTGGATGCTATTCCTTAAAGCTTACCAAGTCAGCCAACTGTTTAAGTCACTTACACGGCAATAGTAGAAATGCACATAAACTAAACAGATGAAAATGGAAAAGTGATATCCACCGCCCAGTGATAACAGTTATTAGCACCATGAAAGACCTTAGGAAGTCATTTTCAAGTGTAGATGAGAAAAAAGCAGGAGCACGTGAAGGGAGCATAGTTGAAGATGGTGGCTATGTGCTTTGGCAGGCAAAAATCTTAGATAGCACCTAAACTTTTCTGCCAGACATCAGAGATATCCCAAATTACGACACTGGCCACTAGGGACTCTATGAACCCCGAGGTGCAGGCTAAGCACAAAACCTTGCCAAACTTGTAAGTTTCCTGAAGTATCTGCCCTAGCACTACAGACTGAGAATCTACACAGTCAAGTGGCAGAGGTGGAAAAGATAAGCAAAGGAAGCCTTGTCACCCATCCTGTGCCAGAAGGAAGCCTGGGGAAAGGAGATGCGACAAAGAGACTGTTTATAGCTGTCAGATTCAGGATAAGTATTTCTGAGTTTGGAATTCTTTAAATAGGCTCCATCATTTTTTACTCATGTGTTTTTAAAGTGTGGTAGCTCCACTCCCCCCCCCCCAACCCCACTCCCAAGCTGGATCCAGTGGCAAAGAGCATTAAAATAAAATCCAAGTCAATAAACAAAATCCTGGAAGTTCTCACTGCGTGAAAAACCAAACCGGGCCAGGCTAGCCAACTCCTGTCTCCTCCCTCAGAATGCCCACAGAAGAGAAGTTTTCTCACACTGTTAATCTAGCTATCATCAGATTCCCATGGGCAGGAATGCCAAGACTGTTGGTCTGTAAAAGAATTTGGGTGGCTTTGCTCAGAATCAGAATGATTTAAAGCTCGAGGCAGCGTAAATTCACCCCTGGCAGCTTTAGATTCCCAGCCGTTCCCACTCCTAGAAGAGTTTCCTTTTAGTTCAAATGTTGCTATTTGTTAAAACTTTTAAAGTTTACCACATTTCATTGTTGTTTGCTTATCTTGCATCCATGAATACAAATTCCATTAAGTAATTCACTTTTATCAGCATATTTCCTTCTAAAATGATTATGTGATATATTATATATTAATAATATATTACACATAATATATGTTCTATAACTCTAGGTAAATATTTGAAAGTGCTGTCCGAGTATTAGATAGAGACCCAGTACTCACCTGTGATCTTGAAAAAAAGAGGTAAATAAAAAGTTACCTAGATTTCTTTCTTGGGGAATTTCAAAGAGGTGAGGAGAAGACAAACAGAATATCATGACCACAACATCCCGGAGCTGAAAGACTGGAAGGGTTGCAGCTAGAACATGTGGTGCATAGTACTAGAAGACACAAAAATGCAAACAAGAATCATATATTGTTGCTGAAAACTAAGTACCATGTGTGTAGAAGGAAACAGTAGCCATGTTGGCTACTGTTCACATCAGCTTGTCTGGATTTTGGATCACCTAGAAGATTGCCAGACACTCCTCTCATTATATCTGTCAGAGCATTTTCAGTGATGACTAACTCAAGGAGAAAGGCCTATCTTGAACGTGAGTGTCCCCATCCCTTGGAATGAGGCTTCCAAATAAAATAAAATAAAATAAAATAAAATAAAATAAAATAAAATAAAACACGTAGTGTCTGAACAGGATTCCTTTTCTCAGTTTGCTAAGAGGTCACAGCAGGAACTGTTCAGCCACACCCTCTGGACCACGATGCCTTGAGTCTTACGAAACTCTGTAACAAAGTGAATTCTTCCTCCTTCAATTACTTCCTTTGGGTGCTTCATCACAAGGAAGATACAAGTAACTAGCAGGTAACAATTAAAGTGGGGCAAAGCAATCAGCTCCCGCGACTGTTGAGCCTATGTAAACTCTGCATATCTGAGCATTCTGTATGCATCCCAGAGTGCCCCTTTGCCTTGGTAGTGGGACCAAGGCATCCCTGGGGCACACGTTGCCATGCATTTCTTCTATTATTTAACATTGGTCAGTTTCCCACATGATCAAACTGAATAAATGATTTCCCTGACCAAAACAAAGACTGTACATCATTTAAAATATGCCCATGAAAGCCACACCTTCAGCAACACAAAATTCATAGTTTCGACACTCAAAATTTACTAGACATGGTCTCTGAAGACAGATGATATTATCAACATCCACGATAAAGAGCAATTAGTACAAACAGAGCCAGAAATAGATTTGTAGAACATTTATCAAATAAAAAAATAACCATCAACAATTTTCCCTTATCATTTCTTATATTTAATTAAGAAATTTGGGCTATATAACAAAAACTAATGCAATGGATAGCCCCCAACAATGACACTTAAAGCCACTAACAAATCATGTCTGTGGGAGAACAGAGAATGAACTATCTAGATTTTTAATACATGCACTGAAGGGTCACATAAATGTCAATAAAGTACTGTGTATTAGTCGTGATCACAGATTCGGGAGCCAGGTTGTCTGGACACGGATTCCCCTTTGACCCTCTGTAGTAGTGTCACCTAGGCAACTGCAAGCCCTTTCCCTCACCTAAAAATAGGATGAGCATAACATCTATCTTATACGATTGTTGAAGGATTGAATCAACACATTGAACACATCGGTAGCATTGTACAATCAATGATAAAAGAAATGGAGAAAGTCTACAGTGACTAGGTGCTAATAATAATACTGTAGATAGTAGTCCTCCTTTCTAAATGCATGCAGGTTGGAATTTACTTTCAGACTTTCTAGGCAAAGCAGTATGGCCAGAAGTGTATCTGTGACCATTCTAATATGAGATATTCCCATCATATGTAAAGAAAAGAGAGTTCCTTCCTGGCTAAATTCCCTTAAAGGCTCCAGACTGTGTCTGGAGGAGAGTCTTCTAGGAAGACAATCCTTGGTCGCACTACAGCGGTGAACTTAGTTCTAGACACTCAGCTGAACAAACAAAGCCAGGATTTAGTTATTTTCCCAGAAACTAGATAAACAGTAACTTCCTTCTTAGCGTCTCTTTTTAAAGAAAGAAGGTCTGCACCTTCCCTAAACATCACTTGACTGCATTTCTATTCTGAAAGTTGCTTTTCCTAGATTTTGGCTATTTTAAGTAAAAATGTCATTGGCAAATATGCTCTATAAATAATGAATGGCTATAAATAATATTCTTCTGCCAATACCTGCATTTTAAAGTCACAAATCCACCCAAAAGTCAAAGGTCTACTATCAAACTTAAGCAGTCATATGGCTAGAAACTCAGCCACCCACTCAGTGAGGATGCTGGATCCCAATGTAGCTAAGGCATCAAGAATGTAGATAGCTCTGAAAACAAGATATTTTCTGTATTTGCTTGCAGCAGACACACATGATTTATTTTATGTCTTTGTTTCTTGGATACATGTAATCCATTCTTATCTCATGACAGTTTGCACACACACACACACACACACACACACACACACATCTTTGACTTGGTTCTGAGTCACAGAACCTTATTTAAGGTAGCTCTGAATTTTCTGCTCAGTTCACTGGTGACCATCTGTGACAAAAGAGAGATTAAAGTCTTGATCAGCCCAGCCTACTTGAAGAGTCTACAGATTGCTTGTAGATGGTAAAACTACAGTCTGGTCGGTTGACTGAACCCAGATCCACCTTGAAGAAACTTCACAGAGCAAAGTTCCAGCCACCCCTGCCTCTTTATGGGTCTGTGCTGCACCATACGGGTCTGTGCTGCACCATACGGGTCTGTGCTGTACCATACGGATCTGTGAGCAGGCAAGTTACATCCGTGTATCTAGTGTATGCATCAAAAGTTAATAAGCCGTATTCAGACAACATTCTATGGATGGTGCTGCTTTCTTGGATTATCCAAAAAGCTAGATTCTTGAATACAAATGTAGGTTGTTTGGTTGGAACTCCTGCTTAGCCCCCTCACAAACTAAGAAACCCCATTTGCTCTTCTTGCCCCAACCTCACCTGCAAGGAGAAAATTTGGGGCTAATATGTCATCTCTCCCCATCTCTGAGTTTCCAGTTATCCACCCATGAGTGTCTGCCCAGGGGCTTAGCTCTTTTACCTTATATGGGCATAATCCAAGTTCCTAGTTCAAATGTCATTATCCATGCCCAAATTCCATAAAACCCCAATGTTTTATCATAGGCTAAAACATGACCACCCTGACCTCCACCTGTGAGATCAGTGAACTCGCCCAAGAGCTGCCATTCAATGAATCTGTCTTTATACTTCTGACTTGGCTTCAGTTGGTTTGTTTCATCAGTGCAGAAATCTATTAGATTAACTTCATGTAGGTTAAATATTTTCTAGCATTATCTCATAGGATTATTTTAGAATAGGACATAAGAAGGAACTTTTAAAAGTTGCAAGTAGAGCTGATGCCTTGAAACAACTTATGAAAAATGCTCTAGCCAATTTACACCTTGGAATAGCTCTGTGTTACAATGGCACATAAAGAATGTATTTTAAAGTCATATATGGTCCCCCCTCCATCTCATTTAAATTGCTCTATTCCTAGAATCTCAGTCTTCTTGATTCTGAAGGTTTTACTTATTGGTACTTTAATCTTTCTCTTATTCTTTGTTCCTATTTCCATGGAAACACTGACATCCCTAACAATTCTAGTAGACTAGTCACCTCTGTGTCTCGGCTGGGCTACTAAAATGCATTCCTAATCTCTGAAATGCTAGTTCTCACTGAGACACAACTCAGTGTCACTGAGACACTATCATTTAAAGTTTAATTTATGAGTTGTGTCTCAGCTGATCTATATTGTTCTCTTTGTTTACTAATAAAGAAGATCAGCACCTGATCCGTCTTCAGCCTTCTTTCCCCATGTCCGACCCCACAGAGCCTTCTGGGTGAGCTCAGCATTTTATGCCGTTTTTGTTGTACTGTACTTCAGACCTAGAGAATATTCACTGTACTGGATTCCTTTATCTAGTCCTTCCCTCCCCTACCTGATCCATTTTCTCCCTATCTCTACAGCCCTGTTTCTGGAATTAAATGTGTGTGTGTGTGTGTATACTATGTATATATACACATATGCTTATTCTGTCATAGGGCATCTTCCCCTTATTCTTTTATATAGCACCACAATGATCTCCAATGTACCTGTCTGTGTTTACATGCATACAAAAATTTCTCAAGGGTAGTAGTTGTCCAAATGTCTACACATCTCTGGGAATCTATAAGAGTCCACAAGGTCAAACGATTTTCATAATATAAGAGCATTATTTTCCCTTTACACTATATTAACTGTATTGATAATACAAAAGTAGCACACAACACATTCATGCTTAAAGACAATGGCATCATCAGTTGTCTTGGCATCCGTGAGCTCATAATAAAGACAGAATAAAAGTACAGCAGTGATCTGTAATCTTACTATAAACAAAAATAGTTGACCATATTAATATTATGCTCTTCATTGCTATGACTTTGAACTTCTTAGTATGAGTTTCTTGAAAAAAAAAGAGTTCTTTTATAAATCAACATAATGAAGTCTATTAACACTCAACCTCAAGCATGCATTTTTTAACATTCTTTGTGACAACATGGCATGGAGTCATTAAGAGCTGCTATGTGTGAGATGGTGGTCACCTCAGGGGAAAGAAAAGCACTGTGTGTGTGTGTGTGTGTGTGTGTGTGTGTGTGTGTGTGNTTGAAAAAAAAAGAGTTCTTTTATAAATCAACATAATGAAGTCTATTAACACTCAACCTCAAGCATGCATTTTTTAACATTCTTTGTGACAACATGGCATGGAGTCATTAAGAGCTGCTATGTGTGAGATGGTGGTCACCTCAGGGGAAAGAAAAGCACTGTGTGTGTGTGTGTGTGTGTGTGTGTGTGTGTGTGTGTGCGTGCACGCGCACACTCTTTGGAAACATCATTTCTTAGTCATTAAAATTGTCCTTTAACAATTTTCCAAACATATACTGATTCCTATTGCCTCTTAACCTCTCTTATCTCTTTCCACAGCTCTCTGTGCCCCTCCTCCCTACAGACCCTTTTCTTTTCCTCAGTTCTGTCTTTTGTTTTATACCCAGCTAAGCTTAACCAGGACCATTGGTGACTGTGCTGTAGAGCTATCCAACTGAGCCTGGTGGGCTCCCCAGTGACCTCACAACTGAAGACAATGGTGTTTTTCCTCAGCATGCATCAGTAGCCAGGATAGTCCTTTACCAGCGGCAGTTAAGGCTCTAGGCTGTCTAGTGTGGGTCCAGTGCAGGCAAACAGTCTCTGTGAATTCAGAATTGAAATGGCTGTGGCATGCCAGAGGACAGTAACTCACAATCCTCCTCTGGATCATCCTCCTCTTACATTCTTTCTTCTGCATTTCCCAGTGTCATCTGGTCCTCAGAGGAGGTGATAATGTCCGGCAGAGGGTTCAGCACTCAACACTCACTGATTCTTAGCACCTTAAACAGCCATTAGACTTTGAATTCCCCCACCAAGTAACATTTCTTTTCTTAAAAGAACAACTGGTTTTGACCTAAAGAGTTGGAAGAATTACACTCATCAACATGAGTTTGTGACTTTGAAAAAGGAACAATTAGCAATATTTATCATCCATATCGAAGTTGAAATTTCAGAAAATTTTGAAAAGAACTATCTACCCTCACAAACTCAACAATTTCCCAATATCTACAGACTGTTCTGATATGATCTGTAAAGTGCATTGACAACACATGCATTGGTGTTTCTAACAGCTAGTGTCTTAGTCACTGCTCCATTGCTCTGAAGAGACACCACGTCCAAGGCAACTCTCATAAAAGAAACCATTTACCTGTCGCTTGCTTACAGCTTCAGAGGCTCAGTTCACTATCAGTGGTAGGGGCATGATGGCAAGCATGGATCTGGAACAGTAGCTGGAAGACAGATGGGGGGGGGGAGCCCAGGGGGGCACAGGGAGACTAGTTCTGGCATGGGCTTTAAAAGCACATCCCCAGTGACACAATTCCTCCCTCAAGGCCATGTCAACTAATTCTTCTCAAACAATGCCACTCCCTGATGACTAGGCATTCAAATATATGAGCATATAGGGGCCATTCTTATTCAAACCACCACAGCTATATAGCTCAGTGAACCAATATTGTCCAAAAGACTAATATATGACATCATGAACTCATGTACAAGTTAAGGACCAAGTTCTCAAAATATAAGACAGTGCAATTTATTTCTGTGCAAGAATACAAAGATTTCAACTTAAAAATGTTAAATCTCACACTGCAACCAGCTTTATGAAAACATGTGGAGTTTAGTAGAGTATCAAAAAGAATAGCTGTAGTTTTCTGAAAATAGTTATGAAATAATACTTTGCTTTGAAACTACATGTAGAAAACTACTTTTCCTCATATTCTTCACATAGAGCTTTAAATGGCATCACATTGTATGAAGAAGCAATCATGGAATCCACCTATCTTTAGGGAAATGATACCTTAAAGGTATTTACAGAATGTTTTAGAGATGATAATACCACCCTTACCCTTTCCTTTGTGTGTGTTTTAGAAGTATAGGATTATTTTTTTAAATTTTATTAGCATTTAACATCTTTGTTATTCTTATTGATAAATAAATTAATAAAACTGCCTTTTAATTTTTTCCAAGTTAATTTTTAATTTCATAAGTATAGTAGTTTATAAAAGGAAGATCTGTTGGATGGGGTACTCAAGTTTTACAAGTGCAAATGAGTCCAAACTAAAAATATCTGTTGACTACTGCTTTAGGTTGTAAATCTGGAAGTGAATTTGGGATGGTGTAGGTGAAGAACAGACTTGCCACTATTAAATAGTGTCAAATTGGTACCTTATAAACGTAATTACAGGGTCTACATATTGAGAGTGGTGGAGGTGGTAGCCCAATAGAATTATCAGTATATCTCTCCGGCATGAGCTGGTTAGTGACTAACCATAGCTAAATTCTATACAATGTAAAGATGACTTTGAAACAACTGAGCCTCGCTGTGTATCCTCTACTTTTCTTATTAAATTAAAAAAAAAAAACTCAAGAATAAAGCTTTTGAAATAAATAAATAAATAAATAAATAAATAAATAAACAGATTAAATGTACTGTATCATTGCTGTGACCAAAATATCTGACAGAAGCAACTCCGTAGAAAAGATTTATCTGCTCCTTGTTTCTGGGCTCCCTTGGTCCATCATAGCAGAGGAGACATGACAAATCCAGTCAATCACAATGCAGAAAGCTGGACTAGAAGGTGGGCCAGAGTGTTATGCTCTAAGTAAGGCCTTTCCCCAGAAACCAACCTCAGCCAGCCAAGTGCCACCTCCTAGAGCTCCCACAGCCTCCCAAGCAAGTCCCCAACTGGGGACCATTGTTCACACAAGCTTGTGGGAAGATTTCAGGCTTAAATCATAACTTGTACCTAGAGACATTAAATTTCATTGTAGTATCTTACTAATAATTAAGTTACATAAGTATCCTAGACAACCAATACATTGAAAATACTATATATTCTTCCAGTGTACCTACAATATAATTATTCAGGGAGCATATGAACTGATTAAAAGAAGTGCAGTGATTGAAAACATGTGACCTATTACCATGTAAAGTAGATTTGGGATTAATTCTACAACTATGTGATATTTAAAATGAGTGTGTGATTCAGTATATTAAGGAGTTTTATGTATAGACAATGGGAGATGATTTAAGATTTCTTAACATGAAAATACAATGCAAGAGGAAGGTAGAAGAAATTATATTAATTCTCTCAGAGCAAGACATTATAATAAGCTGAATCATACAACTTTTAATTTTAAAATTGTGTGTTAAAAGGAGTAAAAGCTCTTGGGACCAGACAGAATGGGATAAGACAATGATTCCAAAAGGGCACTTTTTGGAGATCATTCATACTAACAACATCTCATCAGGACCTCACAGACAAAATGGCCTTTCAATCACATCTTCTAAAATCATAGAGAATTTTGTGTATAATAAAATGTTAATGTGTTTTTTGACTGACATATCTCTAAGTGATTCAGCTTCAGAATGATCTCCAACTCATTATAAGGCTGATTTAATTTGGAAATCATAATTAAAGCCTTTTTTAATGTCAAATAACTATATAGGGAGAGTGGGACTTTTCTCATTTATAAAGCAGAGGTTTTCTTCAGAAAGGAACATTCATCAGACTCCACATTCATTGAGGTAAACCTCAGAGGTGTGTAGAAGAGCAGTTCTCAACCTGTGGTTCATGACTCCTTGAGAGCCACATTAAGAGCCTGCTGAGTGTCAGACAGTCGCATTACAATTTGAAACAGTAACAACATTACAGTTATGAAGTAGCAATGCAATAATTTTATGGTTGGGGGGTCGCTGCAACATGAGGAACTATGTTATAGGGCCTCAGCATTACAAAGGTTGATAACTACTGTACTGGACAATACTCAATTAATTTTAACTCCTTCCTTACCTTTCTTAGCTCTGCCTCTACTTCACGTTCAGAAACACAAGTGTCATAGTCAGGGTTTGTATTCCTGCACAAAGCATTATGACCAAGAAGCAAGTTGGGGAGGAGAGGGTTTATTCAGCTTACATTTCCACACTGCTGTTCATCACCAAAGGAAGTCAGGACTGGAACTCACACAGGGCAGGAACCTGGAAGTAGGAGCTGATGCAGAGGCCATAGAGGGGTGTTGCTTACTGGCTTGCTTCTTCTGGCTTGCTCAGCTTGCTCTCTTATAGAACCCAAGACTACCAGCCCAGGGATGGCACCACCCACAATGGGCTCTCCTACCCTTGATCACTAATTGAGAAAATGCCTTACATCTGGATCTCATGGAGGTATTTCCTCAAGGGAATGTCCTTTCTCTGTGATAACTCCAGATTGTATCAAGTTGACACACAAAACCAGACAGTACAACATGAAAATATTTTAAATTTAGTAAAATATGTAAAAAAAATTAATGTTTGCAGCATCTGTTCATTTATTCTCCTGCTAATAAACTATAATGTTAGGTTCTGACTCATAAATGACTTCAGTACATCTAAATAAACTACTTAAAATAGTGGTATTAATTTAAGTGTTCAACATACATTAGAGCCTGAGACTGTGCTCAGGTGGGGTCATGTGATTAGGTATAAGTTTGTGGTCATACTCACATGGGGTCATGTGATTAACTGTAAGTCTGAGGTCATGGTCAGGTGGGGTCATGTGATTAGCTGTTAAGTGTGAGGTCCTCAGAGTACAGTGAGCACATGGCCCTCTTCCCACACAATGGATTCAGTGAGGAACTGGTAGCTTATACTTATGGTCCCATGTTAGCATCCTCACAACTGAGGGAATGAGCATATTTGGGGGACCTCCCAATATGAAAGCTTCAGGACTCCCAGCCCAAGGAAGTGTGAGTCACAACCAATAGTCAACAAGCTTGCTTGTTACAAGGCTGAGTGAGCCAAGAGGGAACAGCTCCTTTTCTTTCTCTAGGTAAACATAGGCAAGAGACAGTAAATTATATTTTTCATAATTGGTAGCTTAAAGAAACCCTGAAAAAGAATATCATTCATCAGGAAAAAAAATGGATCATTTTGTGTAGTATTTTGGTATTCGAGCACAAATTCAGTTTCATCCTTTAGGAGTCTTTCTCGACCACACTGCATCATGTAATCTCCCATTTTTAGTTCTCTACAAAAGGCCATGGTCATGGTCATTTGGCAGTTTGTACTGGGCCAGCCTATACAAAGTTGAATGATCCTCTGTGGGGGTAGTGAGGATGATTATAGGAAAAATAGAAAAAAGACACAAGAGACAGATAATGGGAGGGATGTAGGTCCTTACCACACCAGCTAACAGAACCAATTTACTAAAATACACACAGACTTCTCTCTCTCTCTCTCTCTCTCTCTCTCTCCTGCTCTCTCGCTCTCTCTCTCTCTCTCTCTCTCTCTCTCTTTCTCTGTGTGTGTGCGTTTCAGAGAAACTGCAAATAGATCCCAACGGAGAGTAATGTAGATAATGCAGGTATGAATCCTGAAACCAGGCAGTGTCGATCAGAATCCTGACTATCCAGTTCTACAGCTGCTAGCCAAACTCTTTGCTTCAGTTTCCCCCTCTGAGATTTAGAAAGAAATTTAAACCACAAACCTTGACTTGGAGTGGTTTTCACTGCATAATGAGTGAAGTGCTCAATCTAGGACAGGATAGGTGAGCACTTAGTGAACCAGGGCTCCCTTTCACACTATGAATGACAGTTCACACTGTGATTGACAGTTCACACTATGATTGACAGTTCACACTGTGATTGACAGTTCATACTGTGATTGACAGTTCACACTGAGCACTGAATCCCTGATGCAAATGATGGTCAAGAACACTGAATCTATGCTTCTGTGCATGGCTTTCCTTCATTAGTTGCTACAAAATAATAGAAGTGCTTTTCTCTTCCATATGCTCTATGTGTCTTAAAACCTCATTTATTATTGTCATTAAGTTCAAGACACACTTTTCAGGTCACCTCAGAATCCACATTGTAAGTTTACCTGTCTTTTGGTCACTCACCCTGGTCACCACTTCTCTGAACTCTGTGACTACTTATCTGCAGAGTATTGTCCTTGAGAAAACCAGTTGAATTTGCCAGACTCGTAGTACAAGATGTATAGGGTGTTTTACCCAGTTTCTCAGTGGATCCAAGCTGCCACCACAACCGAGTTGCACTTTCTCATTTGGACTGGGCATGGTATTAATAATTCCAAATTAAGTTAGTGGATCCAAGTGAATCCAACAGAATAGAAGATGGTGCTGAAAATACACTTGTCTTCTTAAATGACCAGATTCAAGATACTGGCATCACAGTCTCTCCTCCATATGCTAGTCTATCTATGAAAAGCCTTCTTCGCTGACTTGTGAGTCAGAAACATTTCTTCATCTAAGTCAGTGGTTGTTATGGGTGATTCATAGCATGTGTGCATTTCATAGTACTCAAAAGACATGGGAGCTTAGAGCTGCCATGGTCATCAGAAAGCTCTTGCTTCTTCCACTGATGGAGGAAAAAATTGCAGGATGCTTGAAAGAAGGCAGAGCAAAGGTAGAATAAATCTCTCTCTCTCTCTCTCTCTCTCTCTCTCTCTCTGTGTGTGTGTGTGTGTGTGTGTGTGTGTGTGTGTGTGTGTGTGTTTTGAGGAGGACATAGTACTACTAGTGGTAGTATATACAAAGAGGACAGAGACCAACCTCCAAAAATAGTTCTCTTTAAAATTAGTTATTTTAATATAAATATAAGCAATAAATTAATCTGATGGCTGTGTTTCTTTACCCTTGCTAGTCCCCAATAACCACACAGAAACCAAGATTTATTCCAAGCTGCATCTCAATCAATGAGCAGTTAAACGATCTACCTTAACATCCTATGCTAATCTGACTGCCTCCAGACCCATCCCATAATAGTTGCATCTTATCATTAATCTGGATTTTGAGGCTTCAGATGTTTTTCCCACCATGTCTTCTTGAACCCTCTTCTCCTCCTGATGATCTGAATCTCCCCTCACCTCCTCTCCTCCTGGCTGGTGGACATCCCACCCTATTTTCTCTTCTGCCCAGCCATTGGGTGACCAGGATTTATTGACAAGGCACAAGAATAAATGATAAGAATTGTTTACACAAGTTTGAGACAGGAGATTCTTGACCTAAGCATTACAACGCCATGTCCAGATTGAAACAAGATATGAAGACAGAGAATTCAGCATTTGAATAAGACAAGACAAACTTTTACACAGTGCACAAAGGTATCACGCCTACAGTCCTCACCTTCCACCTCGCTGGAGGCGGGGTCTGTTGTTCACCGCTTGCTCTGAGGTTGCAGGGTTTCTCTCCTCTCCACACTCCACCCCTGTCTGGTTGTACAAGTGCTTGGATTGCAGGTATGTTACCACACCTGACTGTGTGGGCGCTGGGAACCTCCATGCAGATCTTTTTGCTCACACTACAAGTGCCCTACCTCCAGAGTCACTCCCATCTCAAACATCACACTCTCCTTTAAGGTTCGTTTCTACTGATTTAGTGGTTGGTTGATTGATTGGTTGGTAGGTTGGTTAGTTTGCATGTACATACACATGTGTACACATGGGTGTGTGTCTGTGTGTCATTGCTAACACTATTAGAGGATAATTTGCAGGAGTCTGATTCTCCCTTCCACAGCATGAGTCAGAAGAACTCAGGTTGTCAGGCTTGGCAGCAAGCACCTTGACTATCTGAGGCATCTTTCTGGCCTCTGAACTTCATCAAAGTTTAATGAACTTACAGTGTTATCATGATGTCATGGTTGATTTTTGCTGCAGTTGTCAACATGCCACAAGCTGTAGTTATCCCAGAAGATGGAACCACAATTAAGAAAACACCTCTATCAGATTCCCCTGAAGCATGGCTAGCCTACTCAAGGCGGAGTCATCTTCTTAATAGCGATTGATGTGTGCGTGTGGGCGGGTGCTCAGCTCATCGCGGGTGGTGCTCATCCACAGGTAGGTAATCTGGAGTATATAAGAACATTGTGATGAAAAGTTCTCAGTTCAGTGGGAGCAACCGAAATGGCATCGACCCATCAGCAAGCTGTTAAGCAGCACTTCGTGTCTTCTGCATCAGCTTCTGCCTCCAGGCTTCTGCCTTGAGATTCTTCCTCAACTTCCTCAGATGATGGACCATAAGCAGTAAGACAAAATGAGGCCCTTCCCCGTCCAAGTTGCTTTTTGGTAAGGTGTTTTATCACAGCAATAGAAAGCAAACTAAGGCATACTCAGTGTATTCCCGTGAGCGTTCTCCATAGCTGCTGACCATAGTTCCTATAGTCTCACCTTTACGGTATGCTTTTCTGGATCCTTCTTAAGCTGACACATGATTTGTTTATCAAACCTTTATCGCCAACCTGTGATGGACTAGCTGCTACCCTAAGATATATCTTAAAGTGGACACAACCCTGCCTAAAGAAGTTCACAGTTTAGTGGGGGACTCAGAAATGGTGTCATCCATCAGTCTACCACATGTAAAACCAAAGCTGTGGTAAACGTATGGATGTATGGTAGTAACTGGATAGAGTGAGGGAGACTTCCTCAGGGAAGAAAACCTTGAACCAAAAACTGGAGGGGGAAGATGGATGTTGAGTAGGTAAATGGGGTAACAAGTTCAGGTTCCTCATGGAAGGATAGTCACTCAGACTGTGATGGGTGGACAAGAGTCAGCAGATAAATATGGTGTAGTGGATATGATGAGATATGGAACTGTATACACACAATATCCTTTGGAGTCCTGTTAGTCTCAAGATGTTTTTATTTTATTCTAAACAGGATGGGAGGACGAGGACTTTGTATCTCCACAACATGATTCCACTGCTGTGAGGTATTGCCTGGTGTGTAACCTACAAAATAAAGCTGTTTATTCTGAGGAAAGGGAGTACCATGTCAGCTGAAGGAGTCTGAATAAGTTTCAGTTGACAATCACCAGTGAACGTTCCTGAGGACATGAGGAAAACATGAGAAGAACTGGAACAGGAGTCAAAATGCTATGTGCATGTGTGCAGCACAATCTACAAAATCTACAGGCTTCCCACAAACCCCAGCAGCATGCTCTTACCTTCAAACACTGCAACCAGCTGTGGGGTTTTTTTTCTTTTTTTCTTTTTTTTTTTTTTTTTTTTTNCAGCTCTTGGGTACTCTCTCTAGCTCCTACATTGGGGACCCTGTGTTCTGCCCTATAGATGATTGTGAGCATCCACTTCTGCGTTTGTCAGGGACTGTCAAAGCCTCCCAGGAGACAGCTATATCAGGGTCCTTTCAGCAATGTCCTGCTGGTGTATGCAGTAGTGTCTGCGTTTGGTGGCTGATTATGTGATGGACCACCTGGGTGGGGCACTCTCTGTATGGTCCATCCTTTCATTTTAGCTCCAAACTTTGTCTCTGCACATCCTTCCATGTATATTTTAATCCCTATTCTAGGGAGGAATGAAGTATCCATGCGTTGGTCTTTCTTGATTTTCTTGTGTTTTGGAACTTGTATTTTGGGTATTCTAGGTTTCTAGGCTAATATCTGCTTATCAGTGAGTGCATATTAAGTGACTTCCTTTGTGATTGGGTTACCTCACTCAGGATAATATCCTCCAGATACATCCATTTACTCAAGAATTTCATAAATTCATTGTTTTTAATAGCTGAGTAGTACTCCATTATGTAAATGTACCACATTTTCTGTATCCATTCCTCTGTTGAGGGACATCTGGGTTCTTTCCAGCTTCTGGCTATTATAAATAAGGCTGCTATGAACATAGATAGGGGAGAAAGTGGGGAAAACCCTGGAAGATATGGGCACAGGGGTAAATTTCCTAAACAGAATACCAATGGCCTGTGCTGTAAGATCACAAATCAACAAATGGGACCTTATAAAATTGCAAAGCTTCTGTAAAGCAAAAGATATTGTCGATAAGACAAAAAGGCCACCAACGGATTGGGAAAGAATTTTTAACCAATCCTAAATCTGATAGGAGGCTAATATCCAATATTTACAAAGAGCTCAAGAAGCTGAACGCCAGATATTCAAATAACCCCATTAAAAAATGGGGTACAGAGCTAAACAAAGAATTCTAAACTGAAGAATGCCAAGGGGCTGAGAAGCACCTTAAAAAAATGTTCGAAATCCTTAATCATCAGAGAAATGCAAATCAAAACAACCCTGAGATTCCACCTCACACCAGTCAGAATGGCTAAGATCAAAAATTCAGGTGACAGCAGATGCTGGCGAGGATGTGGAGAAACAGGAACACTCCTTCATTGCTGGTGGGATTGCAAGCTGGTACAACCACTCTGGAAATCAGTCTGGCGGTTTCTCAGAAAACTGGACGTAGTACTACCGGAAGATCCAGCAATACCTCTCCTGGGCATATACCCAGAAGATATTCCAGCTGGTAGCTGCAGGTTTTCTTATGCCCCGGCCTTCTTCTGAATGCCCATCACAGTTGCAGAAGTAAAATGCATGGTAATAAGAAATTGATTTAAGTTCTGCCCTAGGGTAAAATAATGATTCATTGACGTTTGTAGCGTTTTATTGTAAGTGTGGTGGAAATGATTATTATCTTTAATGGTTAACTGAGTAATTGATTATTGATAAATGAGTACTCTATTCAAGCCAAGATCCATCTTACATCACCTGGAAAAGGATGATGTTCCTTCTCTTTTAATGACCATTAAGTGGTAAATAAGGAAGTGGAAATGTTTCATAACTTACATATTAAGTATCTTGGTCATTTAACCACCTCCACCATCAAAAGCAATAAGGTAGCTGGGGGTAGGTAGCCAACACACGGAAAGATCAATGACTGTTTTTTAGAGTTTTATTGAAAGTGCATTATAGATTGTCTTGCTTTTAACATTATTACTTCATTGAATAACGATATAAGAGTAGGCCGAGGGGGAAAATTAGAACACAGCTATGAGGGGCTGTATGTGTGGCCAAAGGAGAAGTGCAGAGGAAGATGTCCTCCGGACAAAACTCTAATCCCATCCTCAATTTCATGATCCAGTGCAAGCAAGATTCACCTTTGAAAACCAGCAGCATGCATGGTGACTGTGATTGCGTTTTATCTACTTGCTCCCCACCCCCACCTCCTCTGCCTTCTGTGGTCCTCTCGGAGTTAATACACTGAACCCCCTCTGCTGGCCTCTTCTTACCTAAAAGGCCCTCCAACCACAATGGCTGCCTGCCACCAAGATGCGCAGCTCACATAAATCTCCTAAATACAGTAGTGCTTTCTTCTGCAGTTGTAATTCCCTACTACAACTAATTCCTGTTCCTTCAGTGTTTCCGTCCAGTCTGACCCAAGGAAGGAAGCCACACAAGCTAGATGGTTTACACTGCTTCCTGTCAAGTAAATTCACCTTTGCAGATCATGCCAATTGCATGTTGAATTTCTGATGAGAGGAGTATCAGGTGGGTTCACAAAAGGATAAGCAGTTGTATGAATCCGCGTATTGAGACAGGTGAAGTCTTGGCTCTGTTGTTGTGAAAGGCAGGAAGAATGACTAGGAAGATACAAATCACTTAGTTTATAAAGCTGCGTTCAAACCCTTGCTCTTCCTCATATGCTGAAACACCTTGAGAACTGACATTCCTCAGGAAAGGGGGAGTTACTATCTCACGAGATTAGAGTAAGGGTTAGAAAAATACTCTCGGTATCATGCCTAAGACAACAGCTGGCACATGAATAATAAAAAGAAGTCTAATAGTCATCCTAATTCTTAGAGAAGTGAGTTACCAAGGCATGTTAGGAATAGTGTGCCCACCCATAATCATTTTGGGGTTTGTGTTTGCTTTATTATAATCTCAAGGAAGCGTTGAGTGGGGTAACACTGCGGGAGAGTCGGGGGAAACAGAGCTGAAGTATCTGAGAATGGCGGTCCACAGAAGAATGGCCCCAACCCCACATAACCTCACCTTGGCTTGAGAATTGAGCTTCCAGAGACCACACTCTCTGACACGGCCTCTGACAGCGAGGGGATTGACATCCAGCTCGTGAGCACCTTCAGAACAGGGTTGGAGGCCATTCAGCACCTAAATATTCATGTCATCCTGAGAATAATCTGAGGTGGCGTAACATGATTATACCTTGCATTGCTCATGGTGGTACAAGCACAAAGAAAGAGTTTTTCTTTAAGATGTTTTCTCTTAAAATACTACCTGGAATGTTTCTGCCTACTAAGGCTGTCTGACACATTCAAAACTAGAAATATTTCCAGACCTAGGCTCTAGAAAGTGCAAACTTAACTCTGCCTGTATCTTTCTTTCCTTTACCCTAAGTCTTCCTCTCTTCAATCATTTCTGAGAAGATAGCAAATAGTGAGAAGGGTTTGACCGCAATTGGAAAATATTAATTTAGTATATCTTCCCTAAGACCATTTCTGAAAGGAAAAATAGTCACAATTTAATGTTCCAAATATACCATCTCTTTAAAAGTGAGAGGAGACATAATCTAGCAATAAATTCTTTACTTCTAACCCTTGACCCCAGAGCTTCAAACCAGCCATATATTATGCAGTACACAGTCAAAGTTCAAAGTCTCCTTAAATCATACAGAGTGGTTACTCTTCTAATGGTCTATTGAAAAGACTACCAATCTACTTTAAATGAAAGAGAAAGGAGTCCATATTTGCCACAGCTCCACCACAGTGCAGGCTACCTCACTGAAGACAGAGTGACCACAGAGGTGTTGGGAGAGATCAGCAGTTGAGAGAACATTGGCAGTTTGTAGCAGAGGAGTGGGCGGGCCCTTGTGTTAAGTTCACATAAGACATCAGAGGTCTTCCACAGTGATTAGTTCTAAGCCCTGGTGTTACAACAGTGCCTTATCTGTCCCAAGGACTCTATGGAGCTTCCCAACACAACATCCAGGGAAAGACTAAACAGACAGAGCCAGCATTCTTCTTTACTGCCCACGAACTACTCTCTGGGATAGACCACAGAGTACACCACAAAGTAACACAACAAATCCTAAGATCAACATGAGATCAGTATGATTTCCAACAGTCATGGTAGAGAGATGGAAGGTGATGCTGGGAGAAAGGCACAAGTGTGTGTGAGCTTAGCAACGTTCTTCTGAGGGGCCCAAGGGTTAAATAAATTTTAAAAGCAGGCATTTAAAACATCTCAGATGGGATGATATCAAAGCCCCCTGTGACATGCCGCAAAAGCAACTTTAACCAAAGAATGTCAGGACCTAGGAGAGCAGTCAGTTCTCTTAACTGCTAGGCTCTTCCAGAGGTCCTGAGTTCAATTCCCAACAACCACATGGTGGCTCACAACCATCTGTAATAGGATCC
Organism: Mus minutoides; assembly: GCA_902729485.2. NCBI lineage: Eukaryota > Metazoa > Chordata > Mammalia > Rodentia > Muridae > Mus > Mus minutoides. The sequence goes on from LR749532.1 coordinate 1,308,347, forward strand.
GATACCCTCTTCTGGTGTGTCTGAAGAGAGCAACAGTGTACTCATGAGAATGATAGTCAGTCATTTGGGTGAGACTTCATGGACATGGTCTTGGTGTGATTGAAAACTCCCTGTTCCTCTGGTTCTTAAACTTTCTGTCCCCTCTTCCCAAATGAGTGGAGTGGGAAGGGCCATGAATTTGAAAGAAACAAAGAGTAGTGTGTGAGAGAGCTTAGGGATAAGAATGGGAAGGGAGAAATGATGTAACTACATATTGTAATCTCAAAAATAAAAGATTTTAAAAAAAGAGAAGGGTGACAGTACGGTACACCCACACTATAGTACTATACACCGACATTATACTAGTATATACCTTAAAAGTGATGTGATGTCCCAAATATCAGCCTGACATTCACATCAAGAAAATAATAACAGATCAGATTCAATGTTTGCAAAAGATAAACTATAAAATAATTAGAAAGAAAACTTGAGGGTGTACTGGCTAGTTTCATGTCAACTTGACACAGCTGGGGTTATCACAAAGAAAGGAGATTCAGTTGGGGAAGTACCTCCATGAGATCTATCTTTGAGGTATTTTCTCAATTAGTGATCAAGGGGGAAAGGCCCTTGTGGGTGGGATCATCTCTGGGCTGGCAGTCTTGGGTTCTATAAGAGAGCAGGCTAAGCAAGCCAGGGGAAGCAAGCCAGTAAAGAACATCTCTCCATGGCCTCTGCATCAGCTCCTGCTTCCTGACCTGCTTGAGTTCCAGTCCTGACTTCCTTGGTGATAAACAGCAATATGGAAGTGTAAACCGAATAAACCCTTTCCTCCCCAACTTGCTTCTTGGTCATGATGTTTGTGCAGGAATAGAAACCCTGACTAAGACAAATTGGTACCAGCATAGTGTGGTATTCCTGTGACAATGTGACCATGTTTTGGGGAGGACCATGGAAGGACTTTGGAACTTTGAGCTAGAAAATCCATTCTGTGTTAAGAGCTTTGTCAGATGTTGTGTAGGAGCTTGGAAGATAATGTTCAGAACTGCAGAAGATGGAGGCCTGGCTTGTGAAATTTCTGAGGGAAAATTAAAGACTCTTTTCAGGGCCATTGTTACTTTGATTGTGAAGATTCTGTAGTTCTGGTTAGCTGGGGCTGAAGAATCAGCTGTGATTAATAAGATATCAGAACTACTAAAGCAAAAACTTGTCATTACTGGGACTATTGATGCTGGTTAGCTGGAGCTAAGAAATTAGTGGTGATTAAGAAGAGACCAGCATAATTGAGGTGACATCTTCTGGGAAATGTTTTCTGAAAGCATGAGGAGGCTGTGTTCCAGAGATAGCCATGGTTGTACCTTGTGCTGTGACTGGACTTGGTAATGTGTAAGAGTTACCTAGGTGGTACTGGTTTTAGAGGCATGAAGGAGTCATGCAGAGCAGCTGTGGCCACGGAAGCACTGTGAGAGGTCATGGAAGGCCATTGGTGAAGGTGCAGCCTCGGTTGCAATTGATGGTCCAGGACTGAAGGGGTCATGCAAAGGAGTTGAGGCTCGGCACCATGAAGAGAGCCTATGAGAGGCTAGTGTTGAAGCCTAGTTATAGTGGAAGACAGAAGCATTTTGGAGATGCCAGTACCATGAGATGACCACCAAGAACAGCAGCAGCAATAGAGTACAGGCATCTGGAGCCTAGAGGACAACGTGTGTGCTACAAAGGGCATGGCTGGAGAAGTGACCCAAGCACTTGGAGGAGCCCAGAAGAGCATGAGTTGGATCCCAGACATTGGACGGTTGGAATTTGATTTTTGCTTTTGATTGTGACTGTGCCCTGATATTTTTCCCTCTTGAAGGAAGTTTTTTAGTGAAGCCCACAGTTAAGAGACTTTGAATTTTAAAGTACTTTGAATTTTAAAAGATACTGGATATTTTTAAAGGATTGAACTTTTAATATGTAAAGACTGTGGGACTTTTAAAGTTATTTAAGATCTTGGGGTTGAATAAGAACTAAGGATTGAGGCTTACTAGTAATGTATTTGTGTGTCAAGTTGACAAGGGGTCAATTGTACTGGCTAGTTTTGTGTTAACTTGACACAGCTGGAGTTATCACAAAGAAAGGAGCTTCAGTTGGGGAAGTACCTCCATGAGATCTATCTTTCCAGTATGCTTACCTTGTTACAACTTATCTCCTCTCATAAATAAGTAATTTATTATTATTTATATTAAGTAAAATTTAATTTGAGGAGGGTGACAGGCAGTGTGTGCGTACTTCGTTGCTCTATTCAATTAAGCTCTCTATTCTTAATTTACTACTAAATCCCCCTTAGTCCTTTAGTTTCATAAAGGGTATCGTAATATTCTTTTTAAAGAAAATGTAGCCCATTTCTTCCCATCTCATTGGCTACACCTTGCCCTAACGTTTTTATGGGTATTCTTCTGCTTACTCTATTTCCTCTTTAGGGTTTGCTGAAGATGGCGGTATATAGGCTGAATTAGCAAGAGATGGTGAGGTATTTTCTCAATTAGTGATCAAGGGGGAAAGGCCCTTGTGGGTGGGATCATCTCTGGGCTGGCTGTCTTGGATTCTATAAGAGAGCAGGCTGAGCAAGCCAGGGGAAGCAAGCCAGTAAAGAACATCTCTCCATGGCCTCTGCATCAGCTCCTGCTTCCTGACCTGCTTGAGTTCCAGTCCTGACTTCCTTGGTGATAAACAGCAATATGGAAGTGTAAACCGAATAAACCCTTTCCTCCCTAACTTGTTTCTTGGTCATGATGTTTGTGCAGGAATAGAAACCCTGACTAAGACACGGGGAAACAAATAAAATTAAGAGATTTCTAAAAATAAAAATCAACGAACTCAAAAGTAAATTACAAAAAAAATTGAAAAGTGCACGCGCACGTGTGTGTGTGTGTGTGTGTGTGTGTGTGTTTTCAGTGAAGACATTCAAAACTGATACCAGAAATAAAAAGCATTACTCAAGGCCATCATGGACAATTTTTGTATCGCATAAATTATTTTATTAAAAATTAAACATATAAACCGGAATGTGTTAATATCTGTGGCCCATATTACCACTGAGCACCGTGCAGCTGTCCAGAGTCTGTGCTATGGCCTGGATCTGTGTTGATGCCCACTGCTGCCTCTGGGGGCCATATTGATGTGAGTGGCCTACACTGGTACCTGAGACCATGAAAACGTCGGGGTCCATGCTGCTATGTTTGGGTCTGAGGTCCTGCTCTGCTGCAGCAAGGATCTATGTTGATGTCCGTGGCCTGTGCTAGCACTGAAGGCCATGTGAATAATGTCCATGGTCTGTACTGCAGCTTGAATCCATACCAATGCCAGTGGGCCATGCTGCTGTCAGGAAGCCATATGGAGCTGAGCTCCGGCGCTGCCACCTGAGGTCATGTTGATGTCCTGATGTCCATAGTTCAGGCTGCCCCCGGGGACCTTGTTGGGGTCCTTGGTCCTACTGAAGCCAGGAGTTGTGTTCACGGTCTGTGCTGTTGCCAGAAACCGTGTGGAGGACTATGATCTGTGCTCCTGCTGACTGCAAAGAGCAAGGATGATTCTTTTGCTGTGATTCTGATGACTACAGATCCACAAGTCAAGAGAGAGGGAGGTGGAAGGCTTCTCCGACAACCCCGACTCCCACACCACTCTCCCTCCTCAAAACAGAAAGGTAACAGTCTAGAAAGGGAGCCCCTGAAGAGAATTCTTGCAAAGTGCGATAGGGATACTCAAGGGTAGAGCTCTGTTAGTGGCCTCTGGTGGAGATGGGAGAAGGAAAGGACTCAGTTCTATTTAAGGGGCAGGCCACTGAGAGTTTAACCATGCTCCAGTGAGTGTATAGATAATAAAAATTGCACTGGTTTTCTGGGAGGAGTTTCCTATTGTTTAATTCTTACTTTTAATTTTTTTACTTTGGGGCGAGGTCACAAGAATGGAGGTAGACATGAGAGAACTGAGAAATGAGTATGATCAGGGTGTGTGTTGGGAATGGCCCAGAGAATGAGTAAACATGTTGTGTTAAAAAAAAACATATATAACAGTCTACACTATTATATATGCACTAAAATAGATACAGCCTTACAATTTGCTGACATATACTGATGGTTCATATCGATGGGTATCTTGGTTTTCTACGTTGTGATAAGATACCATGAGCAAAAGCAACTTCCCCATTGAGGGGAAGGCAGGGGAGGAGCTCTAGCAGGGGCAGAGACAGGCATCACAGAGGAAAACTGCTTCCGGGCTTGCTTCCCATGGCTTACTCAGCTAGGTCTCTATGCATCCCAGGCCCACCTGATTAGGGAATGTACCACCCACAGTGGGCTGTATCCCTACATCAATTGAAAACCAAGACAGTGCTCCACACACATGCCTCATGACCAATCTGATGGAGGCAACTCCTCAGCTGAGGTTCCCTCTTCCCATGTGTGTCAAGTTGACAACAGTCATAGCTAACTATGATCACGGGTTGCAGTGTGACAATGTGGATAACAGTTAACAGTGTGACAATATGGATAATCATAAGTGACAGTGTGACTGACACACTTGTCTCAGTGTCGCAGGTGCACATGCACACACAGACCCACATCCAGACACTTGCACAGACACATGAATTAAAATTTTTAAATCTTTAAATAAATTTAAATTCAATCTTTAAAAACTGTGTGTAGTTCGTTACTTTTTGTTATTGTGATAGAACACCAGGACCCTGGAAACTTTAGAAGGAAGAGTTTATTTTGGCTTACAATTCTAGAGAGTTAGAGTGTATAAACAGGGAAGCATAGCAGCGGGCAGCGGGCAGCAGGCAGCAGGCAGCAGGCAGCAGGCAGCTGGCAGCGGGCAGCAGGCTTAGCACCCAGAGCAGAAAGCAGAGGGAATGAAGTGGAAGTAGCCCAAGGCTTTTAATCTCAGAGCCCTCCCCTGGCGACATGCCTCTTCCAATAAGGCTGTCCTATCTAAACCTCTCCAAACAGCCACCAACTGCAACCAAGTGTAAAAATACTCAGACTATAGGGGACATTTCTCATTCAAGCTGCCACATTATGATACAAGGCTCTCACACTAAGGACAATAGAGTACTAGAATAAAACTGATGTATAAGTCAGCTTGGCAGAGCAGGGAGCCCAAACACACACAGTCAACTACAAGTGCAGAAGAAAAAAAACCCACGTTGAAAAAGAAGAGTCAGTAAATACACGAGGAAAGTTAAATTCCCATTGTGTTCTGTTTTCATGTCTGTTTCTAAATACTTCGGCTATTTTTTTTTCCATATAACCTTTGGAATGAGGTTGTCAATTTCTACCAAATGAAACTGTACCGGGATTATGACGAACAGTACATTAACTATATGGGAATATAGTATAACAGTCTATTAACTCATTTGGGATCAATTGGCATCTTAGCACTGAGTCATCCAATACAAGAATATGATTTTATTTATTTAAGATTTCTTTAAATTTTGAGGGTTTAGCAACTTTAACATCTCTGGTTAAATTTATTTCTAATGTGCGTGTTTTGACACTATTGACAAGAAAATTATTTAAACTGGATAAAAACTTGAACATACTTGATCTATGGAAGAAACTGTGCTTACTAGAGGGGCAAAGCAAAGACTAAGGGCCTTTTTCACCAGCTTGTCTTACAGGTCACCCAGAGTCTCTTATTCTCAGTCTAGTCAATGTCTTCAAATATTGATGTCAATAGCAAGACCATCACTTCAACTCTTAATATCCCATGAGTATCTATCATATTAACAATCTACACCAAAATATCTGATTCCTGCTTTGGAGTTCAGTTTTCTACACCTGCTTTAAGCAAGATGTAAAATAGCGAGGATGCCTCTGGGGACCATTGCTCTCCATTCCCGGTCATTGCAAATGTCTTTTCTTTTATACAAACTTTACACCCATCTTGATTTTGACTACTTGGCTTGACACAGAGTAAGTCCTCGTTCCAGCCAAGTTGACTGCTTTGTTCAAAGTTGCTCAGATTTAAGTTTTCATCCAAAAAGTCCTTATTTCAAACGGGAAGAGTTTACTCATGCTCTGACTAAAGACTATTAAAATCCATAAAGCATCAAGCTCTATGTAAGAGTTATAGATGCCAGTTATTAACAAGTCATGTTGATAATCTTAGTTGGGGAATGAATGAAGTGTTTCAGTGGCTGTGAGGACCTTTGAAGAAATGTTTGCGTTGGCATAATAGATATGTATAGAGCATTTTGCCAAACACAAAGGATGGATGGAAACTTTTTTTTTCTAAAAGTTTCTACAATTGAAGATGCAACTAAATCACAAAAAGACCGTTCAATTGTTTTCAAAAGATCCTGCATCGACAAAATTTCCTTTTAGAATGAAATCAATTGTAAATCCCAATCAGATTCTTGCAAACTCTGGGCAAATGTGTTGCAAGTACCCGGCCTTTGACTTGGGCACGAGTGGACACATGTGGGGATTGGAGGCATTTCTCAGTAAGGTGGGAGAATTTAAAATCTCAAAGCCGAAGAGTCTGAAATTTTCATTCATTATTTAACAGTGTTTCTCCAGGGTTATCAGGTGGATCAGTTGGTAAAGTGTAAGCATGGGGCAGAGGGGGGGGTGCTGAGAGCCAGATCTTCTGCAGTCACTGAAAGGTGGGTACAGTATGCACTTGTAATCCTAGCAGTGCGGATTCCTGAAGCTCACTGGCCAACCAGTCTAGATACATCAGTGAGCTCCAGGCTGAGTGAGAGATCCTGTCTCCAGGAAGACACTCAACGTGTATTTCTGGTCTCTAGACATATGCACACATGCACCCACATATGGGCACAGGCACACACACACACACACACACACACACACACACACAACTAAACTAAATAAACTAAACCTTTTGGAACTAGAGGCTGCAAATCAAGCACCATTTAGGCTCACCCTAATTAATATGCTTCTTTACTATCTGCCTTGTGCAAGACCTGAGAAACAAGACAGCAGTGGCTGCAGCGAGCACATCCCATGTGCACAGGTCGTCCTCTGCCTGTGTACATCCTGCAGGAACTACAGCCTGTTCTCCTGTTTCCTGGGCTACACTTACCCACACCTCATCGGATGGCACGAAAATGACGATCTAAGCAACCAGTTTCTGCTCTGATGGTTTCTTCATGGTGGGAACACAGAGGGATCAACTGGGATGGGGAAAAAAACAAAAAACATTAACATGTCATCATACAGCCACCAAACCCAGATGTTATTGCTGAAGTGCTTGCTGATGGAAGCCTGATACAGCTGTCTCCTGAGAGGCTCTGCCAGAGCCTGACAGATACAGAGGCAGATGCTCGAAGCCAACCATTGGACTGAGAGCAGCGTCTCCGATGGAGGAGTTGGAGAAGGGACTGAAGGAGCTGAGGGGGTTTGCAGCCCCATGGAGGGAACAACAGTGTCAACAGGCCAGATCCCCACAAGCTCCTGGGGACTTGACCACCAAGCGAAGAATACACATGGAGGGACCCATGGTGCTGACCACATATGTGGCAGAGGATGGCCTTGATGGACATCAGTGGGAGGAGTGACCCTTGGGCCTGAGTGTGTTCTATGCCCCAATGTAGGGGAATGCCAGGGAGGGAGGATGGGAGTGGGAAGGTGGGGAGCACCCTCATAGAGGCAGAGGGAGGAGGGATGTGATAGGGGGGTTCCAAAGGGGAGACCTGGAAAAAGGAAAACATTTAAATGTAAATAAAGAAAATATCCAATTTTTTAAAAGGGAAGCAAAGGGGGGAGACAAAATATTTTATGTTTGCTCTCACAAATGAAATCTATTTTAATGATATAAATATATATTTCATGAAAAAAGTAAAGTATAAGTTCATCTTTAAAATAAATTATTAAGAATTGAGGTTTACAAGTGCCTCACATGGGTGGTGTATATGTGTGTAAACAGAGAGGACGATACATGTGTTCGAGGGATGACAGTCAAGCTTGCCAGAGGGAGCAGAGATGTCCTCAAACTGAGTAAACTGGGGGGAGTTTGATGTTCAGACAGAAGTTCCTGGGCACCAAAGTTTAGCAAACGCCACAGAGAAGAACACATACGCGACAGTGACTCAGGGCAGAGGTGACTGAGAGGAGGTGGTAGGCGGTGAAGAACATAGAGGCCTGTGGCCCTCGGTAAAAGCACCGATTCACATGGCCTCTCTCTGCTCTCCTCTAGGTGCCTTGCCAAACTCAGCTATCATCAGAAGACAGATGAGTCCAGGGATGCCGTCCACCTGGGCCAACCTCTCCACGCAGTCAGAGGGCTTTGCAGCGACAACCTATGCAGGCCACAACCATCTCAACCATTTCTACTTATTACTCAGACTAAAAAGCTAGCTAGCATAAGCTCTTTCTGAATAACTACACTAGGTGCAGTCTCAAGGTAGAGCACTGTTGTTCTTCTGAGTAACCCCTCCAGGACTGTGAGGCTCCAAAATCTTATGCTGCAGGCAGGTCAGCCCAGTGAGCCTTCTGCAACCAGGAAATCCCTCCTGCACAAGGGAAGGAAGAAGAAGGCATCTGGGTCATATATATATATATATATATATATATATATATATATATATATATATATATATATATATATATATATATCTCACTCACTTCCATTTTGGGTAAAAAAAAAAATGAACATTTGTTTAACCAGCTTTAGTCTCAACCATTCACTTAATTATTCATTCCTTTGTGAAAAAATACATACATTTTAAAATATAAAAATTAATTATATATGATCCTCATGTCAAGACTCAGTTGAAGTTGAAGTTGAAGAAGACAGACAGACTGTTTAGCATGCAGAATACCACTGTAGTTACACCGGGAAGTTGAGTCAGGCCACGTGGGCATGCAGAGAGTGGGAAATGACTAGACATTGTTGTGTGTGAGCAATATGAGTAAGTCTACTCAGAATCTGGTGACAGCCCCGTGCAGCAAAGGAGAGCTGTACACGATTCCAGCTGATGGAAATGTTACAAGTAAATCAACTCTCTACATTAAGGGAACTAGACAAATTTCAGGGTGGCTGAGGTTTGGAGCCAAGGTGAAGGAAGCATGAAGTAAAACTGAGAAGGGAACGGGGCTGGGATGGTCTAGGGAGCTCGGTTTCCAAGCGACAAAGTGGAACCTTTCATCTGAGCTCCTTTCTGTTGGCCTCCCAGTTGTGATTCTCTTAGTCTGTTTGACTCAGTTTCCTCAATGGGAGAATATAAACCGGACACATGTTCCATTGCTGTGGGACTGTTTTATTTCTAAAAACAGACCAGGCTCATCATACTTTCTCCTTTTATCTAGCATGAGTAAGTTTGATTTGTCATCCTGCCCCCAATCCCAAAATATCCGTTCACCATATAAAGCAGTTTCGGGAGTGCATCGGCTCTGAGGCAGCTCAAACACAGAGAGGACTTCCACAAGTATGGCTGGCATAGGACAATGGAATAAGGAATAAATTCTGACAGTGCTGAAAGCCAAAGCTGACCTCTTAAAGGAGTGCATCAAATGAAAGAACAATAAATTCTCCACAAGGCAAAGCAACGGGTATTTCATGAAGCAAGAATTGTCTCCCTTGAACACTCAACAAGGCATATAATTGCCCAGTTCTTCTCCAAAGTGACTCTCGTGGGCTGGACCTGCTCTTCTCCCAACACGTTCACCAGCATGCATATTTCATCTAGAAACTCCCAATCAATATTCCTGCCATGACTGGCTAGCAGTGCCACCAAGAGGAAATATCTGAGGGACTGCCAGTGGGGTCTTCCCAAGGACAAATTGAAGCACTACATTACCACTTACAGACTCCAAGGTAGTCAGAGGAAGAGACTTTCACCCTCTTGTCTCCTTTCAGACAAGCCAGTGGAGCTCGACACATAATCTCCTTACCAAGCCTGAGCAGTTTCCACAACTGATATTCAAGTCAAGAACTTCTAAGAGCGGTAACAGTTAGGTCCAGCAACTCTCTCCATCATTAATGGCTGAAGATACTGATACACTTCAACCTTGGTGATATAGTGGGCAGCAAAGGAGGTAGCTAAGGATCCTTGTGTCCCTGAGAAGATCAAGTCTCTCAAGAAACCAAGAGGCTGAAAGGGGATGCGGAAGCCATGGTAGCCTCCCTAACACCCTCACTACCTCCTCCCAGTCTCACCCGGGCTTCACCATACAGATAGCTGTCAGCAAGACCCAGGGTCTACGAGTTACACAACCCCAGCTTAGCTTTGCTGTAATCTATGGAAATAAGAAAAACCAAAAGAGTTACAGATGGATTGACTATGACGGTTTATGATCCTCACTGCATGAGAGAAGTAAATTTATGCATGTAACTTCTTTCACAATTACCTCTACATGATTTCAAAGGCGCTCGCTGCTGTGAAGAGAGAACATCAATAAGGGACTTTTGCATAATCATTTATTTCAATCAGAATTTTTAAAGACTTGTGGAAATAGTTTGGTGTCATTGGAAATTACTTTTTTCTAGCAGGTTTTCCCTAATTGTTATTTCTCTCTCTCTCTCTCTCTCTCTCTCTCTCTCTCTCTCTCTCTCTCTCTCTCTCTCTCTCCTGTTTTAGTTCTTTTTTACTTTACTTTTGTTTTTAAGCAGACTGTATCCAAGAGGGCTAACAGAAAGAATGCCAAGATGCTAACTGTGTTTCAGAAAGAAATCTGCCCTTGTGTATACACTGGCCTGATGCTTTGGGGTGGGAGGGGGGAGCAGGGGTGGGATGGGGCGGACGGAGTTTATTATTATTACTTTTTCAGTTTTTCTAGCAGGAAACAGAAAGAATCCTAAGAGTGTGCACAAGGTCAAACAGCCAATAGTTGACTGTTGAAACAGGGTTGCCTTTGTCAGGTATTTTGTTACATCAGTGAGAAAAGTAACAACTACTCACCAAGCTCTGTTACTGAGCCAGAGAAGCTAACTGGGCTGCTAGACAGTATCAGGACTGAGGAGTGGGCCAGAAACTCTTACAGTGAGAAGAGACAGTCAGTGAACAGTGTGAAATAAGACCACTAAGTCAAGCAGTTGGTGGGGATATTACAGAAATTGATGTCCATTAAACAATGGTGTTGCTCCAACAAGAACACTCATTCTCAGTAGAAGCTGTTTAATGAGGAAGAATGTCTATCAGAAGGCTTTCACTCAGAGCCATTCTTCCTCTCTTTCCATGGATGCTATAGATATCTGGCAGAGTCACCACTTCCGAATGCTTTCTCCTCTCCACCAATCAATAAAGCATTGTAACGCTTTGGATCAGACCACAATTTGGCTCAAACTGTGCAGTCTTCTCCCAGATCTGAAATAAAGATCCACCAAGATAGATGCCTCAGCCATTGATAACCAAACTGATTAGGATGTTTTTTCCTGTGAAACTGATGGATATCGATTAATTTACAGCCAATTAGAGGCTTTGGGGGACACAGAGAAAACTCGCCTTGATTCTAGCAGAAATGAACCTTGTAAATTACCTAGAAATGAACGTTGAAAAATCAGTGCCACTGTTCTCCACGATGATTGTAGAAACATGCTTCATTGCTCAGGGTGTACAGCTATCATTTTTTTCTCCACAAGTTTTCCCTAAACCCCAGAATTCTTAGTGGCATGTTTTCTCATAAAACAAGCATTGCTTACTGCAAGGTGGGTGTGCAATAAGTCTCATATGGCTGTCATCTTCTTCAAAGTGACTGCAATAATACAAGAGAAGTTGGGCAGCCAAAGAAGTTCACATGACTCCCATCTCAGCACATGGGAGACTGTGGCTGGAAAAGAGTGTGGCCAGCCCGCGTTACATAGTGTGTGTGTGTGTGTGTGTGTGTGTGTGTGTGTGTGAGAGAGAGAGAGAGAGAGAGAGAGAGAGAGAGAGAGAGAGAGAGGTGTGTGAGAGAGAGAGAGAGAGAGAGAGAGAGAGAGAGAGAGAGGGGGGGGGGTGTGTGTGTGTGTGTGTGTGTGTGTGTGTGTGTGTGTGTGTGTAGGGTTGAAGGGGGACAACAAACCTGTGTTATGGGGATTACTTTTATCCAATTGTGGCTTAGGATATATTTCCAGAGGAAGACAGAACAGGCATGCATCTCCAGACATCCAAGATGACAGAGAAGCTCAAATACTCTGGCAGCTGAAGGTGCCTGTGATGACGGCAGAGGTGCTAATTTACAGCAAAGGTGCTTCTGAAACATTTGGTCCCCACCGAGTCATGAATGTGTGAGTGAAAAGATGCTCTCTTCATGGTGTGTTCATCCACACAGCATGACTCTAAATGTTAGGAGTATGTCAGTGCCATGGGAAAGCAGCTGCCTGGTCTCTACTGCCCTAAAGCCACATGTGTTCAACTCACTCTCTGTACTACTTGAAAGACTTTTCATTAGGAACACAGGAATTGTTTTGGTAGGGAGATACATTTTGAGTGTGTGCCTTGCTCATGCCAGGCTGGTGTTTTCCCTGTAAGCCACACCCTTGGCTGGCATCTTTTTTCTCAATCTCCAATTCCCACTGCTTAGCATGCTGTCTACAATGTTGGCAGTGGTTACAGTGTTTCAGCTGCTATATTCAATAGAATTCACTAAAGAGAAAAGATTGTATATTACAGAAAGCAGAAACAGCAGGAGTCTCCAACCAAATCTACCAACATTAACTAACCTCATGGCACCCTTGTCAACGGAGCCAGTTTGAGATTCCTGAGCTAAGACAACAAATGGAACATCTGAATGGGAGAAATATCTGGGTTGTTTTACCAGTCTCTTTGTTTGGCAAATGATGACATGGCAGAGAATTATAGAGAGCTGCATTTCCACTGTGAGTGGTCCAGCTTCATCCCTTGGAATGACTGCGCTGCTCTCCTCAGGACTTTATCCCAATCTCCAACTTATCTCTCAGCTTGGAAGTGAGTGATGTCACTTGCCTGGGGATGGTTTCTGTTGAGTAAAGTATATAGAAAGAGAGAGAATTTGTAACAGAGTCCTCATCTGAGTGTTCATTATTTGTCAAGGATGTGGCCACTAATCTTGCAAAATAGAGTTATCTTTTTATGGTTTTCAGACACCTTCATTTATTATGGGTCTTGGTTTGGCTGACAATACTAGAAACTGAGCCAGCTCCTACAGCAGACCACATTCCTACCCAAGATCTTGGCATCATGGTTCTCTCTCTCTCTCTCTCTCTCTCTCTCTCTCTCTCTCCCTCTCTCTCTCTCCCTCTCTCTCTCTCCTTCTCCTCTCCTCTCTCTACATCTCTCTCCCTCTTTCCCTCCGTCTTCTCTCCCTCTCTCCTTCCCTTACTGCCCCATCGTGTGTTGTATCTATGTCTATGCCCACATATGTGAATACCAAGACACAATGCCTGTGTCTCCCATTTTTCTACACCTTATTCTTGAGACAGGGTTTCTTACTGCAGCTGAAATTCTCTGATTGAGCTAGACTGGCTAGCCAGGGAGCCCCTGGGTACATCTGTCTCCACCCTCCCCAGTGCTGGAAGATCCAAACACCGTTCTACCTGGCTTTTGTGGAGGAGCTGGGCACCCACACTTAGGACTTTGAGCTTGTGTAGCCAGCACTTCACTCACTGAGCGATTTCCCTAGGCCCCCAAAGGATGTGCTAAATAATAAACGTGACCTGGTATGAATTACAGCATCTGAACTCATTTCTCCCACTACTGTGTTTGTGAGCCCAAGGTTGAAAGCTATTAGGTGTGAATTATTGCACCATCTTCCAGTCCCTGGACAGTTTTATGATGATTATAAAATTTCATTATTAATGGTTCACTGTTTTTGGAAAAGTTGTTAATTTAAACATATATATTTATATTACTAATTAATGAATAGGACAAAATTAGTTTGGCAAAATCTTTGTAGGCACCAGAAGAGGAGGGGAGTCAGTTGACAGTGGGTACAGCTGCCAAAGGTTGGTCATTTTATCAAGGGTCACCCTGGCTACTAGTCGGTGCTACCTTCTCATCTTGTCTAACGCCATTGTTTAAAACACAGCAGGGGATTAGGATTTGGCTGGAATTGAATTAGCAGATAAACATGGTCAACTCAGTCAAGGACAACTGGACCCTGTTCCCCAGACTCACACCTCACCTGGACAACAGTTTAGACGGACTTGGCTGCGTGTCTGGGAAGATAGAAACAAGAAGACAGGAAAAGTCATTACAGCTAAAAAGAAGAGTTTTGAGTTAATTAGGCTAATCTGAAAATGTCTACAGAAAAGAGACCTACATACAGAAATGTTGACAGAAAGGTTTACTCAAGCTTTCTATTGATTGGAGCTCTGAAAGAGCAATTTTAAGATTACACAAAAGCTCATGGGATAAAGAAATATTCTCTACAGATGTCTTCCATACAAGACAGCAGGCCTGTAAGTAGCCACTGCATTATAAGCCCACATGATTCCTGCCTGTGGGCCACCTGACCAAGCTCAATTCCTCTCCATTCTTCATCTCAAAGGCTCTCTTCTTCCTGCTTGATGGAGGGTAAAGATATTTTCTTAGAGAATTTCAAACATCAGAGAGCTACTGAAAACCAATGACTTTTCCCAAGGATTGTGCAAGAAGAAGAAAGAACAGTCATTTTGCTGGGTTTATAGTCAAACTGATGACAGCCCAGGCAGACGTGCTGGAGGACATGGCAGAAGCCCATCTCCCTGTGCACATAAGCAGGGTCCCTTCAGTGTAGGCATCCCCCCAGGGGACTTCAGCAAGTGGCCAAAATGAATTGACTTTGAGATCACAGGTAGATAGATATTTTTTTCCTTCTCTGATTCCAAGTGTGTGCTGGGAAAAGCCATGTCAAAAATAGACATCTGCCTGGTCTAACTGGGCAACTATAGACAGTACCTTCTCCATTCAACCCTTACCTCACCTGAATCCTCCCAGATTATCTTTCTAGTCTGCCGATCAGGAATGGGGACTGTTCATCAGACAGAGAACTCTCTTCTTGAACTTGAACACCTTGTACTTCATATTCAGAATCATATCTGATGCTGCTGGAAATCGAGTCACCCACATGAACCATGGTCTCATCAGATGCTCTCTTTCTGGAAGGCAATGGGTACTCCATGGCCCATCTCATCATAATAAATAATGGTATTTTCATGCCATCAGATATCATGCCTTTGTGAATTCTACAAAAAAAGCAGAGATAGCGAGAAAGCAGTAGACAACTCTACCAGGCAATGTCTTACTTCCTGTAACCCTGTATTTACAGGCACTTGTAGTTTCTTCTTCTCTTCTCCTTAAGCTGTCATACCTGAGCTGAGTGTGGTTTGTCATAGAAAAAAAGACTACTAAATTATATTTCAGGGTCACAATGTAAAAACCCAACATTAAGCTTATATATGTCTCTGCTCACTTCTACAAGTAGAACTCTGAAATAACTCCATATTCCCCAATAACAAAGTCACCAATAACCTCTTACTCATTTGTTTCCATGTTTTTTCCATATAAAGTTTTCTTTGCAATCTACAAGCCCAAAGCCAACTCTAATATGGCAAAATTAGGTGTGCAGAACTAAATAATGAGTCCTTTTCTTTCTCTGTTGTCTAATCATTAGAGCTAACTCAATGTCACATGTAGGTCTCCAGTTAGGTCTTGAGCCACTATAACCTCTTTACCTCTGTTTCCAGTGTGTTTGTCAGGCTTGGATGCCATGAAAAGTAAGTTTCACATGAGATCCTTTACTACAGAGAGAGATGTAAATGTCCTAAGACTGGAGGCATGGAAGGCATGGAGATGTCTGAAGCCAGCATGAGATCCTGAACTTGGATTCCCAGAACCCACATGAAGCCAGACATGCTAACATGGTCTGTCAGGAGAATCCCTAGAAGTTTTCAGGCCACCCTGTTTTCAGGGGCAAACAGCAAAGAGGCCCTGTCTCAAACAAGACCAAAGGAGAGAACCAACACTGGACGATGTCCTTTGACCTCCTCGTGCATGTCAGAGCACGTGGGCACCTTCAGTCACACACAAACACATACATAATACACATGCATAAAACCTAGGTTATAAAAGTGGATGTGACTACAAGCAATGTAGAAATAAAAGAATATTTTGAAGTTGGGTGTGGAATACCCCATATATTTCCCCTCATCCTTGAGAAAAGGCAAAAGTGTTTCATGAAAAGAGGGCCCGTGAAGCCAAGGCAGATCCTAGCAGCCCCAGTCCCATGCCGTGCGGCTTGCTCTACTCCACACTTGAACTTGCAGTTCTGGGGGAAACGTTGAATTCATGCTTCTCCTTAAGTTACTTCTGAGATCAACTATACACAGAAATGAAACTTCAGAATGTTTTCTAAAGTGACATTTCCAGGAATGACCTATTCTAACCCCAAGACAACTTAGCTTAAGTTGCTAACAGGCAACTCTTTCAATGATATACTGTGTGTACTTTCAGAAAGAGAGAAATCAAAGCCATTGCATTGTCTGAGTCTGCTGGCTTCACCCTCAGGCTTGGAAGCTATTTCAGAATTCTCTGTAGAGAGGCAAGGCTCATGTGGATGGTTCTGGCCGTGTCTCAGCATAAGACTGCACCAGAGTTCTTCCATGGAAAGCAAAGTACATATGGATAGTCCTGGAGACTGTCCTAGTTTGCCAAGATTGTCATAACAAAATACCATGGCCTGAGTGACTTTAACATCAAAAATGGTTTTGTTTTGTTTTGTTTTGTTTTGTTTTGTTTTGTTTTTCAGAATCCTACAGGCTGGAAGTACATGGTCAAGGTATCAACAAGCTTGCTTTCCCATGAGGCCTCTCTGCCATGCTTGAAGACAGCTGCCTTCTCCTGTGTCTTCCTCTCAGGCTTTTTTTCTCCCCGTGTGTGTGTGTGTGTGTGTGTGTGTGTGTGTGTGTGTGTGTGCGCTCCTCTTCTCCCTTGGGTTAGCTGACTCCAGTATCTGGTCCATATGTCTGAACTCTGTGCTTTTCTGATTCTATTTCACGTGTACTTATCTTATGTGCCTGACTCTCCTTGATTGTGAAGCAGTTGTTAGATTTTAAAAACTATTGATATAAAGATTATACTTTAATAGATAGGACAGTGCTAACTTCTTTCTGGAAGAATTATCATATGTTTGAAAGGTTTGTGTGGGAATTAGCAATCTGGGGTCACATATATTCAGTTAAGGGCACTGAGCCCCTATTGGGCCAATGGGCAAATTTGATCTAATCCATAGTCTCTATGACTAAACATGCAGCCATGTTCATTACAGCATTGAGTCTTTTAGGGATCAATTCAAAGGACCTGGTTTACTTGGCCCATATCATCTTTGACCATATGATCCATCTTTTACGTCGCAAGCCCACAAGAGTATCAAAAATGTCATAGTCACTTTTATGAACCTAGCAGTCAGCATTAACAGAAAGTCGCCTTGAAAGCCCAGCTCACCATTTTAGACATTGGTCTTCTCCTTGATATCAGACCAGAGATTGTTCACTACCTTGCCAGCTCTCAAATGCCTCCCTCAGCACTCTGCTCCAGCTTGTCCATGTGCACTCCCCGGAGGAGCACACACTATCACACAGTGCCCCTAACAGCAATCGCCGTTGCACTGGGGAGTTCAAAGTAGTTGTTTATTTCTAAGTTTCCAACAGTAAACATGAATTATTTGTATGATCAGGCCATGAAGAATATTGTTTTTAAATAGAATGTGCCTTCCTATGATTACAAATTAAAAATGTTTTCTGTGCATTACTAGATCACTCTTTTAAAACTTCCTAGTAAACATAGCTGAGGGGAACTTGAATGTGGACTCTAGTTAAAAGAAAAACTTACCAACACTTGGGAGGCAGAGGCAGGCGGATTTCTGAGTTCGAGACCAGCCTGGTCTACAAAGTGAGTTCCAGGTCAGCCAGGGTTATACAGAGAAACCCTGTCTCAAAAAAGAAAGAAAGAAAGAAAGAAAGAAAGAAAGAAAGAAAGAAAGAAAGAAAGAAAGAAAGAAAGAAAGAAAGGAAGAAAGGAAGAAAGGAAGAAAGAAAGAAAGAAAGAAAGAAAGAAAGAAAGAAAGAAAGAAAGAAAGAAAGAAAGAAAGAAAGAGAAAAAAGAAAAACTTAGCCTGTTCTTCTCTACAGTCTTCTGTTGAATGTGGAGAGTTACTGATAGTTAAGGGACTAGCCACTCTCTCCTCTGACCCATTCTTTATAGCTGGAAAGTAGATGTTCTAAAGTGGTATTGTCTATAGAGTGAGAGTCTATGTCAATAAAACACCCTTACCACTAACCCTACCTTTAACTCAAATCGCCACCAAAAGCATTCCGAACTGGACACAGGTGGCCACTCAGCTCTGCTGTGTGCTTCTGCTCACACTTTGCATCAGTCATATTGTGTAAGGGACACCCCAGCAGCTGGCCTCTCTTGCCCTTTGCCCTTTCCGTGCTCAGCCTGAGCTCAGAGTGGCACAGCCCAAGATAGGTGCAGCACTCAAGTCCTACCTTTAGATTTTCATGGAGGTAAATCCACTTCTAGCCAACATAAACCACTGTATGTTGAAGTCTCTTAATTAATAATTACAGCCTAAATCCCAGTTAATGACCAGTTCCTACCCAATGTCCAGTGCAGTGATATAACCCTTACACCAGAAACTCTTGCTGCCTCCTTATGGGCTTGGGTGCCATCTTCTGTAACTCAAGCATTGTTTTTAGCACTTGTACTGAGGTGACCTGCCTCCCTGTCTTCCTCCAATACTGAGCTAAAGCCTCTGCAATGGGAGACTGTGCCTCGTATCTTTGTATCTCAGCACCAACTGGGTCAGCAACACACTAGAATCAATAAGGATGTTAAAATTCGCAAAACAGTTTACAAAGTTTAAATCCCGTTTATGAAAAGTCTGTGAAAAAAAGATTGTAGGATATCTTTGAAAAGTCCTAATCTTATTTATAGTTAAATGTAGATGAGAAGCGTGAGAAAAAATATATTTCCTCAATCACAATTTAAAAATTGGATATGTGAAGGTGCTGGCGAGATGGCTCTGTGGGTAAAGTGTAGCCAGCCAGTGGGAGAGATGGCTTCCTGGGTAAAATGTAGGGGATCAGTGGGGAAGATGGCTCCTTGCATAAAATGTAGCTTTGGATTCAATAAAATAATAATAATAATAATAATAATAATAATAATAATAATAATAATAATTCCATCTCAGACATGAGGAAAGCGAAAGAGAGAGACTCAAGAAAAACCTCTGTCCCCCAAATGGACAGAGGCTGTGCATGCATGGACACACATGCACACACATGCACACACATGCACACACGCATACACACAAACACTGGTTCTGTGATAAACTGCATAGTTGTATATACCACGTGAATAAGGTTCTCTCCGTGATCCTCCATTGTGCTCCCAAAGTTCTCAGCCCCTGAAATAGACTGTGAGTTGTTACCACAATATTCATTCAATGCAGCTAAGTCAGGGTTTTCTGAAAAAGACACTTAAATTTTATATATGTTAAGAAATGTTATCATTTGTACATGAAGTCCCCCTGCAAAGGTCTATATGATAAAGGCTTGCTCACCGGCCTATGGTGTTACAGGGAGATGGTGGTGGAGTAGGGGTGGTGGTGAGGTAGAGCTAGTAAAACGAAGTTAGCGTGGGCTGGCGAGATGGCTCGGTGGTTAAGAGCACCGACTGCTCTTCCGAAGGTCCCAAGTTCAAATCCCACAACCACATGGTGGCTCACAACCATCTGTAACAAAATCTGATGCCCTCTTCTGGAGTGTCTGAAGACAGCTACAGTGTACTTACATATAATAAATAAATTATATATTTTTTTTAAAAAAAGAAGTTAGTGATCTCTCTCTCTCTCTCTCTCTCTCTCTCTCACACACACACACACACACACACACATCACCATGAGGTGACGGCTTCCTGAACCCACAGGCCCTTGCTAAGATATGCTATGACAACCTATGTCCCAAAGCAATGTGCCAAAGGTGCCACCACATACAAATAGCCCCATAGGAATTAAATTATCAGAATAATGAAGACGTCAGAGCCATAGGGTACAGAACAGAGCACTGGACAGAGATGGAGTATGGGAAGCAGGATCTCAGAAGGGTAAACCTGCAGCAGGCTTTGAACAGGGCTGGGAACGTCTGCCTCCTGAAAGCAGGTCATTTGGAAAGGCGGCTGGGAACTAGGGAGCCATTCGTGCCTTATGTCATATGCCCAGATGGACTGTGTCTCTCCTGCTGCTTCCTTTGGGTAAAATTACCCAAGAGAAGTCATTGGCTACACAGCCAGCAACCAATTGTTTCTTTGAAGTAGTTTGTCTTGAAAAGGACTCTTCATTTTTATGCCCCCCAAAAATAGATTCTAGTGACCTCCTGTGATTCAGAGTGAAATCACTCAGTAGGAGCAGACCAGGTATGTGTTGTGATATATCCTGGAGAACCCTCTAGAGGCTTCCATGGAATCTGCTTTCTTACGATGACACTTTCAGCGAGAACAAACCTATGCCAAACTCAATGCATTTTTATGACCGGGATTGAAACAAGAGAGGCACCTGCCTCTCATCCTTTTGCACTGGGTCATGACTGTAATCTCATGGCCCTGCTCAGATGTCAAGCTCTTGACTGAAAGGGCAGGTAGGTGACACAGGAGTTCATTCTTGTTCCATCTCCAATTTGTTCACTGCAGAGTGAGGAAGGGCACTCTAAGAGAGGCATGGGACTTTCATTTTGCATTTAACCCCTGGTGTGTGCAGTGAAGCGAATTGTGCAGACGTCCCACACCTGAATCTCTTTGTCATGTTATTTATACCACACTGGGCCCTATGACATAGACATGGGTGTACAAAAGCACATGTGTATGCATATTCTAACTATAACCATGAGCATGGTCCACTGTGTTTGTGGGTCATGCATCGGAGGCAGGGCTCCTGAGAGCTAAGGTATGCACATAAGCCTGGCTTATGTGCACACTAACCAAAAATCATATTATGAAAAGTTAAATTAGTTATAGATACCAGGCAGGATGAGATCTTTGAATTTTCTGAAAATAAGAGATTATTTAAGTGTACAGAGTTGGCTAATGGATTTTTCTTTTCAAATAACTTGACACAGATAAATTACATTTGGGGTAAGAGGCTGCAGGCTGGAATCCTTAGCCTTTCACAGTTATAGACTATATCAAAGCCATGGATATAGTCTCCCCCAAACACACATATTCCCAAACAACAGTTTACATTACATAGAACATATTGTTGCTCCCAATGATGTCTATTCTAATGCTGTAGATAATGTAGATAATGTATTTTCCAATGTCTATAATATGGCATTGGGTAAAACACCATCACCAGTCACTTCAATGTTCAGTTTGACTCCTGTTTTTCTTTATGTGAAAACATTTATCACATAATTGTGAATAGGTGCATGGTTGGAGGGAGGAAGGAGGAATGAGAGGAAGAGCGGGAAGACGGCGGAGAATACTGCATTGAGCATTTATCACTGGGCCATTGCTTGAAAGTGACTGCAAGTACAAGTCCAGCCAGGCTCCTCAAGTGTGTGGTTGGGTTCTGACTCAATGGAATCACTCAGATCTTTCCTCAGAAGCTGAGATCCGTTTGTTAAAGACAGTTCAGATGCCAGAGCTAGCCCAAGGCTTTGTCCCACGTTCGTGTCCTTTTGAAGAATGCAGAATGGAGAGTGACCCCCTCACCACTGCACCCTGAGACTTGAGTTTTTCATTACAAGATTAGAAACAAATCTTGTGATTATCAAGAATCAGATTTCACATAAGGAGCAACATTTCAGTTATTCCTGAAGAATGTTTAAAAGAAGAAAGAGTGACTCATGGGCCCGAGCTGTCTGGGCCCCTTCATGCACAGTATCTGTTCAGCATAAAGTTCTGCAGTGTTGCAGATGCAAGCAGAATTCCCTAGAGAGCTGAGTCTGGTTGGCATCAGATGGGAATTACAGCCAAGCAAATTCTCCATATTATAACCCTATTATCTCTCGTTCTCTCCCTCCATCTATCTCTCCCGTGCTGTGCTTGGTTGGGCCTTATGGAAAGTTATCATTTGGATGCAAAACAATTATCCTAAAACAGTTTGCCAGAGTGGTCTGGACACACAGATTTATCTTCCCTCTCCTTCAGTGAAGAACATCTATCTTCCATGACCTCTTGATTACTGAAGCCTTCAGAATATATTCTTTGGTCTGTGACACTGTGCACAGTGCGGGGCAGAGCATTAAATATCACCCTCTATGATTAATTGGAAGTTAATTAAATCTATCACTGAAACAATGAGAAGGCAATGAGCTATGTAATCATTGCAATAGTAAATGAAATCATGTACAGGTCTCTCCATCTCGCTTATTGACAATGATGGAGAGGTGGCAGGCCTTGGATACCTTCTGAGTCTGGCTGTATGACCTCTCAGGGTTGCTGTCACTTGCCACAGAGCCCAGGGACGAGGCAATGTTTCCGAGTCCTGTGCTGATGGAGGAAGCCTGTCTTCTGAAGCTCCCAGAGTGTCCTTTCCAAGGTTCTCCTGTCCTGAACAATCAGGTGGCTAGTGTATGGGAATGGCTAAAGGAGTTGGAGAGATGCTGAGTGCTGGGCACTGCTAGAGCAGAGCTCTGCGTCTAAACTTCAGGGCTTCTCCAGAGCCTGCAAATAGCACGTGACTACCGAATCCTTAGTATCTTGCCTTTCTTTCAAACTTGTGAGTTTTCAAACTGCTCTCGTGGTCGTGATGGTATATGTCCCTCACAAATCCCTGTACAGCCGGAGAGCTATGAAACAGTACAAGTGGGCTCGCTTGCCTTTACAGCAGCTGATCAGGGACAGAGGTGAAGAACTCTAACTAGAAAGCCAAATGGACTAGCAGGCCTCATTAAACCCTCAGATCCTATGTCCACACATATTTAACTTGTAGAAGGGAGCTCACAGAAGCCTACAAGGTTTGGAAGTTAAGGCTAAATTACCGGGTTACCCGGCATCCCCAAGACCTAGTCTAGCATGCCCCAGCATATGGAGTCAGTATTAATTGGGATCACAAGGTAGTGATTCAGATGATCTGGAGGCTTCCTGATTGAGGTGCAGTGTAAGTAGGGACCAGATCGCCTGAGGATGCTCCTGGCTGACAGACAGCTGCCACTGATGCCACTGTGTTCACAAGTAGTGAGATTCCTGTCTTTATAAATCTATAGTTCTATCATGTTAGGCAAGCCTCGGTCCTTATGGCCCAACCTTAGTTATCCTCTTCAAGGCCAGCCATCTTTATCTCAAGGGAAGCAAGGGATAGGACTTCCAACACATAAATATGTTAGGTTGGGACTCACAATTCAATCCACGGAATTACTTAAAAGACAATTTAAAAAACATTATCCCTCAGTAAGAATTGCAAATTAAGATACCCTCTTTAAACTCTAATGCACTAATATCTGAAATTTCCATTTGTTCTAGACCTTAAGTGAAAGAGAATTTTCCGTTCTCAGGATTTACTTGGGGTTTATCCTCCCTTCCCCCCGCTGCATATTCCTTCAGATTTTGTCCCTCTCTGATGCAACAAGACCCTTTCCCCTCTGCACCCCTGATGACCTGTCCCTGTTTAAGCAAGTTTTGCCCTCATGGGAAGGCTGTTTTATCTTTCAGACAGTCACTGGACAAATGTGTGAGGATGTTATCAACATATGATCAGGTCTCTTCATCCCAAGAGACACGCCAAGAGACCAAGGCACTATTTTGGGATCAATTATAAACAAATTAATGAAATAAGGATCCTTATCACAATATTGAAGTTTAGTATTATTGAGTAACAGGCCAGTCAGGCAAAAATTTTATCGCAAATAGATGAAAAAGATATCCATCCCCCCAGGCACGCCTGTCTCTTCCTCTCCCTCCTCTGAAAAGCAGGCCCATCTACACTCTATCGCATTAAAAAACAAAGACTTTTAAAAGTATCACTTTGGATATGATTCCAAAATTGGCCAATTCTAGTGCTTCTCAGGAAACCCACTGGCTCATATCCAATGGAGAGTCTGGAAAGTCCAGACACTCAGAACAGGGTCCGTCAGCAAGGAGATCCTAGGCAAGTGATGGCAGGGCAGGCCTTGCTGTGGAAGCTTCTGCATTTGCTTCTCTTTTTGAAGCACATAGGGCCTTGGCAGCTGCCGTCTCTGCCTCCTTCGTGTCATTGATTAAATGCTTCCTGATCAAGTCTCTGGCCTTATTAACAAAATGGTGTGTCCTCTCAGACTGCCAGTCTCTGACATCTCCCTCTCTTCGCTCTGGAATATTAAGCACCTTCACGCGGTGTTATTCAGTTCTGTACCATTTATCTTTCTCCACGTGGCTGCATGAAGCCAGAGGGATTGCACAGTTTTGTCTTTGCACACCACACAACACAGGAGGTGCCTTGAATGAATGAGTGAGTGGACAGAATTAAGGAGCAATGTTAAATAAATAAAGAGGACAACAGCCTAAAGTCAAGCCAGTCACAGAACCAGGTGGCATGACAAGAACATACAAATTCAACTAGCAAAGTGTGATTTACCTGCTGTCAATGTAAGAAATCCTGATCCTTATTCTGCCCAAAGAGCCCGGCAATAAAAATTGGAATGGATGCACCATGACTACCTTTCAAATGACTATTCATTTATCTATGTGTGCTCTCCCCCATCCCCTCTCTCCATTTCTCTCTCTCTCTCTCTCTCTCTCTCTCTCTCTCTCTCTCTCTCTCTCTCTCTCTCTCTGTACATTATATGCATGTATGCCACACTGCACATGTGCAAGTCAGAGGACAACTCTCTGGAGTTGATTTTCTCTGACGAGCAGACTCTGTGGCTCTATAAACACCTTTACCTGCTGAGCTGTCTCCCTGGCACATGACTGTCTCTCGGGCTGCAGATGTTTCAAGGTTGAAGGACTGGCTACAAGCTCTCCCAATCTCCTCAACACACAGGTAACTAAAGTTCGATGATGCCAGCTTACACTGGGTCTAAGAGTACATTTTCTTCTGATATTGAGTTTGGGGTGTTTTTGTTTTGTTTTGTTTTGTTTTGTTTGTTTGTTTTTTGTAAAAACAATATAATTAATCCAGCATAAATTCATTAAATAAGTAAGTTCATTATATATATATATATATATATATATATATATATATATGGTTTAAAATGAGCAAGATTAAAGACAGAGAAGAAAACTCAGCATAAAACTTGGCTGAAAATATTTTTGCATGGTGAAAAACAGAAATTTGAATATCCTGTTTTAGCTTGGGCTAACATGACAGTATAATTATGTGAGTGATGTCACTTCTGCTCATAATGACTTGAAGTATTATAGCCAAGAGAAGGCTATTAAAATGACTGGGGAAGTTTTGTTTACCTATTTAAGCCTATTGACTTAAAGACTCCGGGCAAACGTACAAAATATTCATTTGAATTGCAAATAGAATCCATCAGCTAAAGTTACATGTTTTTTAAATCAAATTTGGAATCTCAAGCCATTAATTCATAAATGGTCTTCTGCAGAGTATATGAATTAGCCTATCACAAAGATAATATAACATTATTGAACAACATAAAAATCACTTCCTTTTATTTTCCCATAATGTCTTGAGTTCCAGGTTTCCTGACTCTCTCATAATGCCTGGTGGTGCCACAGGGCAAATACGTGTGAATTGCCATCACAATATGAAAAGTGACTTCGGAAGAGGCATGCTGGGGCTTTCAAGCTGAAGCCCTGTCAAGAGCCTCTACATCAAACTGCCTCAGTGTCTAGGTCAAGCGATGCTTTCCATAGATCCAGCACTGCCAGGGCAAAGCAAAACCTGAGACATGTGTGTCCTGTATCTTAAGCCCACCCAGCTGCAACACCTCTGTGCATAAGACAGATCAAGGGTGCAGAGGGAACTGGCCTGATTTTACTTTGTGATGAATGTGTTGGAGCTTGTCATTGACAGAGCAGTAAAATGCATGTGGCTAGATTATAAGATGTTCTATCATACTCTAGGAGGCTCCCTAACCTCCTGGTTCTATGACAGAAAGCTCAAAAAGTTTGTACTGACAAAGGCAGAGGGAATTAGAGATGTCTTTAGGGAAAGAATCATGATGCCTTCAAAGATGCTTAGAAGGAAAATAGAGATGTTTGCCTATTTCCAAAGGAAGTCTGGCAGCCCTGAAAGGACGAAACAGACTCTGTCTGCCTCGATACTCAATTCACTTAAAGCAAAACTGCCACTTGCCATTCTGTAGCCCCGAATTAAATAAAAAGGGGAGGATTAGAGTTTTCACTTTCCGTAACATTAAATAAAGCCTGGCGTATGCATAGAGCAGGAGATCAAAATGGTTGGAGTCATCAGTTTTACAATGCATTTGTCTTAAGGTCTTGATCCTTTGTCTGGGGTTGGGTTCCTTACTCCAGAATAACATTGCAAAGTGGAAGTTTGGTTTAATCAACATTTTTTTTATCTGTTGGATGCCAAAAAATTATTGTGATTGCATATTCAACTGAGCTGACAGAGTATCTAATGTCACATTGGCATGGCCATGATTCTCTGTCTTAATTCATCAATTAGGAACATTAAGGCAACAAATGACTCCCAGGCTTTAGCTCTTGCTGCACAGCCTCTGTGAGCGCTACAATAGCTTTCAGCATTCCTCTTCTCATGTTGTTACTGCTCTTGGAAACTGAACAGGGCAAGTGAAAGAAGTTAGGGGGCAGGACAGTGAAGCCAGGGAGTCTGGGTGCAGGCTATGGCTATGCCCTAGTTAGGTTGATAGCTTCTGGCACGCTAGCTGCCCGACTGGAGCCTTGCAAAATGAGATAACGTACACAATGAAGCATTTACGTGTGTCTTAATTTGGTTTTCTGATGCTGCCCTTAAACACTGACAAGAAGCAACTGAGAGGAAATGGTTTGTTTGGCGTACAAGTTATGGTTCATCCGTGAGTGGAACCAAGACAGGAACCTGGGGGCGAGAACTGAAGCAGAGCACGTGGAGGAGTGTTGCTTACTGACTTGCTAAGAATTGTTCAGCCTGCTTTCTCATACACCCCAGGCCCACCACCAGCCTAGGGGATAGCACTGCCCATGGTGGACTAGGTCTTTCCACATCAATCCTTAATTAAGAACAGGTCCCACAGAACAAACCCATAGGGCAAGCTGAATGGAAAAAAAAAATAAGTCAGTTGAGGCTACCTCATCCCAGGTGACACCAGTTTGTGTCCCGATCATAAAATCTAAGCAGCATAGGGTGACACCGGTAACATAGTGAATGCTTAATACACGAGAACCATTTTATATAGATAAAAGATCACTAACAACAACAAAAAGATCCAAGGTCTTTCATTGTTAGTTCATAAACTTAAATTCAGAACAGAAGTAATGTTCAGAGAAGTCTATGCCAAATACATGTACAGTCTCATATAGGATTTATGAAAGAAGAAAATAAAATCTACCTTCTGTGAAACATCAGAAAGTTCCCTCAATCACACATCCATCTCAGTGAGGAAAAAATGTCCAAATCTTAACTATGACAAGTGTGAGAGTGATGAATCTTCTCATTCATGGAAAAGTTAAGTATCCAAGTTACTTCACATCGTGTTAATCAGGGGCTCCGGAGGAACAGATCCAATAGAAAGAGGAAGATTCTTTGACTTTCTTATATAATCAGAGGCTACATAATGCCACAGTGGTTGACTAAACCGGAGAGCTGGAGACTTGCTCAGGACAATGACATAACCCTGATCTGAGACTGGGAGCCTGGAAGCTTTCTAGCGAGCGGCTGGCACAAGTCCACATTTAAAGGTTAAAGAAACCAGAATTTGATGTTTATGGGTGATGTCAACAACAAAAGCAAGCCCCCCTGAAGAGTCAAGTGTATGAGTACAGAGTACCATCTTTCTTTTCCCACATCTAGGCTTCTGGCCTGTTGCATGTTGGTGCCCACTTTGAGATATGATCAGACTGGGAGCATTTAAAGCCTTCCACTGGACAACACTTTCCAAATGACTCCGGAGACAAGTGGCTTCACTGTAAGCCCTCTTTTTTCCCCATCTGGACCAGCAGCCATGCAAAGGAAGGCGCTCGGCATATATAGTGTGCCGATGGGAGAGCAGGAGCATGCATGGGAACATTCACAGCATCCCTCTGCCCATAGATAACTTCTGCAATGCTGAGGGTCCACAAACTGAATATTTAGCTGGCTGAATGGCTTGCTTTAAGGCTTAGCATATTTGGAAATTCTAACCTTCTAATCTTTCCTTCTTAAATAAATCAAGGAATAACGTGTGCTCCTCTTCCATTGTCATAAGACACAAGCGGGTCATGGTAGAGACATAGGTTCAAGTCCCATGTAGTGTTAGTTACTTTGTGTAGCTCTGATCAGAATACATATGAGGACAACTTAAAAGACCGTATTTTTACTTTGTTGAAAGGTTTAACAGGGTTCAAGCCATGGTGACTTGGACCCATGTCGTAGGGCAGGGCATCATGGAGCATGTGACAGAGGAAGTCATTTACCTGGTGGTAGATAGGAAGCAGAGAGAGAGAGAGATACATACCTGAAGAGAGCAAGATATAATCCCAAGGACATTGACCTGTGTGCTGGCTAATCTGGTTGAACTTGACACTCAAACTAGAGTTATCTAATAGGAGGGAACTGAGTAAGGCATTTTCTTAACTAGTTATTGACTGAGGAGGGCCCAGCCCATTGTGGGCGATGCCTTGCCTGGCCTAGAGGTCTTGGGTTGATGAAAGAAAGAAAGCCGAGCAAACCAAGTGAAGCAAGACAGCAAGAAGCATTCCTTCCTGGCCTCTGCAGTAGCTCTTACCTCCGGGCTCCTGCTCTGACTTGCATAGACGATGAGCAGCAATGTGGAAGTGGAAGACAAATAAGCTTTTTTGGTCACACTGTTGTGTTGCAGTAATAGAAGCTCTAACTAAGGCAATGTGTCTCCTCCACTTGAGCTTTACCTTCCTTTGAACGTTTATATCACCTCCCCAAATCCCATTACTAAGAGGGACCAAGATGTAGCACACCGTCTCATATTCAAACCAGATTTGAATTCCTAGCTCAGGTCACCATTCTAGCTTTGTACACCAGAAACTGCTCTCCTCTTTTTCACTGGTTACATATAAAGGGTTTGACAGACTACATTGTTATACTGAGTATTGAAGAAAATTTTATTTATGCTACCATTACTACAACTAGTATTCCATCTTTTAAAAAAAAGGGGGGGGTGGGGGGGAATAAGAATTTGTCCTGCCTATACACAAGGGTAGTGTCAATAATCTTCCAT
This sequence comes from Mus minutoides, assembly GCA_902729485.2. Classification (NCBI taxonomy): domain Eukaryota; kingdom Metazoa; phylum Chordata; class Mammalia; order Rodentia; family Muridae; genus Mus; species Mus minutoides. The sequence goes on from LR749532.1 coordinate 1,337,558, forward strand.
ATGACTGATTTTTTTTCAGGTTGGTCTTATTTTTAAAGGTTCTTGTGATGTGTATAGTGTACAAAAGTCTGGTCTAGGGAAGAGTCATATAGATTCGCACTCAAATATATCTCCATGGCTTCATCACTACACCACCTGGGCATTCATGTGGACAACATCATCTCATCCTAAATGAGAAGGTTGGGCTATTGAACTGTAATCCCTCCATTGATTTATGGTCCCAAGTTCCTGCAAGGATTTTTCACAAATGCCTGTGACGTTTCCTAGTGCTGGACTTTGCATTTGGATCTGTGATTTAGATGACAGATGTGTGAAATCATATGTAGCCAGACAAATCCCTGGTGATAACACATTTGAGGGGGCTCAAGCAGTGATGGATTAAGGTCCAATCAACCAGATCAGCTAATCTGAGCCCTTTCCAGTGACACTGGCCCTGATGCTTTAAAGGGGCACCCCCAAACAAATTACTTTCCAGAAATAATGCTTTCTGTTCTGCATCTTACCCCTTCCTCATAGCAAGCTTCCAACGCCATTGGAGAAGTCCTGCCTATATCAAGAGAAGAGACTACTATAACTGGGGTTAACCTTTGCCTCAATTGACTGGCTAACTTCACTCATAAAATATCACATTCTGGGTATTAATAGGATTGTTTTGTGTCAGTTTGACTGGCCGTAGCCATTTTGAAAGTCTGACAATGCAGAAGATAAATATCCAGGGATTCGATAATAGTTCTTAAGATGCTAAAAAGTTCATTCCAAAGGATTGATAGTTGGAAAATCAAGGCTCATTCTTAGAATTGACTAATATGTTAACTGTGCTCTACAACTTTACCCAAGAGTGGCTCATCAATGTCCAGGATGGGCTTCCTTTCCAAATGGATTGTCTCACATGTAGTATGTATAGGGAAATATGAAGGAGGCATGGAAGTTACTCTTGTGTACCTAAGTAAAGGAATATAGCATAAGACAAAGAGCTACGCTAAAACAAAAAGCACAAAAGCAAGCTTCCAAGTTCTGCAAAAGCCCACCTCACACACTGCAGCTCCTGCATCTAATCCCCACATGGTGTTCCCAATCGGTTTCAGAAAATCGGTTTCTGAACCCTCTACTAGATAGAAATTTCTGAGAACTTTTCCTTGCAACTTCTATGTTCATAAGATTAACTTTAGACTGTCTTATTTCTTCTCCATGGATAATTAAAGTATTATACGAAACAGCATTTTATATGCATCGGTGCCTACCAGTGGCAAGCCTTTCAGCAAACCTGTGTTGTGTGCTTTGAATAATCAAGAAATGTTGCACAGTAAGGACTCTGATGCAGTTGGCTGCATGCTGTGAGCTTGACAACAACTTAGATGAGGGTGCAGGTTTCTGGGTTGGATTTTATCTTACCTTATTCTTGACCTGGGGTGTCAGCCAGCTACCCATCCATCCCCACAGCAAAACATCTAATCCGAGCAATTTATCTGTGAGTAAAGAAAAGCATTTTTGGACTCAGAGTTTCACAGTCCACAGTCACTTGATTTTGCTGCCTTGGGGTTTGTGACAGTGCAGATGAACCCAAGTTTCTCAGCTCAGGTGGAAAATCAGCAAAGAGAGAGGGAGGGGTTCTTATTCCTCAGTAGCCCCCACAAGGCATGCCTCCTATGATGTAACCTCCTTCCAAGGAGTCTCGCCTCCTAAAGATTCCACCACTTCCCAACAGAACAACAGGCTGTCAATCAGCCTTTAGCATACAAGCTCTGGGAGGCAGTTAAAATCTAAACCTGCCTTCTTCTTCTTTCCTGAAACCTGTTTGTTCTACTCCTGCAGCATGTCTCAAAGCTGACAGTGTAGACGTGACTTGTTCACTACTGACTCGTCCTTTAGAAACAGCCCTGCCTGATTTTGATATTATTGTTCCTGGATAGCATTTATTCGAGATTCTAGGAAGTTAACTCCAACAGAAGACCCTAATGCCCGTAGCTCCATAGCACCACACACCCCTGGTCTCATCTTTGGTGCCAGAAAGTACAACAAAGCAATAATGCGACTACAAAACTGAATGGCAGGTCATCCCCTGAAGCAGTCATAGTGAATTCAGTAGAAAAGTAAGGCAGAGGCAACAAATACAAGGTACTCTCACAAAATTCCCTTTAAAAAAAATATATATATATATGCATATATATATATATATATATATATATATATATATATATATATATATCGTTTGCAGAAACCTCTGTGAATGTCTCTGAATTTATATGGAGGCAGCAGATGTCTGTATTACAATAATAAGACAATCTAAGATGACAACGTGTAGTGGGGGAGCAGGAGTAAGACGGTGACATTACAAATGTGACACTGCAGAGCATGAAGCTTACAAACCAGAATCATTTCACATTCAGATTTGTTATCCTGGATCTCAGCAAAAAGCTGAGAAGTGATAGCTTTTTAAAAATATTATCCCTTGAGGGTCTCTTTTGGACAGCACAGGGTGTTACCTCTTCATGACCGTCATTCTGTCACTGTCTCTGCTCCTGTCCTACAACTGCCAAGCTGATTGGTCGCAGCAGAGACAGCACAACAGACAAAGGTGGAAGAGCTTCCTGGCCCTTTGCAGAAATGTCTTTTTCAACTTTATTTAATATTCCCAAGGGAGTGTATAGTGTTCAGAATGTCTAATACAATCTTTTGATGATCATGTAACAAATAAAACTCATCTCCTTGTGTTTGATGTGGCAGAGAAATACCGCGTGGATATGAATGTGCCCCTGAGTTCTGTGGCTGCTCCACGAGAGCTTCCTGGCCAGTCGGAGGCCCTGTGTGTTCTGTCGGCTGAGGGACCACATTGGAAAGATGGCTGTCTGAAACCAGTAGACAGCAGAGTCCCCGTCACTTGGACAACTCGTTCAACCTCCATTTCCTTGACTTTAGGATGAGAGGCTCATGGCATCCTTTCAGGGTTGTGTGGACCAATTGAAATTATCCTTGGGTGAATCCCTTGTTACCCCCCATAGATTACACAAACCATGCAGTGCCCAAGGCTTTGCAAGTAGCATTCTGAACAAGGCTATTGAAGACAATCATGTTCACGATTGCAGGTCACCATAACTGTGAACTTTGCACACAGAATCCAACCCCCCCCCCAGCAAAATAAATAAATAAATAAATAAATAATCATTTTGAATTAAGAAATATTGAGCTGAAGGATCAACACTGGAGGGGCTCCAGTCCAAGTCCATGTTTGGAGCAATTCCTGGGCAATCGTCACAGATGTCAGCCATCTTCTTCCTCCCATGACTGGTGGTCCAGGCCCCAGCATCTGCACCAAAGGATCTGTATCCTTTAGCTGTGGCTCACACCTGCCTCTCCTCACTGTCTCCTTTATCCTCGCTAGGCCCTCTTTGATCCTTCGCTCATTTCTAATTCTGCAGGCCCTTTGAGAAAGGGGGAGGGGGGGAAAACAAAAGGTTAATTTTCTCCAGCCTGCCCAGGCCGACTTAATGTAACAGAAGGCAGCAAATTGTATTGATTTAGTGACATGCAACTGTCCAGAAAGAGCTATTTATACATTATTCAGGACAAACACTGTCATAATGGACAAACAGCAGCAGCATCTGGGATGTTAATGTCTACAAATAAGATTATTCTTTGAAAGGATTAGGATGGAGCATTTTGTGTAATTAGATTTCTCCGTTTCAGGAATGAATTGCCTTTTAGCAGTAAAAGCTGTCACTGAGGGAGCCATTAGCTCCTTATAACTGAATTAAATGCATAATTAGTGACATGATCACATTAGGATTTGTTTCATTTTTAACTAATCTGAGGAGGGAGGGACCAAGGGAGAGTTGGGGAGAGGAGGCGGGGCCATTTCCAGGTCACTGCGGCCTTCCTCAGCTCAGGATAGGCCTCAGCTGGTGAGCTCGAGTTGGTAAAAGTCAGGCGTCTGTGAATCAGAGCCCAGGCCTCGCCACGGAGACGGCCAGGCTATTCATCACTGGGTGGTGGGTGACAGTGACTGATGGGCTGGACCCGGGCCTGGCACTTCACCAGTGCAAGAATCATACGAGCCAGGGAACAGAATGACAGCTGGAGCGCCGTGTCAAGTGGTGGAGAGACCAGAGCTATTAATAATGTGTGCCACATGATCTCAGCCGCGAGAAAACAATGATTTAGACATTGGTGAGAATAAAGATTTTACATTTAGTCCGGGGGTGACTCTTCTCCTTGGCACTTGTAGAATAAATCGCTACGCAATCAGCATATATGAAATCAGGCAATGCATATATTAGAGACGGCCTCGCGAGGGAGGGGCATGAGTCGGGATCTGGAAATCTTGGCGGGCTCCTGACTCCGTCTTCGTGGGAGCGTCTGTGGAAGCTTCAGGAAGCAGAGGGTAAAAGGATGGTGAAGAGATGACTTTCACTCACGCTCTTATTTGGCCTCTCACCCTTCCCTTTCCGGCATCTTCCCTGTTCTGGGTTCCACCAGGGATAATATGGGAGAACCCAAGTGTCCAGGATGCTCTCTAACTCTTGGAACTGAACTAAACTGAAAGGGAGCTGGGACACCAAGTGTGTCTTGCTAAAGTATTGACATTCTGTCTACCTTAGGGACCTTTAATCTTGTTTCTCGGTCTGAGAATTAAGAGAAGCAGAAGCAAGGACAGGGAAAGGAATGGAAGCGAGGCAATCAATTATGTCCGCTTCAGGCTGAGTGAGGTCTGTGGCCCTCTAGGAGGTGATGGGCTCCCTCAACTTTGTGGGGAAGCCACTCCCTCCCAGCGTGGCCCGAACCAACTCACGGGGACTGGAAATCGTTGAATATCAGGTGCTAGACAGTTTAAGTTTCTAGACGTCTGAAGATTACACCAATGAACTCAGAAGTGAAGGATAGATAATTAAGATGTCTCACTCCACACTCCTTCACTGACGTCACATAGAGGTTCACAATTAGCAGGATTTACTGATACGGGATCACCTTTGATAGAGAGCGTTTTAAAGTCAGGAAATAAACTCTAACCTGATGATTACATAGATACCTTGCATGCTCACGGTCTATTGTTTCAGAAGAAAGACTGAGGCATGATGAACAAAGATTGTCGAGAGGCATCAACGTCTCCAGTAGCCTTGATGCTTTTGGTAAGATGTTCATTGTGCCCACCTGAGGGGTGGTGTGAACTCATTATGGTGTGAACTCACTCTCCTTTGCTGTACCACAACCGAAGTCCTACCAACTCCCCCCAACTATAGGCTTAGCAACAGAGAAGAGAAGAATTTATATTCTTTAAAGTTGCCGTTTATACAAAATTTTTACTTTCAAAACAGATTTTTTTCTGTGAATTTGCCTGAAACCTATGCAGCTTTCATAATGCTATGCAGTGGAAAATGTATGTAAAAATTCACATATAACCTTTATACATTGGTGGGCATTAAGATTTCCTCTTCTTTGAGGCAAATATTGACCTGGACTTCACCTCGGTCAATATTTACCTCTCAGGTCAATAGATCTTGATGTTCACCTCAACAGAAGTCAATATCTACTTATTATCTCGTTTCTATCTGTCAGGTGCCCGTGTATAATCAGTAATGTGAATTTTCTTCCCTTATGCATTTTCTGAGGTTAAGATGGGATTAATTTGGGACCTTCTGCTTCCCATATGTTAAATACTTTCTCCCCACAGGAGCTAATGGCAACCTCATGCAGAATATTAACCGTGTCTTCTCACTGTTTTCACTCATGTAAGGCAGATGCAGTACACGGGAAGCAGAAAATGTTTTAAAATTAAAGCATCCGTTTATTAAACAAATATTTATTGCCCTTTATATCTCTGGCTATATGCATTGTCCTTCATATATCTGGCTACATGCAGAGACCACAATACAGACTCAAGCAGATATCGTTGCTGCCCTCAGGAAGCTTCTTTGAAAAACCTCCACTTCTCAAACCTTAGCTTGCTGAGAGGGGCAAATTAACCTATTCCAGAACCCCTAGAAAAGTTTGTTTACTTTTTATTTAGTTTGGGGTAGAGGGTGTAATTTTTAAAAGAATGCTTGCATATGAAAGCTAGTTCCAATGGGCAGGCTCTTGGGGTGTGGGCACTATGGGCAGGCTCTTGGGGTATGGGCACTTTGGGCAGGCTCTTGGGGTGTGGGCACTATGGGCAGGCTCTTGGGGGCACTTTGTTTTTTTACATTATATGACTTCTGTGAGTGAATAGTCACACTATGGCTAATTTCAACTCACAGGTGTGCTATCCCTTCCATGGCATTGGAAAGAGCTAGAAAGAATCATGCCAGTTCATGCCACCTTCAGCAAATTATGACAATTTCCTTTTTCTTACAATTTTGTAATTTTTCATTCATGTTGTGGGTGTTTACATGTGGGTACATATGTGTATAGAGGTGTGTATGCACAGGTATATGTGTGGAGGTCAGATGTCAACACTGGGTATAGACCCTTAGGTGCCATTCACACTGATTTTAGAGTTAGGGCTCCTACTAAGATATGGAACTCCCTGATTTGGCTTAAGCTGGCTGCCAGCTGTCTCCATCATCTGTGTGCTGAGTTGTTCAAGTGTACACTGCCCTGACCTGCTCTTTAAGTGGGTGCCGGGACTGGAACTTGGGTCCTGATGCTTGTTCAGTGACTGAACTATCTTCCCAGCTATGGCGTGGCTCCTCATAACTGTGCATACCCACTGTTCACATTCTACACCACTTGCTTATTAGCTGCATTTCATTCCCCACCCGCCCCCTCCTCTCCATTTCCTTCCCTACATCCCTTGTTTTTCTCCATATATTTTCTGAGGAGTAAACATTTTAAACATGTAGATTTCAAAACAGAAGATCAGTCAATATACAAGAAGGGTCAAAAATGAGTAAACCCTGCACACGGCTAGACCAGGGATTCAGGCCTCCTCTCAAAGACCTCATGTAGTAAGACTTTTGAGATCGTGACATGGGAGTCTCAGAGATTTTACTTTGATCTAAGGAAGGATCACTGTGTCAGCACCTACCCTTCTGGTACCATTGGCCTCTCCTTCGACCAAGTTCTCAATCAAACACTTTTCTCTCTTGATTCTGCTCATACAGAAAAATTACTGAGTCTTAAGTGTTCCTCACACTCCCCATCCCTCCCCACCACCTGTCCCTCCCCAGCCCCATCTCACCCCCCGGTCTCTCCAGGGTACTAGCAGCAGTAGGGGCAGATGCTATATATATCACCTAGGTGAAGAGGGGACACCTCTAAGTTCTTGTTTGCCAAGTTCATCCTGGTTGTCACATTCACTGTCATTTCTTCATGCCTATGTCTCAGTGGTAGGGGGTGGTTGTTTGGGTTTTGTTTGTCTGTTTGTTTTGAAGAGCCTCATTACGTGCTCTGGCTAGCCTGGAACTGACTCTGTAGACTACGCTGGCCTTAAGCTCACAGACATCAGACTGCCTCTACCTCTCTAGAGCTGGGAGTAAGGCTCCCACCACGATACCTGGCTGTCCACACCCCGTCATTCCCTAGCTTATAAAATATACTTGTGCAATTGTGTTCATGTGAGTGTGTACATTGCCATCACCATGATTGTTACACGGGTGGCCATCACTGCGATGGTGGTATGTGCAGTGACTGTAGCAGTGATGGGCAGAGTGGACAAAATACAATTTCAGGTAGGGATGCCTTTTCTAAGATTAATTTATATTTATTTATGTGTCTGTGTCTGCCTACACATATGTGGACATGCATGTGTGTGTAGATACCCATGGAAGTCAGCGAGAGGCTTCAGATCCAGCCCCTTGGAGATCCCTTCAGATCCCATAGGTGTTTTCTAGTGAACCACCCAGTGTGAGTACTGAAATCCCAACCCAGGTTCTCTGATAACACAGAAGGTGCTCTTAACCATTCATGTATCTTTCCAGACCCAACTCTGATATTTTCAGCTTGTACATCTTTTGGATGAATTTATCTTTTAGGCTCCATCTTCATTTATATACCACCAGTTGACAAGATAACACAAACTATAACTTTGGATTTCAGAAAAAAATTTAAAAATATCCTCTGTAGACTTTTTCATAATACCTCCATACAGTGTGGCAAGAAGTCCCTGGGATGTGGGAAGCGGTGAGCTATGAAAAAATTAGCTAGGAAGAAAGGACAATATTGAGTGTCAAGACTTCCCTGGAGATCTTCCTGGGAGTCTCATAATTTGAGGGAAGAATGGAGATTTATTTTTCCAAAACATTTAGACTGAACATTCCTTACCTTATCAATACCTATTTGAACCTCCATGCCTTCATCAGTAAAACAGAAATACTAATACACATAGCATCCTTCTTGTGAAGATTAAAATACCAAGAATCACCTAAGAGTCTCAGATAGATACCAGGAACATAATAGATTTTATTTCATTCACTTTGCCAATCAATACTAATCAATACTATGGGCATCACAGGTACAGTGATTTCAGTGACGGTAATACTACATGTATTTAATGTACTGCACATTCAGGCTTACATATACATATGCACACAATAACACATTTTATAAATTTGGGACTCAAACTCTGGGTATGATGAAGAAACAGTAATGATACTGGCCACAGTGATAAAGAAGAGAACAGGGGTTCCTAGTGGCTGTCACATTGTAGCTCCCAATGGGACTAACAGGCTCATCACTTGGGTAAAATGTATCCAGAGGTTTTTGTTTTTGTTTTTGTTTTAATCAATGGATTATCATTGGAATATCACAAAGCCAGAACTCAAATTCCTGAAAAAAATACTTAATTCTATTGTTTGTTTTTTATGTAAATGATAGCACTTTCTCTAGATAAAGGCCTACTTTAAATTTTTAGTTGCTAGGAAACAATCCAAAAACCTTTTCTCAGTTGGCTGGACTAAGACTGTCCAATATGAACACCAGTCACACAATGAGACAGGGGACCTTTTTTAGTTTAGCATTTCCTAGAAAGGAAATGACATCAACAGAAGGTAATTCTTATAAATGAAACTTGAATTTATTTTAAATGTCCTGCAAAGGTAGATTCAGTTTGAATGTCTGTTTAATGTTGTTAAGCCAAGAACCCCAGCCATACCCCAATCCACGCCTGTCGGAGACGTCCCTTCCATGGACTAAGAGGCTCTTTCTCCTCACTGATCCCAACAACAGCAGCAATGGGGGCTTACAAATTATTTTGGCCTCCCATCCTGAGAGTGGCTGAGGTGAAGCATGTCCCTGCAGGGACTGTTGCTCTCAATACAGACCAGCTTTCCCCCTCCCCGCCCCCAAGGCTGCTTCACTTGCCTGTAGAGGTAAGGAGTGCTCACCAGAGGATTTCCCAGCCACTGCTCAGCGTCCTATCACTTTATATTCCCTCCAAGGTGCACAATATAGAACTCAGTCCCAAGACAAACAGCTTCCAGTGGGCAACGGCACTCATTTCCAATAGATCTGTGCAGCCTGACATGGCTAAAATGGCGATCATTTCAGTTGTAAACTGACTGTGACGAAAATCAATAGCCGTCCTTCACCTCTGAAAACCTGGGTTCAGATCTGAATTTGCTCTCCAGTGAAATCAATTTGGCGGCCTCTTAACCCAGTGTCTGGGAACCACTGGTCTCCATCACGCAACCATCCTGTTGCTTTTATTCAGCCTGGTTGCCTTTCCCCAGGGGGTGGGGGGGATCATAGGTGAGGAAGGAGCTGAGATGGGGCCAAGAATGAAAGTTGACTGTGAGAGCTGCCAGTCAGCCCTGTGGCTCCCTACAGCAGGGAGGCTGAAGACAAGAAGAGTCCCTAGCTCCATGCCAGAGCTTGTCTCTGGACAGAACCTTTTCTCTTCCAGCTGAGTCTGGCTATGTTGCCAGTTTTCTTTTTCTTTTATAATTAAAGGAAACTTTAGACTTAAAATCCACAATGAAAGATAAAACCAGCTTTTGAAATGAAAAAAAAATCCATTATCTACCAATATTACTTGAAATGTTAAGTCCTAAGGAATCAAAAACTTGAAACATATTCAAAACTCCCAATTTTAACCAGTTCTCGTGAACTGGTATTGACATCCTGACTTTTTTTTAAAATTAATCATATGTGTATTTAGGCTCTGTATACATAGAGAGACTGAGGAAAAAAGCAGTAATTGATGGCTGTCAAGATTACAATCATCAAGGTTGAGTGTGTAGATATTTTCCTTAAGATTTATATTTATTGTTCTTGACTATGCATGTGTGTGTGTCCGTGTGTGGTATAGGCATGTGGGAACAGGTACCCAAAGAAACCAGAGGTGCCTAGTCCCCTGGAGCCAGAGATTATAAACCATGTGACATGGGTACCGAGAGCAAAAGTCTGGTCCTCAGCCAGGGCTGTATAACATCGTAACTGCTGGCCATCTCTCTAGACCCTCATGTCAAGATATTTCTAAGAATACAATTCTTTAAATTTTTTTTCATTATTAGTTCTTTTGAAATTTTAGGACTTTGGCTTTCAGGACTGTAAAAAGTTTAACTTCATATACAAAACTTATGTTTTGGCTCCGTAGTCAACAGTGAAGCCAATAAGAGGTAACATTATTCTTTATAAACAACACAATGAGGGCTGGATTGTACACACTCACTTGTGTGAGGCTCTTTACCCACTCCATGAAAACAACTGACCTCTTTCCTTAAAGCTATAAGATCACAATCAGCCTAGCTTCTGGACTTTTCTACTTAGGGGTATGAAAAAAATTTTTTAATTGAAATAAAAAACTAATGGCATACCCTCCCCTTTCCTGTCCTCCCTCTAAGCCCCTGCATCATGTCCCCCTCCCAGGGATTTTTAATACTTTTTTTTATCTTTACTTTGCAAATTTACTTAATTTAAGCATATTATTTAATTACTCACTGCAATCATGTTATTTCCGAATATACACATCCATCAAAGATCTATAGTTACTAAAATTCAACTTTCTTAATTTGACTTACTTGCCCAACATTTCTGCCCATTTTTCTTTTTCTTTTTTAATCCTTCCTTTACCAGCTACTATACAAAGTACAGGCACCCTCACAGCCTTTACATAGTAACAGGCATTCTCACAGCCTTTACATAGTAACAGGCATTCTCACAGTCTTTATACAGTAATAGGCATTCTCACAGCCTTTACACGCATGTTAATACTTTAGCCATCACTGACAGAGAATGTATTTTACAGCCTCAAACTCATGAAGTTTGTTTGTGCCTTGCAGCATGTAAGTGGGCTTCCCTGAAGCTCTCTGTACTTCCTCTCCCTTGTCTTTACCCAATCAATACCCATTTTCTTCTTGTCTTCTTTCAAGCTTTTACTAATAATTTTAATGTTTTTAATTATGCAACCATCCCTCTCCCCTGCCCCCATTGTAGCAGGACATCTTAATCATTCTCAAAACTCAAAACTAACTTTTCTGAGTATTTCCTATAAGGAGATTCCCACAAAAACTGCTCGTCTGTGCTGGTTGGTTTTTGCCAACATGACACAAGTTAGGCTTCTGTAGAAAGAAAGAATTCCAGCTGGGCACTGCCTCCATTAGAGTGACCGATGGGCACATGGATAGGGCATTTTTCTGATTAACAGCTGATGTGGAAGGGCTCAGCCCTTTGTGGGAGATGCCACCACTTTGCTGGTGGTCAAAGGTGGTGGTATAAGAAAACAGGATGAGAGCCGGGCGGTGGTGGCGCACGCCTTTAATCCAAGCACTTGGGAGGCAGAGGCAGGCAGATTTCTGAGCTCGAGACCAGCCTGGTCTACAAAGTGAATTCCAGGACAGCCAAGGCTATACAGAGAAACCCTGTCTGGAAAAAAAAAAAAAGGCAGAGTGAGCAAGCCATAGGAGTAAGGCAGTAAGATGCATTCTTCCATGCCCTCTGCCTCACTTTCTGCCCTGCTTGAGTTCCTGCCCTGACTCTGATAAGAACGCATAAGCCAAACAAAACCCTTGCTCCTCAAGTTGCTTCTGGTCATAGTGTTTTATCACAGCAATAGAAAGCAAACTAGAACAGAGTTCAGCCCCTTCCACTTAGCATAATTTCATTTCTCTCTGGTATAGCATGTGCCAAAGTTGGTTTCTTTTCATTACTATATAAAATATACATTTCATACACTTTGCTAGTATATGGTCCAGTTGCTAGATGTTTACCTTGCTCCAAAGTAGCATGCTATTTTTAAATGCCACCATGGACATTCATTCATGTGAAAACTGCATAAATATATTTTTTGTTTCTTTTAAGTAGACATCTAATGTAGAACAACGGGCTTTATACTATGTTTGTGCTTAGCCTCTCAAGAAACCAACCCAGTCATTTTTCAAAATGGCTCTGACCAGTAGTGTATGAGTTCCTGTTCCCAAAATCCTTTAACTATGGTCATGCTATTAGGTGTCATGTGACATCACATAGTTCTGATTTATAAATCCATCTTAATTATCTATGCTAAGCAACTTTTCATACACTTTTTCCCTATTTGTACATCATCTTCAGTGAAGTATTTATTCAAATTTTTACTTTCATATTTTTTATATGAAAAGGAGTTCTTTAAAAGATTTTATTTATTTTATGTATGTGAGCACACTGTAGCTGTCCTCAGACACACGAGAAGAGGGCATCAGATTCCACTGTAGATAGTTGTGAGCCACCCTGTGGTGGCTGGGAATCGAACTCAGGACCTCTGGAGGAGCAGTCAGTGTTCTTCACCGCTGAGTCCTCTCTCCAGGCCCAAGAAAATTTTCCTTTCACACTTTCTTAGTCCTCTGACTATTGAGCTTTAAGAAGGGTTTATATTTTCTAAATTCATGTGTCCTTTATCAAGTATTTGTAAAGATTTTCTCCTTGTCTAGGCTGTTGTGCTTTGTTCTGACACACACAATGTTCTTGTGACAAAGTTCAGTTTCATAATTTCAGTCTCTTGGCTTATACTTTGGTGCTGTGTGTACAAATGCTTTGCCGAGCTCTAGACATGAGCATTTCTACCTATGTTTTCACTAAGCATTCTACAGTTTATTTCTTATATTAGACATATCACCATCTTGGGGGGGGGGTTGTCTGTTTCTTCATACGATAGATACATCAACATAAAAGCTCTAAATTCATCTTTTGTATGGAAACATCCAGTTGCTTCACAATTTTTCTCACACTTGTTTGGAAGACTGTCCTTATTCCTGTTAAGCTGGATTGGTTGATTTCTCAAACCCTAACTGGCTGTAGTGTGAGCCTCTAATTCTAGCTGTCCAGACCTATTCCACTGGCTTGTGACTGTCCATGCACCAGATCCACTCTGCTCTCCGTACAGCCTAGTAAGCTTTGAAATTCAGAACACAAGTCCTTCAATTTTGTGCTTTTTCAAAATGATAGCATCTCTTTGGTGTTGTCATGTTCCTATATAAATTTTTTAGTCAACTTGTCAACTTCGGCAAAAGACTTAAGGGGCTTTGAGGAAGAACTGGGCTAAATTTTAACCAATGCCATTTGAACCTGTCTTTATCCATGAACACGGTCTGCCTTATCACTTTTTCAGACCTTCATTTTAATAATCTCTCTCAGTAATTTCTTTGAGTTTTAAGTATAATATCTCTCAAGTTTTTATTAAATGTATCCCTAAGCGTTTTACTCCTCTAGATGCTGTTTATTAATAATTCATGCCAGTTTTAAATTAAATCTTTCTCATGTAAATAGGTCCCTTGCTCTTTTCTCAAAGTCATGGCCTCCTGTTAATTGTCAGTGGTACACACACACACACACACACACACACACACACACACACACACCTAAATATATGAATACAACCTATTCAGTCCCTCTAATGTTATTTGTACATGGTTTCTGAACTGACCACTTGGTATTGAGTAACCAGCGAGGTGGGGTGGGGGTGTCTTCCCTGGTAAAGAATACTTCCCCATTCTCAGCTTTGCATACATGTCTTTGATTTTTTTTGTCTAGGTATAGAGCGCTGTGATAGTTCTGTTTTTCATATAGCACATCTATTAGTATTAGCCTTGTTCACGTCTTACTCAGTAGCCATATTGTATCATGGATAAAGCTTCCCTGTCATCTCTAGGAGGCATATCTGAACAGAATATTTCCTGGGCCGCTGGCTCTTGCAGTCTTTCCTCCCCCTCTTCCAAGATGTTCCCTGTGCCTCAGGTACAGAAGCTGTGCTGTAGATGAGTCTGTCAGGTGAGGCTGGAAATGCACCTCCATAACCACTTCTTTTCTACATTTTGACCACTTTGGGTTTTCCGTAGTGGTCTCCATCTGTTGCCAAGAGATATATGTCTTAGGTGAGTGGTAAGAGCTACACCTACCTATGGATGTAAGATAAACATTCAGAGCATAATTAGAAATTATGCTGACTTAGTTTTTAGGAAGGGCAGTGGGTTCACTGCTGAGATCCTTGAAGTGATTTTTTTAAATAGATTTGTTTATTCTTTTTTGTTTTAATTTCAGTTTTGTAGGGTCCATTGCTATTACATAAAAATACTGGACCTGGTTGGTTGGTTGGTTGGTTGGTTGGTTGGTTGCTTGCTTGCTTGCTTGCTTGCTTGCTTGCTTACTTTGTGCTTTTGTTTTTTATTTTATTATTATTATTTTTTGTAGCACAATCCTTTATCTGGCGATCTTACTAAATTCATTATTAATTGTAGTCATTTCTGAGTAGGATGGCTTCAGGCTAACCTCTGATGAGACCATTCAGATCTGACCAGGACAAATACAAGACTTTGCCTTGTACAGAGGATTGTCCCTTCTTATACCGCAGTCCGAGCACAACCAGCTGAGGTAACTGAACTCAGTGGCCAAACACTTGATGTCTCCAATGCAGGCCAGGTAGACTCAAATACCTACATGCCCAGTCCACACATCAAGTCACAGATTTCCCTGCTGAGGTCCTGGGATGAGACACCTCCAAGGCTTTGGTGAGACCTCGTCAGAGGCTTTGACCTTTACTCGTTTTGATGCATTTTGATTGATAGAGGCAGTGCCCGTCAGTGAAATTCCTGGTGTTAATTTTTTGGTTGAAAACAGCGCAGTTGAAGAAAACCTATTTTCCTTTCCTTTGTAGCTATCATTTACAAACAGCTTCTCGCTAGCATTGGGTCTTCACACCTACTCCCTCTCCTCTGTGCTGGGGTGGTTTCTGCCTGGCTTGAGCAGGTTATGCCAGCTTATTGCCACAGTCACTGTGCGTTCATTTATGCCTCTGCCCTGTTATATCTGAAAAATGCTCTTAAGACCATCTTCCCTAAAGTCACCCACCACCTCTGGCACTTACAGTCCTTCTACGCTCTCTCCTCTTTCTCACAGATCCCTAACCCTTGAGTGAAGGATGTCATAAGATGTCCCACCAAGGACAGAGTCTCTCATTCTCTATTGTAAATCTCTGTGTTAATCGCCATCAACAGTAGCAACTTTTCTGCTGAGGGCTGATGACTCTTTTCATCATCCCTGTGTGTCTGTGTGTCTGTGTGTCTGTGTGTCTGTGTGCTGTCTAGACTTCTAATTTGGGGTGTCTGTTGGTTTCTAGTTTCATTTTTTTTTGATGAGAGCATCTGTCCTAAGAACCCATTCAGTAACATTGAAAACTATATGCTATTTGAGAAAGGCTCAGAGTGTACGTGGGGAAGATATGGGAAAACCGTGCATCTTGTCTGTGGAGTGTCCTTAAGATACCAGTTCAGTCGAATTGGCTGATACATTGGTTAAAAGTTTTCTGTAGCTTTGCTGTTCATCCTCATCTTGTTCCATCCACACTAAAAGTGGATTAGAGCTCTGACCATGACTGTTGCCATGACAACCTGTGCTCGAACCCCTGGGATCCACATGGTATAAAGAGAGAATTGACTTCTAGAAGCTCTTCCCCCAAATAAGTAAACATAATAAAAATTAATATTTTAATGTGACAATGAATTTATCAGTTACCATTATGATGTTGCCTATCTCTCGTTCCTGCTTTGCCTCAGGTGTGTTATGGTTTCCATCACCAGGGCTTTTGGTATATGTCTTTGCTTACTGCTTTCTCCTAGAATCCAAACTCTGTATCAGACAAACCGTCTCCTTTCTTTCTAAAGTTTTTCTCTAATATTTTTTCTGATTTCACCAGTCTTATTTTTCCACTCATTTAAATAAGTTCTCTTCCTATGCTTGCATTTAGATGTACTATTATCTTTTCAAGCCGAAAGCACATCACTGTAGACAGCACACATTTGAATCTGGTTTGTCACCACCAGTCTGTCGGCTCTACTTTTGAATGGACCATTTAGTCCGCAGTGGTCAGTGCAATCGCAGATGTGGCTACTGAGAGGCTACCATCTTGCCGCTTTTGTCCCTCGGGGGTTATTTTGTTTTATGTGTGTTTTTTTTTCTTCCATTTCTATGAACCAAACCTAGGAACCTTGCACATGATAGACTTGCCCACACCGTATGCTGAGTTACAACACCAGTTCTTGTCTGTGCCTGGTCTACAGATTTCTTTTATAGTAAACAAATATTTATGTGTGTTATTGTTGTTATACTTTTAGTTACTTTTCTAAGAGGTTCCACTAAAGCGTGTATCATAATGTTCTCTTGATTTTTTTTTGTTGTTGAAAATAAGTCATTCTACACAATGTAGCAATCTAGAATCCGATTCTCCTGGCAAGCTGTTGTCTGTGTGCCTACAGACAGCGCTGACAGCTTGTCTCTGCAGTCTGATGCTTCTGCTGAACTTTCTGTTTGTCATTTTTATCCTTATTTTTACATTTCAGCCTCTCTTTCTGAGGGCCGTTTGTCAGTCCTCTTATTCTCTTTCCTCTCTGCTTTGCCTGTCCCAGCGACACTTCCACACTAGCCGTGAGGCTGATCTTCCTTGGTTGCCACTGTGGCTGTCCTGTTTATAATGGTTTCTCTCCATATGTGCTCACTCCAAGTCAAACCTGCACTATGAACATTCTCACAACGTGCCCTTCTCTCACAGAGCCTGGAATGCCTCAGACTCTCACCAGGCCTTAAGATAAAGATTCTGTCATCTTCTTGAATAAATGTTTCAAAGTTTGACTTATGCCTTTGGCCAATGTCCAGGCTTCCTTGTATGTCAGAGCTTTTCTCAGCTATAGTGCTGAGGTTGGAGGCCTAGCTCAACCGTCGCTCTGTTCTCTAACTGGGCTATGAAGCTCACAGAGGACAGAGAATGCATCTCCTCTGTTTGTCCCTATGTTCCAACAGGTACTACAGCATTTGCCATGATAGACATTCAATGAAAATTGAATTGACTGACTTGAGTTAATGGAGTAAAATCTAATCCATAGATTCGGTTCTCTATAATGACAACTACATGGCTGAAGAGAACTTGTGTTCACCACCACTCAATTTGTGGAACACGGAATATCATTAACTTCATTGCACTGACATGTGCTAACACACATGTAGGGAGCCAATATGTAGTAGCACATTTTAACATACACACAGAAACTCTGCCTTAATTTGTGTAACACCTAGTTTGGCACATTTCATAATGATGAGTAAAAAGATCTGTAAAATATTTTTGTATTATATCACTTTAAATTCAGGTTCCACATGTGGGAGAAAACATATTGGACTAGCCTTTCTGTGTCTGGCTTATTTCAGTTAACATAATTATCCAGTTGCATCCACTTTGCTGAAAACTCCTGATTTTGTTTTTCTTTATGGCTGCCAAAGTCCCCTCTGTGTGTGTGTGTGTGTGTGTGTGTGTGTGTGTGTGTGTGTGTGTGTCACAGTATCTTATGGGTCACAGCTTCTGTATCTCTCTACCTAGCGATAGACATTTGCATTACACATTTGCATTACGTAGTCCTATGTCCTGGTTGTTAGGACTTGAGAAGCAGTAAGCATGACTGTGTAAGTGTAATTTTCTCTGTGGCACACTGACGTAAAGTCATTGGGGTGTATAGCCAAGAATGGTGTAGCTAGGTCATATGGTTGGGTTTTGTTTTTGCTGTTTGGCTACACACGTTTACACCTCACCAACCATGAATAAGGGCTCTTCTGTCCCCACACTCGCATCAGCGTGGTTATCCCTTTTTCTTGGCAGTGGCCATTCTGACTGGAGCGAAATGAAATGTCAACAATCGTTTTCATTTAAATTTCCCTGGTGGCTATGGATGTTGACCATTGCTTCAAATATTTATTGGCTATTTGTAATTTTCCTTTTGAGAACTGTCTGTTCGGTTGAGTAGTCCACTTATTGAGTGAATGACTTCTGTAATTCATTATATTCTGGAAACTCACTGTCTGATATGGAGTTAGCAAGAATTTTTATCCTGCCCTGAAGCTGTCTCTACAATCTGGTGATTGTCAACTTTGCTGTATGGAAACTTATTTTCTTGTAATCTGTTGAGTGTTTTGAGCATTAAGTTTCTGGCCATGGCAACAATCTCAGATGATAACGTTACCCTTATTTTAGAGTCTCTCTCAGAGACATGATTTCCTACCTGAGGGAAACTGGCCTCAGGGCAGGAAATGCTAGCGCTCTGCCAATAATGCACGATTTATGCTGGGTGGCTCTGTGACTGCTGTATGAATATTTATTAAACAGTTTACATTTTATGGCACTGATTTTCAAACTGAAGTGCCTTGTGTAATTAAAGATTAAGAAAGACCAATTAACACATCTCTGGACTTCCCTATCTTTTCCTCCCATGTGCAGATATTTTATATTTTGAGGTTTATGGTGTTTTAATGAAACCACACAAAAAGAGACTACTGTGCCACTATGGTGTTGAGGGAGGTAACCACCATTGCTAGATCTGTGGTTAAAATGCTATTCTAGTTAGGATTTCTATTGCTGTGATAATACAATGAGACTAAAAGCAACTTGGGGAGGAAAGGGTTTATCTTCTGCTTAGAACAATCAAGTCACAATCCATCACTGAGAGAAGTCAGGGCAGGAACTCAGAGCAGGAGCTGAGGCAGAGGGCATGGAGTAGTGCTGCTTACTGGCTCGCTCCTCCTGGCTTGCTCAGCTGTTTCCTTGTGTAACCCAGGAGCACCAGGAGCAGCATCACCGCTGTGAGCTGGGCTCTCCCATATCAATCAGTAATTTTAAAAATGGGGCACAGAGATAAACAAAGGATTCTCAACTGAGGAATACCGAATGGCTGAGAAGCACCTGAAAAAAATGTTCAACATCCTTAGTCATCAGGGAAATACAAATCAAAACAGCCCTGAGATTCTACCTCACACCAGTCAGAATGGCTAAGATCAAAAATTCAGGTGACAGCAGATGCTGACGTGGATGTGGAGAAAGAGGAACATTACTCCATTGTTGGTGGGATTGCAAGCTTGTACAACCACTCTGGAAATCAGTCTGGTGGTTCCTCAGAAAATTGGACATAGTACTACCAGAGGATCCTGCAATACCTCTCCTGGGCATATATCCAGAAGATGTTCCAACTAGTAATAAGAACACATGCTCCACTATGTTCATAGCAGCCTTATTCATAATAGCCAGAAGCTGGAAAGAACCCAGATGTCCCTCAACAGAGGAATAGATACAGAAAATATGGTACATTTACACAATGGAGTACTACACAGCTATCAAAAACAATGAATTTATGAAATTCCTAGGCAAATGGATGGATCTGGAGGGTATCATCCTGAGTGAGGTAACCCAATCACAAAAGAACTCACATTACAAGTACTCACTGATAAGTGGATATTAGCCCAGAAACCTAGATTACCCAAGATACAATTGGCTAAACACATGAAACTCAAGAAGAATGAACATCAAAGTGTGGACACCTTGCCCCTTCTTAGAATTAAGAACAAAGCACACATTGAAGAAGTTACAGAGATCAAGTGTGGAGCTGAAACAAAAGGATGGACCAACCAGTGACTGCTACAGCCAGGGATCCATCCCATAATCAGCCACCAAATGCAGACACTATTGCATACACCAGCAAGATATTGCTGAAAGGGCCCTGATATAGCTGTCTCGTGTGAGGCTATGCCAGTGCCTGGCAAATACAGAAGTGGATGCTCACAGTCAGCTATTAGATGTAAACACAAGGTTCCCAAGGGAGGAGCTAGAGAAAGTACCCAAGGAGCTGAAGGGGTCTCCAACCCTATAAGTGGAAGAACAATATGAACTAACTAGTACCCCCAGAGCTCATGTCTCTAGCTGCATATGTAGCAGAAGATGGCCTAGTTGGCCATCATTGGGAAGAGAGGCCCCTTGGTCTAGCAAACTTTATATGCCTCAGTACAGGGGAACGCCAGGGCCAAGATGTGAGAGTGGGTGGGTAGGGGAGCAGGGCGGGGGATGGGGGAGGGTATAGGGGACTTTCAGGATAACATTTGAAATGTAAATGAAGAAAATATCTAATAAAAATTGGGGAAAAAAAGAAAGAAAATACCCTACTGGCTTGCCTACAGGCAATCCATTGAAGGCAATTACTCAGCTGAGTTTCCTCTTCCCAGATGTGTCTCTGTTTGTGTTGGTTACAAAAGCCAACCAGCACAAACACTTTTCTCATTAAATGCTTGTGAGCATTAAATGTAAATTAGGTTCTTTAAAAATGGCTTTCCATATTAACCCATAAAGACTGCCAAGACAAAATACTATGAGCTATGTACCTTATGGACATCTGAAAATTATTTCTCACAGGTCTGGAGAAAAGAGTAGAAGTTTAAGGCACAGGTAAATTCAGTATCTTGGAAGGACCCACTTTCTCACTGCATTCTTACCTGTTAGATAATTTTCTGAAGTGGAGTCTGTTTTATAAGAGGTTTCGCTCACCTCTGGAAGACCCCTCTTCCTAACACTCTAATCTTAGGGGTGTGTTTCCAATATGTGACTAGGGGCAGGTCATATGAACTCCACCCATGACATTTGCAGGCTATGTAGTGCTTATGAAGTTGGAGCACACATGAGGCCACTGCCCTTACAAGTGTATAGCTAAACATAGATTAACATGAGAGATATATTCAGACTGAATATCCTTCATAACTACTGTTTCCCGACTTAGAAGCATCCAAAGAAGCTGCTGAAGCCGGGGTGTCATTTGTGAAGTTGGTGTGTCATGTGTACTGATGTAGATGGGCTTTATCTCTTCCCATGTCCTGTCTTCTAGGTAAGTGCAGCGCTCAGCATGGGCGCTCTACTGCCTTAGTCACACTACTTCGGGGCAATGCCCTGCTCGATAAAACAGAAGTGCCTGAGTTCTTAATTAAAAGATGATTCCATTTTGACTTCTGTGTGGCACTGACCCAAGTTATAAAGACCCAAGTTATAAAGGAACAACATCCAGCTTAAAACCAGTTTTCTCTCTCTCTCTCTCTCTCTCTCTCTCTCTCTCTCTCTCTCTCCCAGTGTCTTAAGAGAAAACAATAAGTACCCCTGGTCTTCATTATTCTGATAATAAAGAATGTTCTCTTAATTTCCTATTGTTGTGTACAAGATTTAGAACCCGCCCTTTAATTTCAGTGTCAGAATGTGAGCCATAATTAATTTTCATAAAGCGGAAAGCAATAAACTCGGCTATATTAAATGCTGCTGTAGAGGTTGAAATGGCATAATTTACAATTAGGGGTGGCAGGGAGGAAGAGACAGCTACCCGAGAAGTGAGTGATAACTCACGTAGGCCTCAGCTTCAGAGATTAAGAAAGTAGTCAACAGAACTGCTCAGAGCGAGCCCCCAAATCCATGGGGCAGCTGGAAACTTCTCAAGGAAGTCCATCAAGCCTGGCGATGCCTCTCCCTGTTCCACCATTTGGATCATTTTTATTATCATTAATTAACAATAATAATATGCATGGACCTAAATTACCACCCAATGAATCACCCAAAACCTTTCCCGGGCTTTATTTGCAGCACACTATAGATAATAGAGCATAATTCCATATTCACCATAAAATAAGTCAGCCGCTTACTGATTAAAAATGCAGGCTCCCTTCATCTTATCATCACAGATTCACCAGAGAGGTATGTTTAAGACTGGGCAGTATTTTTACAGTGAGTAATTATTTATTATTTAGGCTGTAGACTAAAGAGAAGCTATGTACAAAGTTCTTTATAGAGTTTTCCTGTGTTTAAAGATGTCTGTCCATGCTGGAGGCACAAGCAGGTCCACTTCCTCAATGCACTTCCTTGTCTGTTGCAGGACATTCTGGGGTGTGGAGAGCCTTGGGGCGGGGATGGGGGCGCGCTTGGTAGGAGTCTGACATTGGGCCAGGTTAAGGAAGCAAATTCAGGTAGGAATCTAATTTTAGGCTAAAACAAAGAAGTAGGCTTCAGGAATGAATATGACTTTGGGCTAGGACAGGGAAGTAGGCTCAGATATCTTGTTCATCCTGATAAACCCTTAGTGACACAAGGCCCTCTGACACACACTGTCCTGAGCAGCTTCCCCTCTGTTGTCACTAAAGTGACTGAGGGCAGAGCCAATTTGGATGGTTCATGTTCCAAGACAGGCAGTGGAAAATAAAGTGGCTTGCCCAGGTTCGTATCACTAGTAGCTGATTGCGTCAGAGTTTGAGTCTATGTACAGGATCTTCCAACTTCAGTCCTTACAACAATACAGGCAACAACTGTTGTCAGCACAAGATAGAGTTCCATAACTGATATGGGCCATACTCACAGAACAGAGAGGAAGCATATTTATAAATATTGAGAAAAAAAAGCCAGGGTCCTGAGACAATAGTGAAGAAGTGGGGGGTAAATACAGGAACCTCAGGTAAATACAGGAACCTCGGACATGGCTTGAGAATAAGAAAGATCGTGTGAGTATGGAGTGCTGCCCCTGTGGCAGTGACTGAGCGTGGAGTGGTGCCCAGGTGGCAGTGACCAAGAATGGAGTGCTGCCCAGTGGCAGTGACTGAGCACGGAGTGATTCCCAGGTGGCAGTAACTGAGCGTGGAGTGCTGCCCAGTGGCAGTGACTAAGCACGGAGTGGTGCCCAGGTGGCAGAGACTGAGCGTGGAGTGGTGCCCTGGTGCAGAGACTGAGCATGGAGTGCTGCCCAGTGGCAGAGACTGAGCGTGGAGTGGTGCCCGAGTGGCAGTTACTGAGTATGGAGTGGTGCCCGGGTGGCAGTGACTGAGCATGGAGTGGTGCCCGGGTGGCAGTGACTGAGTATGGAGTGGTGCCCAGGTGGCAGTGACTGAGCATGGAGTGGTGCCCAGGTGGCAGTGACTGAGCATGGAATGGTGCCCGGGTGGCAGTGACTAAGTATGGAGTGGTGCCTGGATGGCAGTGACTGAGCAGAGAGTGGTGCTCAGGTGGCAGTGACTGGGCATGGAGTTGTGCCCAGGGTCAGGGACTGAGCATGGAGTGCTGCCTGGGTGGCAGTGCCCTTCAACCTGCTAGGGTTTAAACAGTGGTGGAGCAACAGGACAGTGCAGAATGACACTAGACTGTGCCCATCCTAGACTCAGTAAATTACCCACCTTTTATCTCTTTTCTCTTGAAGAAAGAACAGCAGACATGGTCAGCCCCCTATCCAACCACAGCTGTAAATTAAAATGGAGGTGATTGCTCATCTGGCAGCGGGCAAAGAGATGGAAAAGAATGCCTCAGGGAAACAGGCAGAGATCATGGAATATTGTGAGTTTTCTTTTCGTTCATTTATTTGATATTTTATTTATTTACATTTCAGATGCTAGCCGCTGCCCAGTTTCCCCCTCCACAAACCCCCATTCTCCTAGGGCGCCCCCCACCTGCCCACCCACTCCTGCCTCAGCACCCTAGCGTTCCTCTCTCCTGGGTCATTGAGCCTACACAGAGCCAAGGAGCTCCCCTCCCAGTGATGCCAGATAAGGCAATTCTCTGCTACATAGGCAGCTGGAGCCATGGGTCCCTCCATGTGTACTCTTTGGTTGGTGATTTAGTCCCTGGGAGCTCTGGGGTGTCTGGTTGGTTGATATTGTTGTTCTTCCTATGGGGTTGCAATCCCTTTCAGCTCCTTCAGTCCTTCCCCTAACTCCTCCATTGGGATCCCCATGCTCAGTCAGATGGTTGGCTGCGAGCATCCACATCTGTATTGGTCAGGCTCTGGCAGATCCTCTCAGGAAACAGCTATACCAGGCTCCTGTCAGTAAGTGCTTCTTGGCATCAGCAATAGTGTCTGGATTTGGTGTTCGCATAGAGTGATATACCTATGAGAAAAAGCTCAAAAGGAAACAAAGACATACAGTGAACCTGAGAGTTATTTTGAGAGATACACTTACAGGACAGTCGTACTGTTACTTTATATATTATTACCTATTTTCTAGAACAAGTATTATTTTTATTTTTAAAAATTAAATGTGACTACTACATGTTATAAAACCCAACTTACAGTCTCTGTAACATATTTCCTGAAATGGTTTAGTCAGATTGCCAGCAGGGCTGAGACTCAGCGTCTATTGTGAGCTGGACCCAAGCTTCAGCTGAGTGCTGCTTTCTCCAGCCTGCCCTCTTTGGACACACATCACCCATCACTGGCCCTTCTTGATGAGTTTCTCTTGTCCTGATCTCTTCCTATATAACAGTTTTCTGATCTTGGAGCTGATATTTAAATGCCAGATTGCTGACAGACCCAGCCAAGCTCAAGCAAGAGGAAGTCTTACCTGTGCCTTTGGCTTTTGAGAACCATACATATGGGGCTGAAGAGTTGGCTCAGTGATTAAGAGCACTTGTTGCTCCTGGTTCAGTTCCCATCACCCACATGGGAACTTCCAACTGTCTGTAACTCCAGTCCCACAAGATCGGATGCCAACATCAGACCTCAAGGGCACTGGGCACAAATACAATGCACATACATACATGCAGACAAAAATACTCATACACATAAAATAATAAAATAAATCTTAAAAGTACTTTTAAAGAACCACACATATTACAGACTTCAAAATACTTAAGCATTTAAATTTTTTCCAGGCTCTGTCCTACACCATGTAGGATGTCTTTGTTAGGATTTCTAATGCCCTGATGAAACACCATCACCAAAAGCATTTAGGGTCAGGAAGTGATGGAGCGCACCTGCACTTGGAAGCAGCACGAGACAGATGAATGCCTGTGAGTTTGAGGCCAACCTGGTCTACAGAGTGAGCCAAGGCCCTAGGACAGCCAAGGATACATAGAGAAACCATATCTAAAAAAAAAAAAAAAAAAAAAAAAAAAAAAAAAACCAGAAAGGAAGAAAGAAGAGAAGGAGGGAAGGAAGGGGAAGGAAGGAAGGAAGGAAGGAAGGAAGGAAGGAAGGAAGGAAGGAAGAAGGAAAGAAAGAAAGAAAGAAAGAAAGAAAGAAAGAAAGAAAGAAAGAAAGAAAGAAAGAAAGAAAGGAAGGCAGGCAAGCATCTTAGGAAGGTATATTTCACATCACTGTTCATCACTAAAGGAAATTGGAAAAAGAACTCAAACAGGGCAGAAGCATGGAGGGCTGCTGCTTTCTGGCTTGCTCCCTCTGCTTTCTTATAGAATCCAGAACCAGCAGGACAAGGGTGGCACCACCCACAACGGTTGACCCTCTCAGACCAGTCACTAATTAGGAAAGTGCCTGTAGGTTTTTCTACAGTCCAATCTTGTGGAGGCATTTTTCAATTGAGGTCCCCTCCTCTTAGATGACTCTAGTTAGTGTTGGCATGGGAGTAGCCAGCACACAGGGCAAAGGATAGAGGGCTGAGGCTGTGAGGGTGTGCCACAGCTAGGGAGCAAACAGCCTCAGCCCTGAGACCCCACAGGGTGACCAGTACTCCATAACTTTTATCATCTGGGATGGAGATGTATCTAGTCAAAACTGAAAAAGAACATAAGGAAGTAAGACACGAGAGGAGCGACTTCCCAGTCTTGATCCTCAGGAAATCTACCATACTGCCCCACCTTAGGGTGAGTTCAGTCACCCAGGACTCTTTGGCCACTTCACTTTCTGTCCTGTCCCACTTACAACTTTTGCTCTTCAGGGGTACAGGTGGCATACTGAACTGGGTGAACTGACTGTAGCCTCGAGATAACAGTGTTGAACCTCAAGACCTGAGTTTCAGGGGGTCTGAACATGATCTGAGTCAAGACACAGTGTAAATGACAACTTTTTGGTCTCTGAAGATTTGCTCCAAGGCTGTTGGCACTCTTGTCCCAGGCCCTTCAAATATTACTTATTTAATGGCTGCCTTCTGTGAACATGATGGCAAAAGATAACAGTTTCTTTATACCCTTACCATCATCCCCATCAGTATAATTTAGACGTGCAGTGTGTGCAGAATAAACAAGCAGTCCAAGGTAGTAAGTACGGAAGCCATAGCAGCAGGGTCAGGGCTGCCTGCTGGTGCTGGATCCACAGCCAGAAAGCAGAGAGCGAGCAGGAAGTGGTACTGGGCTTGTATCACGGGAACAGAAAAGGCACGAGAACTTGTGTGTGCATGTGTCTGTGTGCTTGTCTGTGATTGTGTGTGTCTGTATATGTATGTGTGTGCTTGTCTGTGATTGTGTGTGTCTGTGTATGTATGTGTGTATGTGTGTTTGTCTGCATGTGTGTATGTGCCTTTGTATGTGTATCTGTCTGTGTGTGCATCTGTGTATATATGTGTGTGTGTTTGTGTATATGTCTGGGTGCATAGGTATATGTGTATATGTGTATATATCTGCATGTGTGTGTATCTTTGTGTGTATGTCTGTGTGTGTGTGTATATCTGTGTGTGTGTATTTGTGTGTATATCTGTATGTATGTGTGTGTATGTATTATGTATGTGCATATGTCTGTGTGTATGTCTCTGTGTGTGTCTATGTGTATATGTCTGTGTGTCTGGGTGTGTATATGTCTGGGTGTGTGTCTTTGTGAATGTGTATGTATATATGTATCTATGTATATATGTATGTATGTAGGCATGAAGTCCAGAAGACATTCTCTAATTTCATTCTTTTTCAAACAAGTTTTCTCAATAGTCTAGAACTTTCAATGTTGACAAGGATAGCTAGCCAGGGATCCCCAGAGATCCTGTCTTCTGTTGCCCAATTTACACACACACACACACACACACACACACACACACACACACACACAGGAATAAATACAAACACCACCACCACACTTTCTTCCTTAAATGTAGGTTCAGCTCAGCTACTTGTGTAAAGCTAGCACTTCCCCACCTGAGCCATCCCCCAGCCCCAGTGCCAGCCCCTGGCATTCAAAGGAAATGATTATTAGCGCAGCACCTGGGTAGTAGGCTTCCATCTCCACACCATTGTGTTGCCTTTGTTACTGTTGCTGTTATTCTTCTTAACCCAGGATGGTGTGTAGAGTTACAGAAAATCCTGCTGTAAAGCGCGCAGTGTTGTTCCTGCTCTGGATCTCCAGACTCCATTACTCCTGTCTTTGGTGATGGCTGAGCTGAGCCAAGGCCAAGGATGAAGGAAAAGGACCTGGACTTCCCAAGGCAGTCACAGAGAGCCTTGGGAGCAAGGGTCTCTCTTGTGAGGCTTCCAGCCTGGGGTTTTACACATGGGAGGTGTTGACTAACGGGCTTTCAGAATAAGGACGCTGAGACACTTAATTTTCATGTCAAAAAACACTGAATATATTTAAAAGCTCTTAAATGGAAATTTGATAAGTTTAGGCAATAGAAACTAATGCTTTTTTAAAGTCATATAAGATTGGCTATATCTCAGCAGATTGATGAGAAACAAAGCGTTCGACCCTGATATTAGCATTTAACGAGAGGCTGGTAATTTCCTTTCTCATTTCCTAATCCATGACTGTTCTCTCCAGTCCTTTCAAAGTGGCTTTTGTCTCATGAATGGCCCTTGACTCACTGGCTCCGCCCTGCCTTCTGGAATCCTGAGACCAGAGCCCCTGAGTGTTAAGCTTCAGCCTTGCGGCCACCTTGCAGAAACAAGTGCTGGCCCACATGGCAGGCCCTTTGTTAAGCTAAGAATAAAGTGGTTAAAGATGGAGAGGAAGAGCCGGGGCTGCAGCTCAGTAGGAGAGTGTTTACCCCACATGCCTCAGTACCATATAAGGCACATGGAGAGCAGGATACTACTGCTTCCTGCAGATTAGTGGTAGCAGTGAGTAGATGAGTAGAGGGTTAGTCTCCTGGGCAACACAACATGCATCTTTTGGATAAAGGAATATAAAACCCCCACCGCCCACCCAGCCCAAGTTCTCCTTGGACATGTACTGGTGCACCACATACTATATAAGCAGGCAACTGCAGCTTCCTCCCTTTGCCATCCTGGCTACTCTTTTGCTATTTCATGTAAGTTCTACAACACTTCTTTGCGGAGGAGACCATGTGTTCTTCTTCTAAGAGGTACTATCTTTCCTAGAGAAATTCGTGAAGAACCCACTCTACTTCAGGAGCAACCCTTTAAGAGCATTAACGATTCATTCAGGAAGGGTGAGCCCAGGCACTCCTCTACCAGAGCTCCAATTTACCTCCTTGGCAAAACCACACTGGATACTACTAGGGGCCAAAACACAAACTTTTCAAGGCAGAGATGAGATGTCTAGCTCATTCTAAAATGTGCTGGATAACACAGTGCCCTTTCTATGACATAACCAATTTCAGAGAGCTCACTGGATGAAACTTGGATTACATTTCCCGTCCGGGTCTGATGTGTTTCAAAGGGTTTGAAGCATGAAGTCTGGTTTGAGAGCAGAAACTGCGGTCCATGCCCATCGCCTGACCATCACTCACTTGATGGACAGCTCCTCAACAGTTTGGATGCTGGGCTAGAGGGAGATGGAGAGAGCAGGCGGGGAGGGGGAGGAGTGGGCACTCAGAGGTGATGTTGAGCAGGCTTCTTTCTTCAGAGGCTTACAAGCCCCACAGAGACTCAGCCCCACTCCTCCTCAGTCAAACCAGTTGCCTCTGCTGTCTTGGCTGCCCAGTGTGAAAGTGACTTGGAAGGCTTTAACCTGCTAGATCACTTTCTGCAGACACCTGCCCAAGCAGCAGACTAAACAAACAGGGATTCTCCTTTGCGCAAAAAGTTGGCCTCTTTCACGGGCTCTCCCATCTGTTAAAAAGCCATTGTCTGAGAAAGTGTTCAGCTAGCTGGAGAGCGAGAGCGGTGCATACTGAACTGCCCCCTTTCCCCCATAAAGAATCCTCTTTAGCATTTTCTTTTCTCCCTGGTTCTCGCTGCCTGATTTATTCATTGCTTTCACCCCTTCTCCCCTCCCCCTTGGTTCGGGAGGAGAGCCTCCTTGTCTTGGGTTTCTCGGGGGTCATGTCTTTTCAGTCACCGGGACAATACCCACTGCTGGCATCTGCTTCCAGATCCAATCAGCCATATTGTGAGCACATCCTGCCGGAGAATTGTTCCTCCTTTCGCTGGGCTTTGTTGCCAATTTCATGCCATGTACCGTTCCGTGTTTTGTGCTTCATGAAGCTGTCACAGGCATAAAAGTGGTCTGACCAGGGTCGTAGTAAAAGGGGTGGGAATGAAACATCCACCAAAATGTTGAGCAGGCCACCCACAGTCCACATACAATCACACACACACAGTCCACACACACTCTCTCTCTCTCACACACACACACACAGTCCACACAGAGACAGCACACACACATACACACACAGAGTACACATGCACTCACATACATACAAAGTACATACACAGAGAATACGCATTTGCACACACAAACTCACACACACAGTCCATATGCACACACACACACACAGACAGTCCACACATGCACAATGAGTTTCCACACTCATACCTAGCCACACACACACAGTTCACACACAGTCTCCCCCCCCCCCATATCCAGCACACACAGTGTACTCCCAAAACACACACCATCCCCATGGGCACAAAATATGCACTATATATACTCAGAATTCACACACAGTATAGAGTCTGCTTACACTCCCACACAGAACACAAACAAACAGTTCTCAAATACAACATCTATACAAACACATATGCATATAGGATCTCCGACATAGGTTTTTATTTCTCTCTTCAAGATTGAACCATTTCTTTAGTAAGAGTCTTCATGTTTCTCCAGAACAAAAAGCTGTGTTGCTGGGTTTGAGTCCTTTAATAATGTAAGAAAAGTTTTAAGTCAAGGCTATGAAAACTCAAAGGTTTCACAGCCCCCCCCCCCATGTTAATAGTTATATTATACATTGGTATAATATAAATAATTAACGTTTTAGTGTATAATCCTTTTTTCCATTGGTTTATTTTTTTAAACAGGTTCTCACTGTGTAGTCTTGGCTGGCTTTGTAGACCAGGCTCACCTGGAACTAATAGATCTGCTTGCCTCTGCCTTCTGAGTGCTGGATTAAAGGCATGTGCCACCATATCTAGCTTTTAGTGAATAATTTTCAAAACTCACTAGAAGGTATTTTCTAAGACAAACTTATCCCATGTTAAAAGAACATTACATAAATAACAACAATGTCTAAAACAGAGGGAAATGTGTGCATTAAATGTACGTGAAAAATCAAACTTGTCTGTGTCTGTGAATGCCCTGGTCTCTGAGGCAGGAGGATTATGGCTCTGAGGAGAGAGATTGGGGAAGGTTCATCCATCCATGGCACAATCTGAGTGAAAGTGCCACAAGGAACCTATCACTTGTGGTAGTTAAAACACACACACACACACACACACACACACACACATACACGTGCGTGTGCGAAAAATATATCATTGAAAAGATTAAAATGAAATAAGCCTGTTCCCCTGTGTGTGAGTCTGCCCATGTGCCAGCCCCCGCCCCAGCCACCAGAGAGGCATTTAGCATTCTGTTTGGTATCCTAAGTTAAGAGGAAAGTGGAGGGAGAATACAAAATGAAAGAAAGCCAAGTCACTGCAGTGTCTATTGCCTTAAATGTCACTTTCTGTCCATATATAATGTAACTTCCTCGGCTTCTTTATTGCAAGCATTTCTAGAGCTCTTGAATATGATGCATTTCCCCGTGCTTCTGTCCCAGCCCATGAGTAGGTCATCTTGCCTTTTTCAATAAGAACACACACATTTTGATCTCAACTAGTTTACGATTGTCAAAAAATAGGGTCACACAAACAGGGAGATGGCAGATACCTGCAAAGCAATGGGAAGAGTCCTGATACACAGCTACCTTGTGGGCCCCTTGATCTTAAACTTCAGTGTTCCAAAAGTGTGAGAACTCAATGTCTGCTGATGAAGCCCCACCTGCCCTTGTGGTATTTAGAGAATGCCACTCTAGACGCCTGCCTCTGGGGTGCATGAGTGCATCTCAAAGCTTTGAGAGGAAAAAAAAAAGGACAACCTCTGTTTGCCATCAGCAAAAAACGGGGTGTCCTTTCATAGACTGCCAAGGGAACAGGGGCTTCTTTCTCTATGAGCTTGAAGCCATCTCTGTCTACAGAGGGACTTCCAGGCCAGTCAGGACTGTGTAGTGAGCCACTCAGTGTATCCAAAATCTAAATAAAAGAGTGTGGGGGCAGAGAGGAGGTGCCAAAAGAAAAGACAGGGACCACACCAAAAAAACTGCTTTCCACAGCTCATGACTAGACTCTGAGCCCTCAGCAGAGAGAAAAAATAAGTCCTAACACTGGGTTTCCTACTCTGCACTTAGAGACGCCAGACTTTGGCCTTTCTTGTGACTTAATTATTTCTAGAAGACCTTTCAACATTCCAAGATCCCTAGAGTCTGGGATGGGCTCTTCCTGCAAACGTGAGGTGTGGTATGGTGAGGTGCCCGGGGGGGGGGGGGGCAGCTTCGAGATTTTCACCCCCTGCCCCCCGCCCCCCATGGCGGAGGTGCAGCAAGAGCAGTTTCAAGATTTTCCCCTTTCTAGCCTTTTCCTTTGCATTTCAGTTTAATAAGGACATTGAGAGGACCCGAGCCAGCTTTGTGCTCTGTGTGAGCGTGTATGTGTGTGTTAAACAATTTCACGGACATCTGTCATGCACAGTTAACTTTGCATTGCTGCATTTTAAGTGGTGGGCCCGAGCTTGGCCGGCAGTGATAAAGTAGCTGGCAGTTTTGAAAAAGCCACAGGCTAACAGAGCATGAATCATAAAACACACTACTGTGTAGCAATATCCAAGTTCATTCAACGCAATGAAACCATGCAGAGGCCCTTTATCCCCAGCTAATTATGTGGAAACGGCTAAGACAATAAAGCATCTGGTGGTCTTTATTCCCCATTTCAATTTTTCTCAATATTGTGACAGGAGAAAGCATTGTGCCTTTCCCAGGGTAGTCGGCGTGAGGAAGAGTAAAAGCAAGGTCAGGGAGAGCAAATAGATGAATTTATAACTTTCTTTCTATTTATCCCTTCCCCATTGTCTCTCTGGAAGTCTTCCTTTGGGGCCATGTTTTGGGATCACTATTCTCATTACACACGGCTTGAATCCTCTCCCCCCCCCTTTAAAAAATACCACCCAAACTGCCAGGCCTTCTATAAGACCCTGTGACTTGGGGCTTTCTCCCTGTTATCCAGAATAAGAATATGAAATGTACACTCTCTCCCTAGACTCCACTGGATGGATTTGTGCTTCTGGGATGAAGCCTAGCGCGTGATCTCCTTTCTGGAGAGGGGAGGTGAGCTTGGTCACTGTGGCTAAGGATTTCCCAGGGAGGATTCCCCATAATTGTCTTGCACATGGCTCTTTTTGCTATTCTCTTGAAAACACACGCAAATGCCACGGGCTGCACTCCTGGGGATTTTCATGAAAGCCTCTTTATAGCTATCCACTGTGCGAAGAGACCGGAGCCAGCGTCTGATGAGGTGACTAATTGGTACTACTAGCTTAAAAAGCTAATAAGTTAATTAGATTAACTTTGCTCGTGTTTGCACAGAGCTTTGAAGAGGAAAACACCACAGGAGCCCTAAGCTCTGAATCAGGACTCTTGCAGCTCTGTGCAGAGCTGAGGTCCTTCCTGGAGCCACATGAGTCCATTGTGGTGATCGGCTCTGTCCCTTTGGTCTGTTGTTTAATTTCTCAGCCATCTCAGAGACAAAATCAAAGTGAGTTCAGCATTTTCTAGTGGAACACTTTTAGCCAGAGATCTAAATTCTACTTAAAAGCAGTAGGCACTGTTTTTATTTTCCTGCTTTCTCTGGATGTTCATGTAGCAACACATCTGAGGGTTTTTAATGCTAACTTAGAAGTAAGTCCAGATTCTTGTCTACCCAAGGACAGAAATAAATAAGAAAAGGTGAGCTGACTGAGTGGTGTCGGCTCTCTTCCCTTTCCCGTATCCTGAAACTGCAATAGAGTCCAGAGTTACGGTTACTTTGTTTTGTAGAGTGTTAGCATCCGTTTTGGAGACAATATCCATTCCCCATTTATCTACCCACTTTCCTATTTTTCCGTCATCTGACATTTTCAGCAAATATTGGGCAAGGCATGGAGATGATGCTAAGAGACACAAAGGTGATGAAGACAAACTCCAGCCTTTGCTCCACGGGACACCCAGTCTAAAAGTGAACTAGGAAGGGCCTGCAGGAGTCTGCAGGGCGTAGAGAGGTTTCATGACAGGAGACCCAGGAAGAGACATACCCTGGGCAAGCATAACAACAACAAAGTTCAGAGGAAGGAGAGGGTGCATAGTGTTCCAACCAGCACTAAACAAGCCAGTGTGGCTGAGGTGCACAGACAGTGGGAGACAGACAAGTGACAGGCAGGGCAGGAAGGCTGGGATCATCTCAGAATGTTTCTCAGGTGTCGGGCTTGGATTCCATTGCCTATGCAGAGAATCCACACTGAAGGCACCCGCAGCGAAAGGTAAGCGGAAGATCCTTGAAGGCATTTGAGTGTGTCCTCCCAGAGGAAGCCAGAGTCTAAGGCAAGCTGATGGTAGAAGGCAGAGGGAATGATGGGAGGAGAGAGGACACTACATGGGCAGGCTGGGCAGGTCATAGTTAGGGGTGTCTGCATATCTCTGTGTACGTTTATGAATGCAGTAACAATGAGACAAAAGGCAGGGCATGGAGTTGAGGGAGAAAAGGGAGGGGCATATGGGAACATTTGAGGGAGAAGAAGGAAAGGAGAGATGTTGTAATTATATTAGAATCTCAAAAAATAAAATTTAAAAGGTTTTAAAACTTCATGAGGGAGCTGGAGAGATGACTCAGTGGTTAAGAGCACTGGCTGCTCTTCCAGAGGTCCTGAGTTCAATTCCAAAAAACCACATAGTGGCTCACAACCATCTGTAATGGAATCCGATGCCTTCTTCTGGTGTGTCTGAAGATGGTGTCAGGGTACTATTGTATATAAAATAAATAAATCTAATCAAAAAGCAAAAACTTCATGAGCTGTCTAAGTGAAAGATAAAGAGCAGATACAATGGAAATTCATATGACCGTCATGTGACATATGCACAACCATCATGTGATGTATGCATGACCATCATGTGACATGCACAACCATCATATAAAGGACACTTTCTTTATAGTCTCATTACCCCTGGTCAATGATATTTGCTGAACACTTTCATAGCTTGCTTATTTTCCTTAGTAATAAACATACCAATTGACAAAAGAGGAGGGGTGGGTTTATGTTTGGCTACAGTTATGAAGTCAGCATAAGACTGACTTGTGCTGCTAAACTGAAACAAAATGTCAACCATGAGGAGTCAGTGTTGGGAAGCAGGCATGGAAGAGTACTGGAGCTCATATCTATCCAAGCTTAACTCTGCACAAGTTATGAAAACTCTTTTCTCATCTGTAAAGTGGGGGTAATATTAGTACTGACTTACAGTTCCTATTGGGGTTATGAGAGATAACTTGTGCAAAGACCCTGATGTATGTTAGACACTTGGTAAGTATGTCAGGAGCTGAATAAAGCCATGGGGAGAGACTTCCACAGAGTTTCTGATCATTCGTGTGATTGACTGAGGTGTCAAACCATCCACAATCAGACTTCTATGTAAGACTATCGCCTTCTTCTCTAAATTCGTCTTACTTTCCCTCCCCAGCACTGGTGCCCACCGCAGAGAGCTGAGTTAGAAAGAGGGTAGGCTGAGCTCCTCTTCTCTGGCCTCTGTGTGTATTCTTTCCTGTCTCTTAAGAAGGCACTCTCGCTGGACTCAGAGCCCTATCTGATCAGTTTCTAATACCATTCTCTGATTAAAGGAAAGAGGGCTCCTCAGAGAGGAAGCCAGTTCTAAGACGAGAGCAGGGGAGCCAACTGAGACCTTTCAATGGTCCCAAATTGAACAATTGGAGCAGTAAAGTAACTAGGGTAACACTGAGTCATCACTCAGACTACAGCGTGAATGTCCACAAGATGCACAAGTAACAGGTGGTGCCAATTAATTAACTGGAAAAAAGAGAGGGACTCCCATTGCAGAACCTGCATAATCTATGTAGCTTTGCATACAATACCACAACACCACTCCACATGCGGGCACTACAGAGTGGCTCCTTATCACGGAGCAGTACACGGAATGGGGGCGTGGGGCAGGCTCCGATGGAAAAACGGAGAAATTATGTATTACCCAGGTGACCAGAGCCAACATCCACGTCATAAGTCATCTTGATGGTATGTACTCCAGATACAATATTTTTTTAAAAATGGCATTTTACATCTGTTACTTTTGTCCCATAACATAGGACCCAAGTTTTATTGTGAGCAAAGTGGCATGAAAACCCAAGCAGCGAGGCACCCTCCAAATTACCCAGGCCACGCCCTTCTCAACACCGCCAGGCCATCAGCATCAAGGGCAGTCTTAGGAGATGTATTAGCCAGAAAGGTCCTAGGAAGTGGGTGCCTAAATGCAGTGTGCGGTCCCAGGCAAAAGCCTGGACCAAAAACAAGACAAGAGGTACATTGGGGAAACTGAGGAAGTGTGACCAAACCCATCACAAGTGGTTCATTTAAACAAGTCTCTCAGACTAAGATACTAGCTATAGGAAAAAAAACGGGTTTATGTAATACACAGGATGGCTAGAAGCCACCTTTCAGAATTTTCTATAAGTCTAAATCCATTTTTTTAAATAGAGTCTATTTAGAAATATGTCGTAGGAAAGCATCCAGGCAGGCTCAGTGCCTTGCTCAGTTCAGAGATTTTCTTTTCCTTAACCTAACCCACTCACTAATCTTATGTAGGCGCTAACATCATGCAGCACATGGAGAAGGCATATTGCACACACATGAACAAGAAGGAATGTGAGGGACTGGAGCTGGCTCTCATCTGGCTTGCCATGTTCACAGCCTGCTTGTTTTCCTGGCCTGCTTCCCACCAAAGAAAGACCTTTGAGAAAATTACATTTTAAACACTCTAGACCTTTCCACCACTTGCTATAGAGTGACTCTATGTAGTAAACATTTCTTTGTGTAAAAGCAAATCTCTTCCCCACCCAGTGTACTCACAAACATTAATTCCCAGAGTATTCATGCTTGAGAAACTTTGGGTACAACTTAACTCACAACTATGGGGGACAAGTGACTCCAGGTACATCTGCTTTATGCTAAATAGTTGATGAGTTGATAGGATCACCAGATGTTAAAATCTAATTATGAATCTAATGGTATCTAAATACTTACCTTTACAACTGCAGCTCAGCGCAGCTTGGAGTCCAGAGACTATCTCTTTTCTCAGTTGACGGTGGTTAGTCTGATGGAAGCGGTTAAAGTGCAGACAATAAGTAACAATGACATGATCAGAATGGAATATCTAACTCACACACACACATACACACCCTAAATATATATACATATATCACACACATACACACACCACACATACACCATACCCACACCACACACACATACACAAACCCCACATACACACACACACACACACACACCCCACACATCACACACATACACACACCCCACACACATAGACATGCACAGCACACATACATACACACCACACACATCACACACACATATACATACTCACATACACACACACTCCCCACACATCACACACATACACACACGTATACACACACCCCACACACATAGACACGCACACCATACATACACACACACCACACACATACACACACACATCACACACACACATATACATACTCACATACACACACATATAAACACACACACTCCCCACACACATATACACACATATATACACATACACACACATGTACACACACATACACACATATATACACACACCATACACACATACATACTCACATACACACATATACACACACACTCACACACACATATATACACATATATACACAAGTACACACATAGACACACATGCACACACATACACATATACACTACACACCACACACAAACACCCCACACATAAACACACACATCACACACACATATACATACTCACATACACACATATAAACACACACACACTCCCCACACACATATACACACATATATACACATACACACACAAGTACACACACATACACACACACACATACACACTCCCCACACACATACATACACAGGCATATATACACATATACACACAAGTACACACACACATACACATATACACTACATACCATCCACACACACATATACATACTCACATACACACTCCCCACACTCATATACACACATACACACACAAGTACACACACATACACACATACCATACACACATACATAGTCATATACACACACATATACATACACTCCCCACACACATACACACACACACATACATATATATACACATATACACACAAGTACACACATACACATACACACACACACACACACACACACACACACACACACACACAGCTCAGGGAGCACCGAGGAAGAGGGGACAGGAAGCCGAGCTGGGAAGCAGCAGAGGTTGGAGAGGATTGCTACAAAGCAGTGTTTTCTGAACATGACTCACTGACTTCTCTTGAACTCACTGCTCAAGCCCACTGTGTGATTCAGTCCCTCATCATTTCATCCTAAGATGAAGGGGTCATGAGGCTCTACCCTCAAGACCGGTAAAGGGGTGTTGCTTTCTTCAGTGGTGTAGCCATTGGTGACTGCCGGTGCCCAGTAAACAACCAACCACCATGCCCACTCAGGCATCCCTATTCAAATGGGTCACACGCAGAGAGCCAAAAGGGCATAAACATAAGAAAAGGACTCATGGAGAAGAACACACAGGACTTCCGGAGAGAGAAGGGAGGGTAAGGACAGGTAAGGGAAGATGAGGGCTAAGCTTCATTGTAGATGTGTAAGACTATCAGAGAATAGAAATAGATGACTTTTTAAATTTTAAAAGTGAAACAACACTGTAAACATCTGATTGCAGTTTTTAATCTTCCCACAGCTGGTAGCTAAGCCATCTATTTAAACTATGAGTTGTTTTTCTAGTGTGTTTGGATAAGAATAAAGCTTGTATCTTAAATCTTAAGCACTTATGGCTAAAGGGAGGCTTCCCTTTCAAGGCTCCATCCTTCCAGCTGGGTAAACTAATCGTTCTCACACTCCGAGGACTTTAAACAAAGCCATCTGAGAGAGACATGGCGAGTGATGCTCAGATGTAGAGCGCTGAGCACATGAGACTCCAAAATGGTTCCTGGGTCTGAACGTTGGCCACTGGCATCATCTCAAGCAACAGAGTAAAGATTTCCCTAGAGTCACATGGGAAGAAGCAATAACAACTTCCTTCCGGGGCACCATGCCACCTCAGTGTCACAGGCTACAGCCCACTCACAAGCCTTGCTTTTCCCTGTGTGGTGCTGGAGAGGAAACCCTGAGCCTTCCACATGCTCACTAATAGCCTCGTGCTGAGCCGTGTTCTCCCCCAAATCTGCTTATTAGACATAGGTCATAATGAGGGTGAGTATATCCTCTCTTTAATTCACTCTTCCACTTAACCTCATTATATGTCACTGAAGAGCCAGCATGCTCATGAGTGTGTCTCCATGCATATGTGTGTGTCTATGAGCACACATGAACATTGCGTCTAAATGGCCATAAGAGAAGCCTTGCCTGCTGCCTGGTCTGTTTCCTTTTGAATCCTCGGGAGTCTCTTTTCCCTTCATTTTTAATTAGTTTCATTTAGGAGTGGGGCTCTCCTGTGCCATGGTGCACATTTGGAGGTTAGAGAGAAGCTTGAAGGAGTCTGCTCTCTCCTTCCACCATGTAGCTCCTAAAGATCAAGCACAGCAAAGGCCTTTACAGCCCCACCTGGGCTTATCAATAATCCTGAGCCTGGCTCCTCCCACCACCACTGAGGTGAATCCTGAGCCTGGCTCCTCCCACCACCACTGAGGTGAATCCTGAGCCTGGCTCCTCCCACCATCACTGAGGTGAATCCTGAGCCTGGCTCCTCCCACCACCTCTGTTGTGAATTCTCTGGGCTCATCCTTTACTTCCTAGGTGACGAACCTGCTGGACCTCTTTCAGGCCGCCACAGGCTGCTACACTAGTCAGTGAGCTTGTCACTGTAAGCGTCTCCTCGCCTGAAACTCACGATTCATCTTCATCTAGATAGATGCTTTAGTTGCTTTACCACATCATGGCTGGTCCTTCTCACTCCTCTCTGCACAGCTTCCCCTCAGGTCTCTCAGGGTTAGGGGTGTATCACTAGCCCGTTTAAATCCACCTTCCCTCTCAATATCCAGCCTTCCAAAGACCAGCCCCTTCAGCCGACACCGTGTTAACTTCTTTCTTCCTTCACTAAATACGTTTCTCAAGATTTACCTAAAGCACTGTGTAGGCTAAGCTTTTTTTTTTTACTGTGGTGACAGACTTTGCATTGTATTCCAGTGTCACAGACACTGCTGTGCGTTATGAGGATACACACAAGGTGGTCTACAGTAGTGTTTAAATAAAGGCCCAGCAAACTTTCCGTCCAGTCTGAAATCCATCTTCTCCGTTGTTGGGCCTCAGCTTCCTTGTCTGTAAAAATGGGAATAATGGAATAGCTTGCTTCCTATTATACCATGAGGATTAAATGAGCAAATACACGTAAGAAGTAAAGGGCAGCATCTGGTCATACTGAGTGTTATCGGCAAGCGATCGATCATAGCACATCATCATGCAAATTAGAGTTGTGTATTTGTTTCTCTGCTTTGTTACTAGGGCAGGAGTCTCTCAAGGGTGCTACCTTGCTTTGGGTTGTATTGCTTTGAAAAGACACCATGACCAAGGCAACTCTTATAAAGGACATTTAATTGGGGCTGGCTTACAGGTTCAGAGGTTCAGTCCGTTATCATCATGGTAGGAAGCATGGCAGCATGCAGGCAGGGATGGTGATACTCTACCTTTGCAACATGCACATTGGGCTTGAAAACAATGCAGAAAAAAGGAAAGAAAAGAAAGAAAAGCAACTAAAGTATCTATCTAGATAAAGATAAATTGGGAGTTTCAGAGGAGATGCTTACAGTGGCACACAGCCTTGTTCCTTCTGGTTACTTTTTTTTTTTTCACCAACCCACCATCCCTTATGAAGACACGGTGTTCGTTCTTTCTTGGTGAGTCTGTTGTGACAATTGCTGTCAATGGGAAAGATGGATTTCTTGGGTTTCCACACTTACTTGACATTTTTCCTACCAAGTTGCTATTAACCTTGCCATGCAAAGCTCCAAGAGACCAAACTCACCCTTACAGAGAGATGCTAGCACGTGCAAAGCCAGGAGGGGAATGGTTCTTCCTCTCAGCTTCCTACCACAGGGTGTGCAGAGCCCTTGTAAGCTCACAAGAATGACTCATGAACACCTAGCAAAGAGAGGCCCCATCAGCGCCTAGTCCGCTATTTGAGCGTACAAACAAAATGAAATGTTTTCCCGCCCCTACCAACTAACTCTCACCTCCAAGGCATAGACCTGGGAGATTCTGGTTTCCCAAATGACGGTATTACCACCTGGCAGGCAACCAGGTGAGGACTCTGCCTGACAGCAGAGACTCCAGTGTGCTTTAAGCTTCACTTAAATGAAGCATTGGGGAGTAACCATTCCCCCTATGTAGCCACCAGGAGACTGGTCAATGCAGATCAGTAAAGAAGTGGCTAGGTGTCTGGTGAACAGATTCATAACCAACAAACCGGATGTCGGGGTGACACGTGACTTAGCATAGCACAGAGCTGGCCTGATGGACTGCCTTCAGCAAGTAACTGAATCCAGTAGGCTCCAAGATATTCTCATCGGGAAGTCACTTCATGTTTTTCTTATACCACTTCTCCTAAGAGTCTGAGTCTTTAAAATGGGAGAATCCATTGTGGTTACTTCTCTGTGCCTGTGTAACTGGGAAGAGACTTGATGTTGACTCTTTCAGACCAGGAGGAAACTTGGAGATTCAAGAGCATTTATGTAACTTCCGTCAGCTTCTTTGAGTGTGTAGTGCAGCTGTTCCAGTGGGTACATGACAACTCTGCCATGAATACAATGATGAGTCATCCCATGATGACTCAATTCAGGAATAGCATCTTACAGGGCTTCTAACAGACACAGGATAAATTACACCCAGACACACATTTGAGCCTCTTCACAAAGCCGACACAAACCTTGTTGGACTAATAATGTATTCAGCGGCCACCTAACCAGCAATGCAAACCGGCCCCTGGGCTCAAGGCTCGGATACATTAGAATACAATTTGGCTAGAGCTTCTCTCTCTATTATGGAGAACAAATGCATTTTTGAATGACTTAAAGAAGAAACCATGACATTACTTATGATGGGTAAACTGATTGAGGGCCAGGGAGGGAACATAGTTCAGATCAGGCCCTAGAAAGTGAGTGTGCCCTGTCAAATCTAGTCCCACTTCTTGGATGTGTCTCTCTTCATAAGCAGGACAGGAAGCTTGGCAGCCAGCTTCTATTCCCAACTTCTAAGATTCCAGACAGTGGCTGTATCTCTTGTGCTCTTTCATCCCGAGTTACCCCATCCATACAACATTGGGGTGGCCATCCACATCAGACTAAGGGTACCCTGAGAAGATGGTGGTAGGTTTGTTGCGGTGGCAATGACAATGGCTACTTTCTCAAGAAATGAAAGTCTGGCCCACCGAGACTCTGAAGACAGCTGGGCAGTACACAGGTCATGCTGAAAAAAGAGGTCAGTGGGCTAGGCCCTTGTGATCTTCTCAGTAGCCTTGTCTGCTTCATATATGGGTTCAAGTCAACAAGAGAACCAATTTAAGCTCTTTGCAGAAGAGCTCGAGTTCCTAGTCTCACAAGCAATTAAGCAGTATATTTAGAGAGAGGGCAAATATGGCTTATGTATTCTTAACCAAACCCTACAAGGGAAATTGCTTAGCGGTGTGTTCTATTTGCAGTTCTCCCTTTCCTAATTAAACGGGGTGGAAGGAGGATGAAGAAAATAGGGCAATTACATGGAAAAATCAATCACCCTAATTTTGACAGGTTTTGAATGCATGAGAAATCATGACTTTTCTTTCTCGTGTCCGAATGCTTGTGTGGTGTGCTCTGGGTCTAGCGAAAGCTTCTAGCACAGTTTTCAGGTACACTGGTCGAGGCCAAGCCCTCCCTGGGAACTGTATCACAGTCCTTGGCATGAGTGCTGGCTGCACACCACTCAGCACACACCAAGTTTCCATTACTGGAGAAACAGTCACGGTCCATCTACTACTGTGCAAACAGGCAAATGCAAAGCCATCACCTGTTTCATTAGGACTTCGTCCCCACTAGGATGCAGCAGCCCCTTTTACCTTCAAGATGAGGAATGAATGCTGCAACTAAAGACCTGACTCCCAGAAAAGTTCTTTCCTGGAGAATGGGTAGAGTCTACTTTGCCTCCAGGAAGCCACTGAGCCTCTTGTGCCTCCAGAAAATTCTGAATCCCGGGCAAAACATGACATATGCCAGCCCTTAGCCTACCCTTCCTCTTGTCATCACCGGTCTTTCTTCCACAGCATCTGTCCTCACATCAGACAACGATCAGTCCCTGTAGACGTGAGAACACTACTCACATCCAAGGTCCCCCCACCCCCCTCAGCTTGGCTGCCTCTGAGCACCGTCCTCAAAGCCATGTTGGCTCTTTGAAACATAAACTTTGAAAAGAGACAGGTCCTGGAGGCTTGTATGTGTCTTACATTTTCAGTTATGGTTAAGGACAGGAGGCAGTTCCACAGCTATGAGTACCCGCTGCTCTTCCAGAGTATTGAGTTCAGTCCCCAGCATTGGTGGCTTTGAGGAATCAATGCCATATGCATACACACACATGCACACATGCACACACAAACATACACACACACACATATGCAAGCATACACATACACATACCACACATACACATACCGAATTTTAAAATAATAAAAACAAATAGTTAAAACAATAATAATAATGGTCAAGTCTTCTGTAATTAGTAGAGAAAGAGAGAAGAATGCTGTGAGATTTTATGTGATCCAGGCCTCAGTGAGACCAAAAGGTTAAACAAGAGCATGATTTAAAAACCAAATCATATGAGTATTCATGAAATAGCTCTGGAAACATCTTTAAAACCCCAGAGCAGTGGTTGTCTCTAAGGGGAGACTTAGGTGTTGTGAACAGCAATGGGGTCGTTGAAGACGGAGAAGAGCAGGTGCTGTTTTAGAGGGGTGCCACGTTGATTTACATGGAATTAAAAGAAACGCCCTTCTCTTTATATACTTAAAATAAAATAAATTTCCACTGAAATCGCCCTTGGGAAAGTAGGTTCCAGTCATCTAGAGCTGAGACTGTTTTTAATGTCAGGAGTGTGGACTTCTCCAAGTCCACCCAGCCTCCTCTTTCTCTGTTGGACACGCCCATAGGACTGACATAGGCCCCGCCCATAGGACTGACAGGGGTCCCACTAGGAAGCTGTTGGCTAAGCAAATGCAGTTTGCTCTTCCTTAACACTTGCCACTCAAGCATTGTGTGCATCCTCTCTCGAAACACTGCTTCCTAAGGCTTTTCCATTTGTTTATCTAACCTTGCCTTCTCTCTAGTAAGACATATTGAGTATTCTTTCTCTGTCTATTGAGTGCTTATGAACTGCCAGAGGTCTTCCAAGTGCTTCATGAACTGTGTTCACTTCAGAGCAACCATACAAAGGACAGCTACCATCTATATTCTGCAGTGGGGCAAATCGAGCATTGCAGAGGCCATGAGCCGTGTGCTATCACGCCGTTAACGCCCGTCTACCCACCAGAGCCTGGTGTTCACATGGGAAAACCTCTGTTCTCACTCTGTAGCCCAGTTCCGTAGTGCACTCAGTTTTCCTAACTCTCGATCTTTCTCTTCACCCTCTTCTTATTCACATATTTCTCGTTTTCACAATCTCTACCACTTACCCTGTCTTCTAGATTTTGAATGATGTCATCCTAAGGAAGTGACTCCCTACTTACTTTCCTAGGACATTATGGTCGATCCTACCTGT
Organism: Mus minutoides; assembly: GCA_902729485.2. Taxonomy (NCBI): domain Eukaryota; kingdom Metazoa; phylum Chordata; class Mammalia; order Rodentia; family Muridae; genus Mus; species Mus minutoides. The sequence goes on from LR749532.1 coordinate 1,381,729, forward strand.
GTGTGAAAACTGTACTTGTCCCAAAGTAGTGGGGAGCAGAGAAGGATCCGATGTGACTGCATATCAGACCCCAACTGGGGCTGCTGACTTAGTAGAATCTATGTTTGCTTGTCTCCAGGAAATGTAGCATTCACATTCCAGTTAAATGTGAACCCTCTTATAGAAACAGTTAAATATGCCCTCTTATAAACAAATGCTTTCATTTTTACCTCCACAGTAGCAAACATTATAAACTGTTAAACCTGAAGCAGCCATCGGTCATGGGGTCATTCTTGCTCTATTGAAGCCATGTAATTTCCCAGGAGAGTTGATCACAATTATTATTGAATTGTTATTAAATAACCAATGCAGGCGGCAGGGGGGGGTGTGGCTCAGCAGGCAAAGTGTTTGCTATGTAAGAATGAGGATCTGATGCTGGGGGGGGGGGGTGGTACAAGCTTTAAGTCCCGGCACTGGGGAGTCAGAGGCAGGTGGATTTTTGTGAGTTCCGGGCCAGCATGGTTTACAAAGAGAGTTCCAGGACAGCCAACTCTACACAAAGAAACTCTGTCAGGAAAAACAACAACAACAACAAAAAGACAAATACAAAACAAAACAAAATAGGATCAAAGTTTGCATCCCCAATTCCCTTATAAATCAGGGAGTTGGAAGCGCACAAACCTGTAATCTCAGTCCTCAGCATTGGCAGTGTGGAGACATGTGGGTCCCATCTCAGCCCTCAGCATTGGCAGTGTGGAGACATGTGGGTCCCAAGAGAAGAGAAGAGAAGAGAAGAGAAGAGAAGAGAAGAGAAGAGAAGAGAAGAGAAGAGAAGAGAAGAGAAGAGAAGAGAAGAGAAGAGAAGAGAAGAGAAGAGAAGAGGGAAGGGGAGAGAGAAAGAGAGAATGACAACGCAGTAAATGGTAAAAAAAAAATTCAAAGTGGACATCTGGCCCCCACATCCAGCCATGGAAAGTTCTCTCTCTCTCTCTCTCTCTCTCTCTCTCACACACACACACACACACACACACACACACACACACACACACACCTGTTGGTCAGAAGCCACAGCCAGCACCATCACAACTTAAAACATACGTAGTAATTAATTCACCACATGTTACCCATGGCCAGAAGTACATCCCTGCCCACCAGTTTCCCAAAGGCCTCTGGGCCCTGTGTGTCTCTGGGCCACTCAGCCTATGTGCTTAACACATTCATTAACCAGGGAGGCCGGGGATGCCTTTCTACGTTTCTTTCTCATTATTGAAAAGAACAAGTTAATCTCCCCTTCCGAAGGCAGCAGAACTGGAAACCACGTGATCCTTTTAAATAGCTCTTTGCCCCGCGTCCTGCTTTGTTGACAGGTCCGCTTTCATATTTCATTGTAAAGGCTGCGGAGAAGATTTCAGTGAGGTAGAGTGAGTTCGTGGATGGGTGGGAACGAGTGGGACGATGAGGTTGGGAGAGAGCCTCGGGACCAGCGGGAAGGGAATCGGGCCCTGTGATGTATGGCGAGCCTTTTATCAGATACATCTCCTTGCTTTCTGGAGTGCTCATCATATCAAACTGCTCCTGAAGAGCCCTCCATTTACCTTCTCCCCTAATTAAATGTGCACTTCATTAATGTAAATTGGGGGTTTAATGCTCTTGTTGAAATTCTGAAGAAAGTGCGGCGGCCTTGCGAAATGCTTAAGCATCGTTGCAAATTAGATTAGGGACCAAGAAAGGCAGTAAAATTAGAATGATAATGGCTGATGTGGCTTCCTGACAGGCATGACTATACAGGGATCAATGGAACGGAGAGCAGTTTCCCGAGCCCAAAGTGAACGGCAGGGACAAACGTCAGCCTACAGATGTGGCTTTTGGAAGCACTTTCAATTAGTTTAATTTGGTAAATGGTGGGGATTTAGAGGCTCTCAGCCAGTCATACAAGACAAGAATACATTGAAATGTTTTTCAACTTTTTAACATAAAATAGGATTGGCTTCACATTTGCATTTCTCGAACAAGATGGAGTGGGGTGGGGTGGGGGCCGGTGGCTCGAGGGGAAAGTTTCCAAAGTGTTTGACCAACTCCGCCGCTTTTGAAAATGGAAATGACTTTTATAAGCCTGGGCTAAAACCTTGGCTCTCGCCGCCTTAACGCAGCAAGCGTGACCCAGTATGGCCGCAAGGGATGGGGAAAAGACCACTCAAAACCGCCCGCAGTGTCAGGAGAAAATATTCTCGAAAGAAAGACAGAAAGAAAGAAAGAAAGAAAGAAAGAAAGAAAGAAAGAGAGAGAGAGAGAGAGAGAGAGAGAGAGAAAGAAAGAAAGAAAGAAAGAAAGAAAGAAAGAAAGAAAGAGAAAGGAAAGGAAAGGAAAGGAAAGAAAAGAAAAGAAAAGAAAAGAAAAGAAAAGAAAAGAAAAGAAAAGAAAAGAAAAGAAAGAATTGTTGCTCAGCCGCGACACCTTTCCTACTGTCTTTTAGTCAAAATAGACTTCCATTTGGAAGGCGCAGGAAAGAATCTCCTAACTGTATCTACCAAAGGCTGGCCCTAGTACACAGGCTGAATGTGCTCTTGGAGGACGCGCTGGGCTGTGGCTTCCAAAAGTGGCGCTTTCAGGGGGAACTACTACGTGTACGCTTCCCTTTCTGTTCCTTCCTGATAACCACACCCTACCCCCAGACCACTAATGTCTCCGTTGGAAAATAAATTGGCGCGTTTGCAAGCAGGGCGGCTTCTGGGCACAAAGGCCTCCTTCAGACCCGCACATTTTGACCACAGTTCCCTCCTTGAGTTCCCAGAATATTGTCAAGCTTCACTTGGACCTCCTCCCTGAAGGCGACTGCATGTTTCTTGAGTGAAGAGGAAGGAGATGGTGCATCAGAAACTACAGTAAATATTACCAAGTCCCCGGTGGCTCCAAAAGCAGGGTTCAACCCTGTGAACCCGCGGTCACTGAGGACTCAGCCATTCTCTGTCTCTGGTTACAGTGGCAAGCATGGGACAGAGACCAGAGGACAGTGTGTCCTGGGGAAGGGAAAGCAAACCTGAGCGACGAAAGTGCCCCAGGGACTGTGTCCCCAGCCCGGAGCTGTGCTCACACCGTCGGGATGGCAGGGGTTTCTACCCAAAGGGGTTTCATTAGATCCCATTTCATAAAGCTACTTGTCTGCCACAAAAATCTAGGTGCAAAGAAGGAAGAAAAATCCTAAGCAAATGGTTTCCATTTAGTTCATGAAACCTAATATCTATATAGTACTTGGTTTTTTTCTCCCAAACTCTGATTCAATTGTTTGATAGATAGGAAATTTGGAAGGCAGTAGAAAATAAATAATAATTCTTCACCTTTTATAAATAATAATTAATAGAAAGAATCCCTCTGAGGCATCCAGTTACTTTTTTAAAAAACAAAAAGGCAGTAAGTTGCAGAAGAAAAGGTTCAGACAAAAACCCTCTTTTTCTAAAGAGTTCAATTTAGGAAAAATTGAAAAACTTGATAAGCAATTGTGGGAAAGATTCTATGTGATACAAAATAAAAAGTGTGTAGCAATAATTACTGGAACCCATTTGCCAACATGTTTCATGTGTCCTTTGTGTGGCAATAAATAATATAAAGAAGATGAAAAAGAGGAAGGAGAGGAGGAGGAAGAAGAGGGAGGGGAGGAGAAGGGGGAGAAGGAGGAAGGGGAGGAGGAAGGGAAGGAAGAAGGGAAGGAAGAAGGGGGAGGAGTAGAGGGAAGGGAAGGAGGAAGGGAAGGAAGGGGAGGAGGAGAAAAGGGGTGGGGAGAACACTGATTTCTGGCCAGGGTCTCTGATATTGTTAGCGTTCACTCCTAAAAACAGCCCTGTCCGGTAGATGGAGCTTCTAAATGAGAGAATGAGACTTGGGGAGATTCAGAGGCAGCTAAATTTACATAGCCATGAGTATTATTTCCAAACAGCTGATCAGAGTGATCATGAAGTAGTCAACAGGACTGCGCACAGAGAGCATCTCCTGTGCCACTCTCTACTGTGCTTCAAGGAAGGCCACAGATTCACTTATGGCAGTGTGTTATAATCCAGTGGGCAAACCCCTCCTGGAGGACGATGAGTGCTCTCAATTGATCCCACCGTAGGCAGTGGTAGGGTGGAAATCATTAGCAGACTTTCAGAATCACTTGGTGATCTTCTGAGGGCTAACTCTAGATGTGTTCTATTGTAAAGCAAACACTCTTCTGTTTGTGGCTTACTTGCTGACCCTCAGGCTTCTGCCTGAATAGATTAGTGTATGAACTCAGTAGCTGATACCATGAAGGCCAGAAGAATATGGACCCATTTGTGATGACGGTCCAAAGCCTCCCAGAGAAGTGCCTGTAAGCACAGCCCTGATCTTCAGGAGATAACAGCACGTCATAAGAATTAGCTGCCTCTGTCCTTTCTGGATTCCACAAGCACTGGCCTAGACATCAAGGGATCACACTGTAAGTGAACCTAACACCAGGAAACAGGCAGACAAACCCACTTGCTTTAAAGGCAGGTATAGCCCTGAATTAGTCTTAAGATTCTTACAGATTTATTTATTTATTTAGTATATGGGTGTCTTGTCTGCACACCAGAAGAAGGCATCAGGTCCCATGGGACTATAGCTATGGATAGCTGTGAAAACCTCATGAAAACAAAGGGTGACAGTGGTTTCCTACCTACCATCCTCAGTAGATGATCCCTTTTAATTACAAACATCCTGACCTGCTCCTTGCATATTAAACATGATTAAACTCTCGGCTAGCACCCCAGAGGCAGAAGAAGGTGGATCTCTGTGGGTTTGAGAGACCAGCCAGGGGTCTATAATAAGACCTTCTCTCAAATAATCAGAGTAACTTTAAAAAACCCTTTCCTCAAGCTGCCCACCATGAGATCTGCTCCCTGCCACACTCCTTAAAGACTGAATATATACATAAATAAAAGACAGAAGACAGTTCTGTGGGTAGCCCAGTGTCCTGCTATGTCCTCCACCTCAGAGCCTGCCTGTGGTAGGTGTAAGATCTCCTACCACAGTAGCTCCTGGGAAATACACAAGTCTTGAAACTGGCCCATTTCTTTATTGACACAAAGATCTTACAGGGATGTATCTCTGCTGGCATCTGTTAAAAATGTTCAATTCCCTTTCACTTTAATTTGCAATAAATGTGCCTAATTTTATTTTTTAATTTCCTAAATAGATTGATTTGGCAAAGCCACTTCACCAGCTCAGAGGTTACAGTCCTGATTGAAAAATGCTAATATCGAATTCATTTTCCCAAATGCTGATTTTTCTAATTTTCTAAAATTATTGCTTTAAAAAAAAAAAAGAATGAAGAATCCACAGAAGTGAGAGATTTGTTCAACATGAGCTAAAGAAGCCCAACAAGGTGCACCTTGCTCATGACATCCTTCTGTTCCACTCCGTTGGGACCTAGAATCCTTGATCAAGTCAACTGTTGCCCTAAATCTACAGGTACTGTCATAAAGAGTGATTCTTTATATTTTGTGAGACTCCTCTTCCTTTGGAATTCAAATGACTGGCAGACAGACTCTTAGTTCTAATCACAATGTCCTAGGTAGGAAATAAAATTTAAAAAACAAAAACAAAACAAACAAACAAAACAAAACAAAAACAAACAAACAACAACAACAGAAGAGTATCAAGAACAAGAGTAACAAAAAAGTCCATAATAGCAGTTGGTACCCAGAAGAGGAAAGGAGTGTCCGACCAGGAGGAGGGGATAAAATGAAGAGTTAATCTGCCTGGGTTAACTTGTTATCTACTCCATTCACTACACATCAATTTATCTATTGGAAAACTAAGTCAGTGTCCTGAGAATGTAAAGAGAACAAATTATCACGTAAATTCTGTACAAAGAGAGATTGCCCAGTTTCTAAGTTCGTGAGAGAACACTCCAAGTGCTGTAGGTGATGAGAACTTGGACCTCAGACTTCAGAGGTTCTCAAGAAACAGCGGTAGGGAATGTGCAAAGCCAAGGGACAGAGGGCGGTCACAGAACAGAGATGGAGAGTTGTGTCAACCTTGCTGTTCTTTAGCACATGGTTCCAAGTGGGGAAGGATGCTCCACATGGTGGGAAGGTCTCCGTGGAGGCTGGAGAGAGATTAAGAGGGACAGGAACAGCTATTCCTCCTGCCCACACTGGAACTTAGTCCCTCCAACATTCAGCCATGACTATGCCCGGCCTTTTTCAGGAAAATCTTGTTTGTCATAATTATGCTGTATACAAGTGTGACATTTCAGTTTCCAGGTGACTTGTTCGCTAAACAACCCTGCCACACAGAGCCAGCAGGGAAAGAATGGCCGAGCTGAGTGGAATTTTAAAGGTGAGTTCATTGTGGCCTCAGAGTTCACAGACCAGGGCAAGGCCATGAAAATCTGAGGTGTGTTTACTTTGCAGTCGTGGGTGGCGGGGGTTGAAAAGCGGAAGCTGCCTTCATGTCTGCAGTGTTGACTCCGTCAGAATGGAGGCCTTTAGAGTACGCAGTAATTTGGCATTTTGCTTATATGTCCAAATTAAATATGTACAAATTAGATGCCCGAAGGCTAGCCATCACCTTAAGGCGCATCAGAGAAACGCATTTGTGACTATGTTAGTGTAACTGAGGTGGTTTTTAAATTCTTCTTGCAACACAGCTATCCTTACTTAGACCAAACTGCACCCCGCCCATGTGTCTGTACCCCTGCATATGGGTATAACCTATAAAGCAGACAGGGCGCCAGCTAGAGGCTTACTGACTGCCTTCTACCCTTCATCTAGACAAAACATTGATGGAGGGAGCTAGCAGGTCTGATAAAGGAAGAAAAGCAGATGTGTATTAGAGAGGAACTAATAAAAGCCCAGGGAGTCCGGGGCAGGTAGTGGGGATGGGGTTGGGGGTGGGGAACCCAATGACTCTAGGCTTGAGTATCCTTTGTAGCATGTAAGGAGCTTCATTTCTCCTTTGCGTTGTGTTGCGTTGCGTTGCGTTGCGTTGTGTTGCGTTGCGTTGCGTTGCATTGCTCTTCATTAGACGCACGCACGCCAGCCACCGCGCCCCCCGCCCCAGCAGCCGCAGCACGCAGTCTCACTGCACCTTGTGGCTTTCGAGCTGCTCCTGAGTCCCAGCTGGGCCCGGATCACTAGGTGTGGGACTCTAGCTCCAGCTCACTTATTCAGCTGTTCGAGCAGCTTAAGCCTTCATAAGAACGTTAACATTTGGGTGCCAATAACAGATTGACCTTTATTCGTAAAGTGCAAAGAGTTGGAAGTCGAACAGATTGCTTGCCAGCGATTGCCTTTTATGTGCAGTTAGGGCTTTGATTTCTCTCCTCTTTCTCCCTTTAATCTGACATGGCTGGCCTGAATGGAGTTTGCAGTCTAAGTAAACAGGGCCTGGGGAGGCCTCTGCTTTTGTAGCCTGGTTTGCTTGCATGAAGAGGAGACAGAGGCTGTAGAGTGACTTTAAAAGCTTTGCCTTCGGAATCCAACCATTTAAGAATGGTCTGGGAGCCCCCGCTCCCCAGCACACACACACACACACCCAAAACTGAATGGAGCTGCTGGGGAGGGAGCTCAGAACCGAACTCATGCAGCCTTTTGCATTTGAAATCAGCTGCCCGTGTACGTGGTGAGACCAGACTGTAAGGAATTATATTAACTCCGCAAAGTTCACTCTGTGTCACACACAAAAGGGGCAACTCACAAACCACTGGGCCTATCTATAGTCAAGACTCCAGAACTCTGGGGCCCTCTCCTAGGCAGCTGCTAGAGTCCTGAGGCAGCGCAGTGCAGGGTAGATGAAGTCTTTCAAATACACCTCTTTCTTTGAAACATTCCAGGGAAATACCTCTGAGGTGCAGGCTTTTAAAGACATTCTCTAGAGAGTGTTTTGATTTAAGACTTTTTCCCCCTAATTTATCTTGACCATGTGTTAGTTTCAACAGTGTAGCCTGTGCTTGATTACAAACCGAGACTTTGTAACATTTTCATAGATGGTGTACACTGAGTCCTTGTAACTTTTTTTTTTTTTTTTGGTTTTTCAAGACAGGGTTTGGCTGTCCTGGAAGTCAATGTGTAGACCAGGCTGGCCTCAAACTCAGAAATCTGCCTGTCTTTGCCTCCCGAGTGCTGGGATTAAAGGCGTGCGCCACCATAGGTGGTGTATACCTAGGCTTTGTAACATTTTCATAGATGGTGTACACCAAGTCTTTGTAATGTTTCCATAGATGGTGTATGCAAATAGAAAGCTTCCCAGCAGCCACTTGTGACCATTTAGAAATGATGGGGCCCTTGGTGAGTCAACAGCAAATGGAGACGCTAAACCCTCACGAATAAGGCTGGGCCAAAAGGAGAAAATAATTGGATGTGAATACCACCCTGCTGGGCTTTAACAACCTTTATAAAATTCCGCAATGTCTGTGAGGAGCGCTGCTCCTGACCACCGGCACCGGCATCGTATTGCACAGAGCAACTTCAACTTTGACATTTGTCAGGTCTCCATTTGTACCCAGACCTTAGCAGGGCTTGTTAATAGTCACTTTGTGAAGGGATTTGTCTAGAGGCTCTCTCAGTGCTGTGACTCACCCCCACTCCCCAGTGAGCAGCAAGTCCTCAGTCAGACTTAGTTTGCGGTTTAATGAAGCGTTAACTTTCAATCATGATATTGTCTTTGGTCTCTGTAGAGAATATGACAAGAAGAACAGGAAGTACTGAACAACGGGCTCACCTCACACCGATGCTCACAGAGACACTGCTGTGGTGACTGTCACTATCAGGACATTTTTTTGTGTCCATGTTAACTCACTGTCTGGGGCACACAATGGTTGTCTCTTGGCAGCACATGCATCTTCTGTTCCTTTGACAATCCTGGGTTCTCGGAGAAAGCCACGAGCTATGGAGTGGATACCTCACAAATTCCTTCTCAGATCATGGCCCCTCACTGGGAAACCTCGCACCTAGTGGAACATCACAACCCTCCTCCTCAATCCCGCCTTTTAACCTTTCACTAACTCCAGCTCTTGCTTTTGACCCCAAGTCTCTGGTCTGTGCTTACCTCATCACTGGGCATGTTCAGGTGTTACCCGTCTCCCAACAAAGACACACATGTGCCAAGTTCTCGGTCATTCTGCAAATTGCTGCTGACAAATGTTCCTCAAAGTTTTACCATGCTGTGGCTCCTCTTTATGCTACAGCATCTCCCCTCTTCTAGGCTTTCTTGCAGAATAACACAGGAAGGTACAGGAGTGGAAGAAACCTTAAAAAGAAATAAGCACCATGCACAGCGCTCTGGGGCTCTGACTTCCTTAACTCTGAGCACATTGACTAACTGCACAGTCATCTTGACAGGGAGGGGGCTGGCTTCAGCTCACAAAATAGATCAAGGCTGCCACTGGGTAAGGACAAAACCACTCAGACGTCTTCAGCAAGTACTATATGCTGTCACCCACTAAAAAGAGAGAGAGACTTTTCTGCACCTTCCAGATTACTAGTGACAAATCTGTTCCTCCTGGGACTTTTTCTTTTTATGGCACCAGGATGAAGGCCACAGCTCCATGTGTACTAGAAAAGCACCCTGCCACTGGGCTATCCCTTCAGCCTGCAATGTCACACCTTAGAAGAACAGCAGTAACTTTATAACCATGCTTTGGAATCCCAAAACAGAGGCCAGAAAACATGGAAGAGTTAAGTCTTTACATACAAGTACAGAAACATGTACCTGGTGGACTGCCAATCTGACTGGATATATGATCACATAGGAGACACATTGCCGCCACTAGGCAATGACCATTATACAGAAGGGGAGAGTCAGGAAGATGGATGAGATGATAGGTTTAATGCTCACAGAATGAACCCTACCTTCCCAAGTCCTTGGACTCACTCAAAAGAAGAGGGAGACAGGGGAGAGGAGCAATGGAACGAGGAACTGTGGAAGGGAGGACTGGGAGAGGTGGTGACTGGATTGTAAAAGAAATAAAAAGTAATAAAAAATAACTATTATAAACTAGGAGGAGGAGGATGAAGAGGAAGAGGAGAAGAGGAGGAGGAGAAGAGGAAGAGGAGGAGAAGAAGAGGAAGAGAAGAAGACATATGGGGCTTTAAAGTCATCATTTCTCCATTTATCCCAGGTCCCATGACCTCTGACCCCCAAATCTGTGGCCTGGCCAGAGTCAGGGCCCAGTGTTTACTCTGTGGCAACTCATTTCTGTTTAATTGTTTTTCCTCATGGCTTTTCCTTCCCTGGCAGAGCCTGTCATGCCAACTGGCTTTGAAGCCAAGTCATTTACACGAGGGAAAGATTTCAAAATGATCAGGAATGTGATTTTAAATGTCCACACAGAGAGAGCCTTCATTGTAAAGGAGGAAATGCTATAAAAAGTATCTTTAAATAAATCCTTGGTAAGGGACACTTGGCAGACCTGCAGGCTGCGGTGCAGGAGTCCTGGGAGAGCAGGCTTACTATAGATGTGAAGTGTGGGTGCTGACAAGGGCCCCAAGTCTTTAGCATGGTTCACTACCCTTGAGGGTCTCACTAATTAGTAGCTGATGATATACAAAAGGGGAAAATTTTGTTTCAACTTTAATGATGACTGTCATTTTAATTCCATTTCTTCTGTGAAAACGGGGAAATTACATGACAACCGCTGAACAGCAGAGTGGTTCACAGCTCCTCCATGGCCAAAAGCCTTCATTTCTTTGCCCCTTATTTGCTAACATACGGCCAGAAGAAGAAAAGAGAAAAATTAGTATTTCAGACATTTAGAAAAGTTTTGGCAGAGGGTAAAGAGGGGGAAATGACCGACAAAGACAAACTGTCAGAACTGAGGGAATGACTGGGTTAAATTATTAATGCCAGAAGCTGAAAGCTTAGTGTGCCTGGGAGACATTAGGTGGCAGGAGCACAGCCTGTGTGAGTACATTTTTATGCAATGAATGAGTGAATGGATGTGTGGACGAATGAATGAATTCTCTTGATGTCACTTACTTCAATGCCGGTAATTTCAACTGTAATCTTCCTAACTGCTGCTAAAGGTGTAAAAGAACAGTGGCGAAGCCACCCTGTGGGAGAGCTGTGCTCCTCTTCTTCTTCTTCCTCCTCCTCCCCCTCTCATTCCCCCTCTTCTTCCTCCTCTTCCTCCTCTTCCTCCTCTTCCTCCTCCTCCTCCTCCTTCTCCTCCTTTAATAATGAAGCCAGAATTACTCCAAGGGACTGTAGGGTAATTTCTCTTCTTCTTCCCAGTGGCCTTCCAGGTCTGGATCTCCCAGTTGATTCTTACTGTTATTCACATTTATCCTGTTAAGACCAGTCTCCATACAAATAAAAGCAAAGGGCTGACTCAGTTCAAGAGTTAGAGATTCCTTTACATTATAAGTCAATGTCTTAGTTAGGCTGTGAACTGACACCATGACCAAGGCAACTCTTATAAGGACAATATTTAATAGAGGCTGGCTTACAGGTTCAGAGGTTCAATCCATAATCATCAAGGCAGGAGCATGGCAGCATCCAGGTAGACATGGTGCAGGAGGAGCTGAGAGTTCTACACCTTCATCTGGAAGCTGCTAGTAGAAGACTGGCTTCCAGGCAGCTAAGGGGAGGGTCTTAGGCCCATGCCCACAGTGACATGCCTACTCCAACAAGGCCACACCTCCTAATTTTGCCACACCATGGGCTGAGCTTATACAAACCATAACAGTAAATAATCAGTGAAAAAAGTATTAGACATCTATCAGTCATTTACAACACTCCAGTGAAATCACACTCACTAGCATCTGTGTAAATAGCTCATACAAAGCCCATGCACATTCACGGAATGGGACTTTGTCAGCATTGCAGAGAACTGGGAATCACAAGCACACCCTATGCCTTTATAGACTTTTCTTTTATCAGCTCATATAATTGCCATATGCATCTGCGATGGCAGAATTATCAGCCATCATTGAGAGAAAGCAATCAGATCTAAGGAGGGGCACTGGGCTTAGAAACCCAGTAGAAAGATTCAAAGCCAGCGTCTCTTCACAGTAGAAAGGGTATCATTCCATCCTACAACCTGGACAGGAAGAGATAGCAACGAGTCCAGCCAGATACTGGAAATGAAGAAACCGGAAGTGTGCATCTGAGTGTAGGCTAACCCCTTGCCTTCAGCCCTATGTTCTCTCCTCTGTAACTCCTTCAATAACTGCAGCCTGCTTCCTCTGGACCAGTTTAAAGCCCCTTGGTCCAGGGATAGAATCCTCCTCAAATCCATTCAGCTCTGGGCCAGAAGGAGCAACTCACGTGGCTTCTTGATCAATTTGAAAGACTCTTAACACATAGGCCACATACCAAAGAAGCAAGCAAAGTAAGGCTGCCAAGAACTGGTAGGAACATGCCTGAAGATGCCAAGTCTACTGGGATGTCCATCACAGTCTACTCCATCCCCCTTATGAGGCCAGCTCACCTTTAACATAGTTGAGGGCATGAACCCCACTTAAGAGCCAGCAGTTGTTAAGCCTTGTGTTCAAAGCAGGCATGATATAGACGGAAAAGAGGATGTAGAAGCAAGGGCGAAGAACACGCGTTAGGGGCAGATTTTTAAGCATGTTTTTACTTGGTAAGATAGTCTTAGTTTGAACAATAAAACCCTATGTGAAAATATTTTTAATCCAAAAAATATATACCTTCCATGTCGCTAGAAATCCTGAGGAGCAGCAGGTGGTAAAATTCAACAGCTGTCTGTCTGTCTCTGGACCCCCATCTCTTCATTCAACATCCTTGGTCTAACTGTTCTCTGATGGCTTTCCGTTCTGGAGCAGAAATGGCAGCAGTAGTTGTAGATTTACGTCTTCATGGTGGTCCCTCATTCTAGGAAGCCATGGAATTAGCCACCATGTAAGGGCTAGAGAAATCTAAGAGACCTTCATGGAAGAGGTGACATTACAGACATGCTGATGAAGTGCAATGATTTAAGGTGGGGTGGGGTGAGTCTTCCTGTCCCTTTGGGACCATTCTGTGTACTGTGAGCCTTCTGGAGCATTCTGGGAAGCATAGACTGGGGACAGTGCTGCCAGCTTCCTTAATAAAGCATCCGACAAAGAATCAACGTGAAGAAGAAAAAAAAAAGGCTTTCTAAGAAAACTAATTTTATAAAAGTTCAGTTTACAATCAAACCTGTTGGTTTTTAAACACAGAAACTTTTTTGACGATCTCTATATGTACTGGCTAGGTTTGTGTCAACTTGACACAGCTGGAGTTATCACAGAGAAAGGAGCTTCAGTTGGGGAAATGCCTCCATGAGATCTAGCTGTGAGGCATTTTCTCAATTAGTGATCAAGGGCCCCTTGTGGGTGGGACCATCTCTGGGCTGGCAGTCTTGGGTTCTATAAGAAAGCAGGCTGAGCAAGCCAGG
>LR749532.1:1430733-1514908 GCA_902729485.2 Mus minutoides
TAATGTGGTAAACACTGGTAGTGGGGGTTCACTGATGGTGCTGGTGTAGACGTGGTGACAGTGGCCCCACCACAGTTGTATGATGTGACATGCCCAAAGGAGGAATGAAATGCAGGACTTTAAAATGAAGACACTCCTGCTAAGCTGGAGCCCTTAAGCTGCCCAGAACATTTCTGAAGTACAGTTTTATAAAGCCCACAGAAGAGAGACTTTGAACATCCAGAACTTTAAATAGGTTCAAATGCCTTCAGTTCAAAGGGAAGAAAAAGCCTAGCGAATAAGTCTTGGCATCGGTTCATGCCAATCCATGGTGCCAAAACCATTTATGCCTCTGCTGAGAGCCTTCTCCAGCATATGTTTACCAGTTCCTGGTTTGCGAGCCCAGTTGCTTTAGGACAGGGATTTGAACAGCAAAATTGTCAGTATATTAACCTTGATAAATTAGATATGCCAGCATGACAGCACACTGGTTAGGAAAGAGTTGAGTTTGCCCACAAGAGCCTGAATTTACCTGTAAAGAAAATGGATTTTCACCAACTCCCTCAACACTACACATTTGGGAAGTTTGAGTGAACCATATCCTAAATAAGGCAGGTTAAATTTACTGAAATTACAAACAGAATAGCATTATTCAAACAATTGTAAAGTTTTTGACCTTTACCACAGTTTCTTAAACTGTGTTCTGGAAAGCATCCATGCTCCTTGTGATAGAAATGTATATTCCTTAACACAAGAGGGATCATGAATCTGAACAGTCACAATGGACGTGAATACCTGAAGGGCTTTGATAATCTCTGTAGTTTAAAAAGGAGTCAGGTTTAGTCAAGCCTGTTTTCCAACTATATTCAACCTAAGACGGTTTTTAATGGAAGTTTTCTCGCATAATACAATGTGTGTGGCTTCAATGGCCTCACAACTTAGCAGGTAAACACAGATGCCATAGCCAAAGCAACAGGACAGTGAGTGGATTGGGGGGTCATATTTTAACGCCTTGAAGTTACAATGTGTCTTCCACACTGGCATCCTATTCTTCTGAGGATGAACGGCACCTTCCAGCCATCCTGGTGTCCGTAATACTCTATACCCAGAGAGAAACTGATGACTTGCTCCATGGGGACTCTCTCTCTCTCTCTCTCTCTCTCTCTCTCTATATATATATATATATATATATATATATATATATATATATATATATATATTAGATATTTTCTCTATTTACATTTCAAATGTTATCCTGAAAGTTCCCTATACCCTCCCCCAACCCTGCTCTCCTACTCACCCACTCCCACTTCTTGGCCCTGGCATTCCCCTGTACTGGGGCATATAAAGTTTGTAAGACCAAAGGGCCTCTCTTTCCAATGATGGCCTAGTCAGCCATCTTCTGCTACATATGCCTCTAGAGACATGAGCTCTGGGGGTACTGGTTAGTTCATATTGTTGTTCCACCTAAAGGGTTGTAGACCCCTTCACCTCCTTGGGTAATTTCTCTAGCTCCTCCATTGGGGGCCCTGTGTGGGGGACCATTAATCTTATGCCACCATTTTTGCAATGTTTTCCCACCACGAGGGTTGAAATCTATATCCAAACGTAGATTTGTGTGCAAACTTGGTTGAGAAGGTAAATTTGCTTATTTACATTTTCACAAATAAAATTAGGACATTATGACTCAAGCCAATGTAATGCCCACATCCCTTTTCAAATAAAAACGAGAAATAGATATTAGCAATTCCCCATTCCGGAAAGCGCGGTGCAGTAACAGTTTGCCACGGGTGTTCTGCACAGGTAGCCAGCTCAGCTCTTTAGGCTTGGGCATGCTGCCAATGCTTTCGCTTGGCCTGACTACAAGGGCCTCATGTACCCAACCCAAGGCAACCCCCTTCAGGATGCATGAGCCAAGCTAACTGCATACAAAGCAGGCCAGGTCTTGGAATTGGTTACAGCAGTGTGTTGTCAGAGAAAGATGTTTATGTGCGTGAGAGTCTCGGAGTGGATAGAAAGATCAGAAGCAAGGTTAAGCAGAGTGGAGCTGGGAAGAATTCCACATGTCTTTGGAGGACAGGCAGAGGATAAAAGAAGGTACAGTGGGAAGCAGAAACAGAGGGGCATTCTTCACAGTCTGCCTGGCAAGCACCGCAACAGTGCGGTTCTTCAAACAAAACTCCCTCGGCCTCAGATCCTCCACGGGTCATGCCAGTCTATTGATTTACACAGAACCTTCCAGACTTTGATCAGCTCCCAAAATGCAAACATTTTAAGCGATGGTTCAGAGAAGCTTGTTTGAAAAACAGTTGATGTAAGGATTTAAAACAGTCCATTAACAATCTCATGTAGAAATGTGTGTGCAAACGTGCCCACCCGTGCACGCTTCTATGCACAGGGACATTTTATATAGTCTATTAACCACGCTGCATACTTATGACATATAGCCACTTCAAGCTCAAAGAAACATTCTTCACTTACAAACGTGAAGTCAAGAACAAAATATTAAACTCTTTGTCTCACTGGCCCTCGTGCCCTAAGTCAGGGAAGGGAAAGAACTCATACTATGCCCACCCATTAGACACAAAAAGAGTGATTTATAGTTGGGTCAATTAAGATCATAAGTCCTTACATAGGATAAAAATTTAAGATATAAATTAATCACATAATTTTGGAGGCTTTAACATACAAAGGATCGTTTCTAACTTCTTATTTCTCCTGATGTATCCCCAATACTTGTCACCCTGACAAATGTTCTTCTAAGAAATCATAATGCTCTATTGCACATATTAAAGGCCAGCATCTGTGAACCCCAAGAGCTTGCTCAGCCTCTGGCTCTGACTCCAACACTAGCTTCAGAGACATCTGCCAAGGGTCACAGCTGGGAAACAGGCAGCCAGATTTAATGGTGTGCCCTGAACTTTTAAAAAATTATGAAATAATATTTGTCTGCTCTGAGTCATTTAGACTACATCTCTGGGCTTGGTGAGTGTGGAGACCTCCATTCTGTTTAAATACGCACTTCATCCATCGTAAAGGCAATATCACCGTGGCTCCAAATGATTCCTGTAAAGAAAACATTGACTCATGAGCTCAAGGATGGGGCTTCCCCAGTCAAGTCATTGTGATTATAGGATGCAGCAGTGACCAAAGCTGTCCACCTGTCTTTTGCTGTCCACCTGTCTTTTAGCGCAGGTTCCTCTCAGCTGGAGAGCAGTCAGTAATGAAGCATCCTTCTGTGCTAGCCTAGTAGGGGCATAACCACAGGCAGCAAAAAATCTGCTTCTTAATCCTCAAGAGAAGACTCTGAAATGCAGTTCTACCTTGGTAACTGCCAGCCTTTCAGCTTCAATTGATCTGAGCCCAGCACTGAAGTTCAAAGACCAAGAGGCACCCAGTCATTTTAACACACACCATCACTGAGCTAAAAACAAGACAGCTCTTCCCAGTTCTTTACTGAAGAAAATGTTCCTAGAGTTAGCCAAACCCTCTCTGAAACCCATGAAGAAATATCTTCCAGGTCAACAAAGAAGACTTTTTCAGCCATGAGAGCAACTTTGTCAGGTCAAATTTTTCTAACCTGATTTGTCAACAAGAATCTTCATCCACTTTCTCCCTTCCAGTTGAGGAAGTGTTCCAGAAGCCCCTCCCTTCCTTTTATTGCTCCTGTTGTGACCAACACAGAAAACATTGTTGTAGGGCAAAAGAGGCTAAGCCACACAAGCCTGATGAGCTGAGTTCATATCCCCAGAAGTCAAGTAAAGGCAGGCATGGTGGTGTATAACTGTAAACTCTACAGCTGCTGCTGCTGCTGCTGCTCCTGCTGTTGTTGTTGCTGTTGTTGCTGCTGTTGTTGTTGCTGCTGTTGCGCTATTGTTGTTGCTGTTATTTTTGCTGCTGTTGCTGCTGCTACTGTTGCTGTTGTTGTTGTTACTGTTGTTGCTGTTGTTGCTGCTGCTGCTGTTGTTGCTACTGTTGTTATTGTTGCTGCTGTGCTGCTGCTACTGTTGGTGGTGCTGCTACTGTTGGTGGTGATGCTGCTGTTGGTGGTGATGCTGCTGTTGTTTTTGCTGCTGTTTTTGCTGTTATTGTTGCTGTAGTTGTTGTTGTTGCTGCTGCTGCTCTGCTGCTACTATTGCTGGTGCTGGTACTGTTGCTGCTTCTGCGGCACTCTCATCCACCCCAGAGACTCATGGACCAGAATAGTCCTCTGGAAGCTCATTGGCCAGCTAGTCTGGAGTATACAGAGCAGCAACAAACAAGGGAGACCCTACCTCAAACAAGACAAAAAGTGAAGAGCAGCCTGAGTTGACCTTTGACCTTAACACTGAACATACCCATTCTCAAACACAAGTATGAGTGCGTGCACACACATAACTAAACAAATATTTAAGAAAAGTAAATAAATGAAGTTTCTAAGTACCAGTATATAATAATTATCCCCACATGCACACATATAGGCTATTAAATTTTAATAAAATATTTTGTGTCATGATTTAGCCAGCAACTTATGCAAGCATACTTAAAGCCACATGGATTGGGAGAGCCAGTAAAAGTGTAGAGTGCTATATGGTAATTAGACATAGCAGTATGTGCTTAGATACATCTATGGCTCTGAGCAACTACTGCTCCAACTCCAGTGTTTTCCTGAACAAAATATGAAGGAAGTATGCCAGAGAATTACATCAAAACACACAATACTCTGCCATTGTCAATGTTCTACTGCTGTGAAGAGACACCATGACCACAGTAACTCTTATAAAGAAAAGCTTCATTTTATTTATTTATTTAATTGGAGACTTACTTATAGTTTCAGAGAATTCATCTATCATCAACATGGCAGGAAGCAGGCAGGGATGGCACTGGAGCAGTAGCTGAAAGCTTTACATCCTGATCTACAGGCAGCAAAGAGAGATAGAAACTGGGCCTGGCATGGGCTTTGAAGCTTTTGGAACCTCAATGCCCACCCCAGGCATTGAGGTAATGCTCGCCCCCTCCAACAAGGCCATACCTCCTAATCCTTCTCAAACAGTGTCACTAACTGGGGACTAAGCTTTCACATATATGAGCCTATGGAAGCCATTTTCAAAAGCAGTACCCACATTGTGGGTAAAGAAAAACCCTGGCATGAATTCTCTTCTTTCTATGAAGTCAAGATAGTGAACAGAAGGAGAGAGTTACACAAAGAGTTACCCATTTGCAGTATGTGGGTTTAAACCCCGACTCTGCCATAATCTGTAGGGCCTCCATGTGCCTCAGCTTCTTGAGCTCCCCACAGATCAACCTGAGCCCCTTGTTGTACCTGCTTCAGAAAGTTGAGAGATGGAAAACAGAGAGGGCCACAAGGGTGCCTTCCCCACAGACATTAGTGACACTGAAAGTGTTGTGCGGACAGTCTGGAAGGGTAGCGCAGTCAGTAAAACACTTAGCTCACCAGCAAGAGAAACCTGCATGCTAAAAAGTTGAACACGATGACACGTGCTTGTGATCCCAGCACTGGGAAAGTAAAGACAAGAAGAGCTCTGGGACCCACTGGCTAATTAGCGTATTCTAGCCACTTGGTAAGTTCCAGGTCAAAAGAGACACTGTCACAAAACAAAACAAAACAAAACAAAACAAAACAAAACAAATTGTGAACAGCACCTGAAGAATGATATACAAAAATTGTCCTCTTACCTACACACACCCCCACACACATACATACCACATTCCACACACATACACACCACACACACACCACATATATAAACCACATACACACACACTTACACACATACCACACACACACATACACATACCACACACTCACACATATATACACATTACACTTAAACACACCACATACACACAACAAATACATACACCATACACATATACATACATATACACACACCACAAACACAAATGATACAGAAAATGGTCTAAGATACTCATAATCGAATGAAAAAAGTCTTCAATGGGATAGAGGGAGAGGAGGTCCCACCACCAGCCTCTGGTTACGCATTCTCATGCGAATCCCATTAGGTTGGGACATCTTGTCTACCTTGCACACAGTATAGTAGCTGAGTCTGTTGCTGTGTTGTGAATGGATATCTGCTCCTGTCACTAGATTTTTATGCCAGGCTTTTATAGAAATCTCCAACAAGGATGGACTTAGTTCTCTTAGTTTTAAAAATTCTACCTGAGTCCAATCCTGACTGAAGTCAGAGGCAGCCAAGGTTTGGACGTCATTGGAGCTATGGAACTGATGAGCCCTACGCAGCTAACTCACCTGGTGACTGATGTCCCCTCAGTAACCATAGCAACTACAGCCCTAAGCACAGATGACTTCTAGACCACATTCTTGCTATTTTGTATAAACTTGCCTTAATTTCTTTCTTTTGCTGTGGAAAGACTTGAAGACCAATAGTTTATTTGGCTCATAGTTCAGGAGGGCTACAAATCTGCTATGGCCATGAAGAGGTAACAGGTGGTGAGACTAGCAGCTGAGGTCTCATGTCTCACCAATGAGAACTGTGAGAGCACACTGGAAATGGTGCAGGGCTGAGCCCTCAAAACCTGTCCCCAGTGACGGACTTTCTCCAGCAACACCACATCTCCTAAACCTACCCAAACAGTTTCATCAACCCGGGGACCAAACATTCAGATGCTAGAGACTATAGGGAATACATCATTCAAACCACCACAAATACTTAGCAGGTGATTTTATTACCATGTTGTCTAAAGGATGCAAAAACAAACAAATAACAATAAACTCATTTTTTGCATTCAGAAGTTCTCTCCAAATATACAGAATGAGTTAGTCTATAATTACCTTAAAAAAAAAAAAAAAAAAAAGCTGGAAATCTTTTCAGTAAGTTGAACATGGATTTTAACTTAAAAGTTTCCCCCTAGTGGAAGCTGGCTGAATGTTACAATGTACCCTCCTGCTTCCCCCACCTGCAGGCTCAGCAGGCTCAGCCGGTTCTGGCCAGCAGAGAGACTGGGCTCCAGGATGAAGGATCATTGATGGCTGTGCCCCATATCTCAGGGGCTGGTGTGAAATCACCCAACCAGCACAAAGTGAGGCTGGGTCCTGAGTACCTGGTGTGGTGTAAGGACCCCTGGGGTTTTAGCTGTTCCTGGGGGGTGCCTCAGAGGTGCTCAGTGCCCACTGTGCTAATTAAATAAACACCAGCTATGAACCAAGCAATCAACTCGGGTTATCTATCTAATTCTCACAACAACCATGAGAATAAGAAATTTCCTCCTCTGTTTTAGAGAATAAATGAGAGAGTAAATTTAGGGACTGTGATGACAGAGGCAGACCAGACATTTGTGACAAAATCCATTTTAAGACTCAGTGTCAATTTATACAGTGGCAAGGCATATTTAATATTACTTTTATTTATAATAATGGAAAGAGAAGCAACCCTTTATTTTACTCTACCCTGAGCCTTACTCTCTGAGTTCAGAGAGCCTGGGGAGAATTTGTTTGCCTGTTTTTCTGTGAACTTGAAATACTATAAAAAATATATATCCCCATGAATTTACAACTAATCAGAACCTAAGCTATTATGAAGCCTTTAATGGCCTCTTGCAGCACTGCAGAGGCTAACTAACATTACTCTTATAATAAAACTTTCTTGGGGTAAAGTGGTAGAGCCATCAAATTTGCTTAAGCATGAAGCAGGGATTTGTAACTTGAAAACAGAACTGGAGGTATGAAGGCTTTGGCTGAACCAAACCCGGGAAGGCAGAAATTGCCCTCTGGGCTCCCTAGTGACTGCTCCTCTAATCTTTTATGCTTCATTGTGTTTCTTTCTTTTCTTCTCCAGCCAAGCCTGGGCCCACCCACAGTTCCTGCCACAGACCACTGAAAGAACCAGGGCAGCTGAGACACATCTCAGAGTTCCAATTCAGAGTCTCAGAGGTGACTTGTTGCAAGATATTTGATTGTTGATCATAGAAAACCTAATTTTAGCAAAACATGAAACCTTTATGATTCTGGGTTGGTCAGATGCCATTAGGTGTGCCCAGTAGAGATGCAGTTTGGGCGTGCCTCTGAAGGCCCCGTTAGATAAGAATGCTAAAGAATGGGAAGCTGCTGCCTACTTTAAGGCAGGTTGCTTGGGAGAGGGCTTGTTCTTTGCTCCCAGCCTTAGGCAAAGTCACCTGGATGGCGGAAAGGGTTCAGCCCCCATAGACTAGGCTTAGAGCCCCCCACCCCCACCAGGAAAGTGAATTAGTTCTGCTTGCCAAGGGTATAGGGAGGAGCCAGAGACTTTTAGCAACTGGATCATTGAGAGGAAGACACTTTGGGGGCACTCAGTTTCTGTCTCTCATTTTGGGTTCTCCCTTTGGTAAGGAAGAGCTTCATGGAAGAATCCTGGTAAGAGATGGGGATTTTTCCTCTCTGGGATTGTAGGAACCACAGAGAAGCAGCAGCAAGACACAGGTGAGACTGGGTTCTAGGAAAGGGGAGTAAGGATCCCTCCTGGGTTTGGAGCTCATAGGAAAGGTAGACTAGCTTGGTAGAATGACAGAAATTCCTAAAGAGCTTCGCAACTTAGTTGCAGAATCAGGCTTGTGAATAGATATTTTGTAAATAGCTAAGAAAATAAAATTACCTGAATGGACTAGCAGGATTCTGCACAGCTGCCATCTCACGTCTTTATGGATACAAATATTCTACAAATTTAAAAGGATAAATATTATAGTGGCTGAATAGAATAGAAATCCCTGTGTTCTAAGCATTCCCACACCTACACATAGGTATAGACTATAAACACACATACACACACTCATGCCTCCCCCCACCATGTCCACACAGAGAGAATACCCTCCACAGATATGGCCCAAACGAACTGCTACCATTCAAACACATGTTTACCCATTCTTCCACCAAAATGCTTAGAAAATTCTAGGTGTTCTCAAGCGTGAATGGCCAAAGAAAAATGGGGAAAAGAAAATTTGAAATCAGACACGTCCCGCTGCAAGGAAATTGCCTAGTCGCTGCAGCTGAGCAAGGCACTGATGCTTAATCAGATGGTGAGGAGGGAGGGGCCCTACCAGCCAGCACAGCAGCCAGACTCTCCAGGAGCCCGGGAATAGAGAGCAGTCTGCTAGAGAATTCTCTCACAATGGCCTGGCAGAAATGGATGGTCCACACAGGGAAGGATCAATTGTAAAAAGTGGAATTAGTCATTCTAAATCATACAGCTGTGGTCGAAGGAGGCTCTTCTAAAAATCATTAAACAATCATGTATTCCTATTGATTTATTCAAAATACCTTGAGGGAAAGCAGATTAAACACAAGGTAAAAGGAAGCTAATGCAGATTAAATGGATGAAGGATGGGCAGAGAGCTCCCTGGGTAGTTTTTGTACTAATGAGAGGAAAATTATATGTACACTATTACCAGGATAAAAGGGTCTATTAGAGGTCTTTTGCTTGACATATTTATGTATTTCAAATACTAAGTAGCATCGTGAATTAGGTTTACTCTGGGCATTGGTTATTTTTATTGCATCTGCAAAGTGATAAACAGAGTTCTCTGTTGAGGGCAGGGTGCAGCTCCAAGAAACCCTGGCACAACAGGCAAGCCAGTGCCACTGCTGCCCCCTGCGTATCATTTATTACCACATCCAGAAATCTGACTGCAAGGACTGACCCTTGGAAATCCAAGAGCAGCATGCCCTTCCCCGAGGTGGGAGTGAATGCTGGGTGTGGATTATGGAAGGGCCCTGCTCCTCCCGGGGTCACACTCAGAGATGTCCTTGAGTCTATCGAAACATGTTACCACATCCAGAAGCTAAAGGGCAGCACACTTGTTGCATGTTTTCCTCCTGGGTGTGGTAGATACAGCAGGTGCTATTCTCAATGGGAGAGATGTCATCAAAAAAGCCACATGTGATGGTTTGTATATGCTTGGACCAAGGAGTGGCACTATTAGGAAGTGTGTCCTTGTTGGAGTAGATGCATCATTGTGGGTGTGGACTTTAAGATCCTACTCTTAGCAGCCTGCAAGCTAGTAATCTGCTAGCAGCCTTCAGATGATGATGTAGAACTCTCAAATCCTCCCTGGATGGTGCCATGTTCCTGCCTTGATGATAATGGACTGAACCTATGAACCTGTAAGCCAGCCCCAATTAAATATTGTCCTTATAAGACTTGCCTTGGTCATGGAGTCTGTTCACAGCAGTAAAACCCTAACTAAGACACCACATGTGAGCAATTCAAGCTCCTGAAATGAGAGAAGATGGAGATCAAAATGCTAGGCCATTCTTTCCCCTGGTTTGGGCTCTTTCTATCATACTGTACAGATTAAACTCACAGTCACAGGCCATTATTTTTAATATATCAATATCTATTGTTAATCACTAGACTCATTGAATGGTTAAAACCAAACTCTCTCTCCCCTCCAAACCAATACAGCCCCCACAATCTTCATGCCATAAACACCTACTCCAGCCACATGGGATACTCCTTCCTTCTCCCATGATCCCTCTTAGCCAAAGCAAAAATATATGCCAGTAGCGAGCATTGATTCGTTCTTCCTCAAAGCCCCACGACCATCTCGATCCTCCTAAAACTCTGCTCTCATATGATTCCCATAAATAAACTCAGAGGATCGATGCGGCAAGCACCTGTATTTCTTTTCTCCCCTGTCTACAAAGCTACCACGGAAGCAGCTGCATAAAGGACACGCTGCTGGTTGACCGCTCTCTGGCAGCCTCCATTTTGCGTAGGCAGGCAATGGCAAGAGCTTTGTACAATGGAAACAGAAACTGAGGGAGAAAGGAAGACTGACCTGCAGCACCCACAGCTCAAGAGAGCATGCCAGAGTGAAGTCCCGGCTAACAAGCACTCATCACTACCGAAACACACGAGGAACCAACAACACCAGTCACCTCGCTGCATTCCACAGCGACAGCCTACAACCGTGTAACGATGGTGCCGAGAACGCTCCAGAGGCCCAGGCTTGGCCATTTCTGGGTAAATGAATGCATCTGGGGTTAGATGATAATCTCCATGAGGATGAACTGTGATAAATAACCACCTAAACGTCATCAAAAATGAGAGACAGCAGGGGTACTCATCCCTCAACATTGCTTGCATTGAGAACAGATAGAATAACCACTCCACTCATTTCCAGCTTTGTTCTCTGTCCCTCTCAGAAGCACACACATGCACACACAGCAGGCACAATTCCATTAACCGTCTAAACCCAGCTTGGGGAAATTCAAACAGTAGAAGCGGGAGGCCTAAGATGGTCTGTTTAGTTAAAGCTGCTTAAACACCATAGAACTCACAGAAGAAAGAGCAAGAGGGCCATCCGCGGGCACACCATCGCTGTTGGTAAATGGGAATCATGGTGCCCTCGTCTGTCTCAAAGGGCATCCTCTTCCCAGAATCCTCAGCTCCTACTCCACCCTGCATCCTGTTCAGAAGCTGTGAACTACTCCTCTGGGTCCCGTTTGTCAGTGTACTTTCAAATGGTCCAGTATTAGGAGGGGCGTCAGAGGAGAGCTTCCGCTTCCAGATGACAGTATCTTTTGTCCTATTTGGAGTGGATCTCTCCATCTGTGTTAGTCCAGGATGGGAAGGTCTTTCTGCTTACTGAAAATGAGTTCTATTCACGACTATGCTGCTTCAGAGCCTGGCTGCTCACATTTTCATGGACCCTGTAGGAGTTATAAAATAAACACTTCCAAGATTGTTTTCTTAAAAGTCAGCCCAACAAAAGATAAAATGAAAAAAACTTTCCTGAGTCTTCAGCTCAACACGGGTGCCTTTAAGCAAGAACTCACCTTCTTCTGCGTCTCTTTGAACTTCATCAGACTGATCTTTGTGTTTCCGTCTCAGTGCTGCTTCTTGCCACCAGAGACTTCTGTTTGAGGGCTGGCTCCGTCCTAAACAACATTTGGATATCAGTTGTTATTATTGAAGATCTGAATCCAGGCAGGTGCTGTCACAGATGTTTGGGAACAGGAGCACGAGCTAGGTAGCTACAGAGCTCAAGCCTAGACTGGCCCTCAGAGGCAGATGATCCTACAGAGCTCAAGCCTAGACTGGCCCTCAGAGGCAGATGATCCAGGGAGCAGTTTCCAAGGGCTGGGATATATTGTTCCATTTTTACAGCTTAGCCACCTGAGGTGTGGAAGAGTCATATCACTTATTAATGGATGTGCAGTGATTTAGTTTGGATCCAAATCACCTCCTTATCAAAGGTGCAGAACAGCAGTACTATCCACCTCAGAGTCACATAATGCCAGGCTCATTGCAAATGATCAACAGCTTGGGTGCTAATATAATACTGGCCTGTGTTTGAACCCCAATTCTTTCACTTACTATATATGAAAATGAGAAAATTAATTTACAGAAATAAAAATGGGACCATTGAGTTAGCCAGGAGGTAAAGGCACTTGCTGTCAAATCTGGCAATCAGAGAACAAGTCCTGTATCCCACAAGGTTGAAGGAGAGAAGCAATTCCTCTCACAAGTTGTCCTCTGACCTACACACACAAACACACACACATATCCACACAGGCACACATATATACACATAAACACATCAGACATATACACACACAATCACACACACATATACATACAGGCACACATATATACACATAAGCACATCAGACATATACACACACAAACACACATACAAATGCACACACACTACATACATGAATGTAAAAAGAGAAAGAAAAATGGGGAACAGCCATCTCATACAGGTAGAACAAGGTCTAAAGAGAATAGTACCTGCCAAGTGTTTATCCCAGAGTCTAGCACCAGGTCAGTATTTTAAAATACCATCGATTACTGCAAATCTGCCTTTGGTACGCACACAGGATCTTTCTAGTGACATTTGTAAGATTCTGATGATCCCAAGATAAACAGATAAGAGGGAAATAAAAGAGGGAGCAGACTTTTCATGTAGGAGGTTAACATGCGCTCCCAATAAATGGACCCAGCTAAGGATCTGATGGGAAATATAAGGCTTTATTCAACTTAGTAAACCATGGGGACATGTCTAGACTTATAAAACTAATGCCATTTATTTGCAGTGTCCTACATGGTGTGGACACCAAAGCTTTGTCAGGGCTCTCCCAGTGGGTCCAAGGCACTTTGGTAGTACCTCTTGGAGAGCACACGCTGCTCTTAATAAGACTCAGAGCTCTCCAAAACTTGAACTTCCCCCTGTGGCTGAACTATTTGCCACTCCTAGGGAACCATGCAGGCCTACAGCTGACAGAGTTGTAAGGTGATGTCTTCATCATTGACTTCTGTTTTCAAGACTTCTAGCCCCAGGCCCTCAAACTAAAAGAAAATGGCCAAGTCACTGCTCTGTGCAAGAACCTGCATGGCTTCTTCCAAAACCATTAAGATATATGGACTGGGTGCAGGTCCAGGAGACCATCTTGAGATCAAATGACTTAACCAATGATCTAAGAATGACAATTTTCAAAAATCCACCCAGAGAAATAGAAGGAGCCTAACTGGCTCCACTGGTCAATTCTGTCACAAGCTAAACTGAGCGAGCATGTGACATGGCACCAAGAGAGATGCCCCAAAGATAAAGGGACAGGGTGTGACAACCTCAAGAATGCCCTAAGTGAAGGGGTACAACCTGCAGGGCCCATTTTAATTGATAATTCACCAGGACAGTGAGAAACCTATGTCCACATTTAAGTTCCCTTCTCATGAATCTGGACAAGTCACTTCATCTCACCAAGTCTCAATTTCTTCCTAGGTCAACGGTATTAGACAGCCCCTGTCATGTAGGAGGAGTAGATGTGTTCACGAATTTAAAACAATGTTTGAAATGTAGAAAATAATATTAGCAATTATTAGAGAGGAATTCACAACTTGACCAGGTTTCCTTTAGTCAGGACATTACATATAAAAATTCATATGATGTGCATGTTTATTTATGAATACACCAACACTTAAATGTTAATATGCCCCAGCTAGGTGCTGAAGAAGAGGAAGAAAGCCAACTCTGTTACTTCTTCTCACAGCTGACAATCTATAGTCTTTATTCTGTCTAAAATAAAAAACCAAGATAGACTTCCTCTGCCTTCGCTTTTATGAATTCTGTAGTTGGTGGCGCTAACTGCTTACCCAGCACCCAATAGAACTCTGGCCACTTCTAAATGATTCTTGATAAGTGTGCAGAAGATAGCCTGGCAGGGTGCAAGCTGCGTGCAATTATTTCTTAGTTAATCCCATTAGAGACAGTGGCTTGTTAAGTGTCAGGATGGAGCGCCTAACACAAGGCAGGCAGGCAGTTCCCATGGTTGCTGTGCTCCCCCCTGCCCGGCGAGCCTCGGCTCTTCATTTTCAGGAAAGTGTCATTGAAGAGATGTCTCTGTGTCACCTAACACATGTTTAGTGATGATTTTATCTGTGCGCAGTGACGACCATGCTAAACGATTGCTCCCTCTGTCTAGTTAAAGCTGACAGGGCTGTCAGTGCTCCCGTGATGGATCCAACGCCCGGCGTTTTTTCCAGAATATGTCTTAGTGTATGACACAGAAATATAGACAGCTTGAGAATGGACTTAGCCAGCAGTACACAAGGAGTTCACTAACACGTGCTTAGATTTATGAAACACATAGGAAGACTTATTTAAAGTTTCTCTTTTCCTCCGATCCATATTCCCAGATCTTGTTCTGTGCTTCCTATATTGAAACAGCCTGGTCAGTCATTTAATGGGGACTCTTAAAAGTGTGTTTTCGGAAGGAGGTTTTACCTTTCCTCAGTCACTCAGCCCCTTCCTGATAGCAGTTGTATATTCCAGCAGGGACATCTAGAGTAAATATTACTACCTTAATGGACAAGAGTGGATCAAGTGGGCAGAATCTCAGGCCAGGCGAGATAAAGAATCTCGACATTAAGGAAGTTATTTGGGTAAATGGAGCCTTAAGGAATTCAATGAATGGTAAGTAGCTATGCCCAGAAGTACTGCTAAAAATACAAAGGAACTTCTTGGAAAATGTTTGCAATAGACGCTCCTTTTATCCTGTACACTTCACTATTTGGAGTTAGTCTGAATCAGAATGCATCACTTAAAGTCAAGTCCATTACCTGTCTATTTAAAGATAAGGACATTGCTCGGCCTCTGACATGAGCTACAGCAGGGAAATTCGGGACACTGAGGCCCACGAATTCTTATCTTTCTGCTCACTTTTCAATTCACTGTTTTTCTTCACCTGGAGGAAAAACAAGAGAAACGTGTTCTCAGGGGACAATACAAAGTAAGCATGCTTAGCCAAGACTCAACTATAAAAGGCCATGGTCTCAGTAACTGGTCAGTGACATTGCTGCTAAAAAGGGAAGAAACATGGAAGTTGCTGAAGCTGATGGAATGTTGAATAGGAACAGCCAGTCAACCGGTCAGCAAGGGATACGGGAAAGGTCAGGCCACTTTTTAAGCATCCCTACGTCTGTCACGGGAGAAAGTGGGCATTAAAATCCTGAAGTTTTGCTTGCTTCCCAAAGTTTAGCAAGCCCAGAAAATGGCACCCCATCAACACCCTTATAGAGGCATTCAGAAATCGTCTGAACATCTGGGGGTAACTGTGAGGTCACCCCTGGAGCTCCACAGTCAGCCTGGTCCTGTTAGCCACCCCACTCCACCTCCAGTCCTTCCCAGCTCACCCCATGCACGCCCTCCGCAGCGCAGCTGTCTGATAAATCAGACAGAATTCTTCAAAGGGCCCCGGGGGTCTGATAATCACAATAAATACCGCAAGCGTGTCCTCACACAGACCTTTAGTTCAGAAGGCTCTCTAGCTCGCCAGTTGGGTTGTTATGACTGCTCTGCGCTTCACACGGTAGATTGATGAAGCCTGGTGGCTTCCCTGAGGTCGCCCAGCGGGACGAGCTCCCTACCAGAAGGTTCCACACTGCCTGGAGAATCATGGCAATTGCAAAACAGAGCTCTGCGCAGCCAATAAAAATATGTCAGTGAATTTTACAAAGGAGTTTTTAATAAAAGAGCAAACTCCACGTCATGTCTGCCTCAGGCCTCTTCAGTGGGCCGGGCTGGGTGATATTATCGTGGGCTCTACCAACTCTGAAATCATCAGCCAGCTGTGGAATTAAGTTTGGTAATATTTGGTAGCATAGTCACAAATAGAGCTTACATTTTAAAGTCATCGAATTTTAGAAATAAAACCGTTTGTCTTTTTTTTTTTTTCGCTTGTGTATGTGGGTGCAGGGTAGGCTGAAGACTCATGCGTGACACAGCTCATGTATGGAGGTAAGAAGACAGCAGAGCCAATTCTCTCTTTCTACCATGTGGACTGAGGCTTAGACTTGGGTCCTAAGTCTTGGCAGCAGACACCTTCCTTGCTGAACATTCTCTCCAGCTCCGTATGTTCTGCTCTGGGCCAACAGCCATTACTATGTATTCTTCCAGCACCATGGCTCTCAATCCCCAGCAAGTTTACCTAGCAGGAGATGGGCAGAAACATCTGGGATTGCCACAGCTGGATGGATAAAGGCATGTCACTGAAACCACAGTAGGGCAGTGACAGCTGTATGAGATGGTGCCCATAACAAAGAATTATCTGGTCCATTTTGTCAGTCATACCAAGAGTCAGATATTAAAAGCCTGGAAGCAAAAATGATAACTGGGACATAAAGGAAGAATGTTTAAAAATCGTTTCTGCAGGGATTGGATCTCAAGCTTTCATCCTCAAATATGGCACTAGGTAGCTGCACCCCTGCTCTGCCCACACCCCTGACCACGCCCAATCCCTGCCCCCACTCCCACCCTGACCATGCCCCAGCTCCAGCCAACCTCTGCCCCGTCCCTGTCCCACCTCTACCCCAGGCCCTGTCCTTGTCCCTGACCCTGCCACTTTTGCACCTCATGCCTCCTTGTCCGTTGCATGTATTTGTATTTCTAAAGCATCAACAAATATCTGGAGAGGTTTGTTTTGGAAAATAATAAAAAAGATAGTTTTTAATCCAAAGTATATTGCTGAGACCCTTGTGTGTCATTTTGGTTCTCTCTTTTAAACTACCATCCAATATTCCACTGCAGAGATGAACATTGATAGGCATCCAGGTTGTCTACAGGTTTCTGGAATCATGAATGGAACTCCCATAAAAGCCCTATATAAAACTCATATATGTGTGAGTTTTTTTAAACTATGGACACATACAATATATAATAAATAAATATACAAAATTATGGAGTTATATATATTCAGATATTACTTGCTGTTAGTTCCATGCTGTGAGATTACTAATAATTTTATTTTGTCCTTTGGTATTTTCTAATTTTTTTCCGCCAGATACTATGTATCTTTCATGAATAGGAAAAAAATATTTTCCCTAAACTTGGGAGATGGCTTTGTAAATGAAGAATTTCCTAATGTAGGTCGATATCAGGAAAACAACATAAAATATTATTGCAAATTATCCCAGTTATGGTAGCTTGCTCCAATCAACGGCCCATTCACCCGCTTGTTGTTTTGCTTCTCCAAAAGCTAAGAGCAGAGAGTACAGCAGCCAACACAAGACAACTACTGCTCATGCGTAGCTGAAGACCATGGAGCCTTGACAGTACCCAGCACACTTCCCGACCAAGAAGCAACAGAGGCTCGGCACCAGAGTACCTTCTTTCTTCTCCTCTGGAGAAGGACAAGCAGGTCCTTCATCTATGACATGTCCATGAAGGGAAGCTGTTATCATGGATAAAGCAAGATCTTAACCAAAAGGCAGGGGGACAAATGAAGACATAAGCCTGTGCTGTATGTGAAAGCTGGGGATGGTAAAACCTATACATTAAGACCCTGAAAATAATTGGTCAGGCAAGTCTAAAAGCTGAAGATGGGCCTACTTCGGAGGTCCTTGCCCATAAGTAAGGACAGAAGACATTTTACAGCACCTTACTAAGGCATTCACACCACGACATCCCCCACCTGAATTTGTGCCAAATCAGAGCTCTCCATGAACCAGTGGCTGAGAACGATGCCCCCCCCCCACACACACACCCACACACACACACACACACACACACACACACACACACACACACACACACACACACGTTGCAATGTAAGGTCACATGTCCTGCCTCCCACTCATACAAAAGGCAATTGAGCAGGAGAGTAGACCCACAGCAGGAAACACAGATATCCCCAGATATGAACCACGAGAGACAAAAATAAAAACTGCCCCCTCCCCTCACTGCCATCAAAAGAAACACAAAGTTTCTCACTTTGTCCGCGGGGGGGGGGGGGGGGGGGGAATACTGTGAGTCCCCAGCTCAGTGCATTTTTTCCTCCTTTTCCCACCTCATTTCCTCCACATGGGGAAAGCCTGGACGGCTCAGTGCTTAGCTGGGAGTTTTCTCCTCTTCCTCAGAGTAAACCTCTCCGGCTGTGAACACTATCTGCGACTGTGCAATCTGCAATGGCGGAGCAAAGGTGCTGGGCGGTAAGGGATGCAAGGAGGTGAGCCGCGAGGGGTGCAGAAAGAAAGGGAGGGGGAAACCCCTAACTGAGGCTGCACTTCCTTCGGGGAAATCACCAGGGTCGCGGGAAACCGGAAGCCTGCTGCCTCGCCCCACCTGGACTGCTTCTTTTCTTCACTGTTGAGAAGAAACCAACAGGTGGCAGTACCCTGTACCCCTCATGCACCTAAGCCTGTCTAAGAGATGTCCCAACTGAGTTTGCAGCCAGAAGCACTTCGGTTGGAGCCAGGAACTGTGTTTGCCAGAGGTCTTAGGGAGATCTTCCATTTCATTCTGCAGCGATGCCCTTTTTGTGGACAAAAGTAAATTGATGGTGATCAAGAGGGAAGCATTCGGTGAAGAAGTCTGTTGACCCTTCTCCGATTGAATCTGACCACAGAACAGGATCCTGGCAGTTGCAGAAATGATAGATTATTGTAATGACTGTCAGAAAGGCCTTTTGGCATGTTTAAATGGCAATAAATTTCACCAGGAAGAAGGCAATTTCACTACTTCAGATCAGTAATGAAAACATGTTGTTTCACGTGTAAATTAAGTCCTGTCATTAAGAGCAAACACATTATTTCCACAGCAAAATTCTTAATTGGTGATTATTCATATTTAGTTTAGTAAGGTGGATCTGCCTACCTAATTATGTTTGTTCCTTACAGTTCGCAGACTTTTCAGGCTGGAATTCTGGTCCCCTCCTGTTTCTCTTATGTCTGTTAATAGAGCCTGGGTTCCTCATTTTCCCTTCCATGGAAACAGGAATAAGAGCACAGTACTTCCATGGAAATTGGTCATGAACAGCCGAGTGAGGTTATTAAGCTGGTCTGCTCTCTGTTCCTTCCTTTGCTCCAAAATTCCCCTCTGACCCTTGCCCAGTAACCTGGCTCAGCCCTTCCCTGAACTCTGACTGTATCAAAACCCACCTGCACTCATAGCTCCATCTCATCGGCAAACGCTAATGCAATCTCCTCAAGGTAAAGATATTGGGAGCCAATCAAGGAAGAGATGTGTTCATACCACATAGATCAGGCTTCAGAAACATCACTTTAAATAGTCATTTTAAAATCCCACTAAAGATAATAAGGAGCAGACCTCATTAATAACCATCTGCTTATGGGCAGTTCAACACATGCAGGGGATACCTAGATCAGCTCTGAGCCAAATTCAGCTGACTTCCAGCTTGTGTCAGCTAAGAACACAGAACAATTGAAAAGACATATTTAAAACTATGTAGGTCAACCCAACCTTTCACAGTCACATTAGTGCTGAATTTGTGCTGGTCAAGCACCCATGGCTTCCCAAGTCAGCATCTCCTTTAATAGTAAGTACTATGTAAAATGTGGTTTGCCATTTCTCAGTGTGACTGAGAACCCGAGTGCTTTGAGACTTCATTAAAACCAGAGCCATAGATTCTTCCCACTTTCTTCATGCCTTTGGGGATTCTCATGTCCTGAGAACACAGTGGGAAGCTTTCTCTGTTGCTATGATTTTTCTGGGCACTCATCAGCAGTTTTGAACAACTTTATCCCACAAACCTGCTCTTGCTCATTTCAAACACAGAAGCTACTAAAACTCCAGCTAAGCTTTCATGCCTGAAGGAGACTACCTTGTTGACCACACTGGATTGCTGTTTTAGACAGAATGCATTTGGCAGTCTAGCTAGGAGACTAAGGTGAAATACAGAAAGAGATAAAAAGTTTAAACACCATCAGTGGAATTTTAAATAAGACCGATGTGTGGAAAATCAATTCCACAGAAAACATGGGACACATAGCAAGAGAGAGTATTACCAGTTTCAGCCAGTAAGTGGTTTCAGAAAACAGTCTATTGCTGGAGGTGTAACCCAGTGGTTAAGAGTTTATTCATTATGCTCAAAGCCCCAGGATCCATTGCCAGCCAAGCCAAAAAAAATAAAGGGAGTAAAGGAGAGATGGAGAGAGAGGAGAGACAGCCTGCAAATTCTCATTTTATAGACATGAAAGCAAGCATTCAAAAATATGATGTGGTTTTCTTTTTTAAGATTTACTTCTATTAAATTATGTATATGAAGAGGGGGTGTACACATGAGTGCAGGTACCAGGGGAGGCCAGAAGAGGGCGTCAGCTCCCCCAGCTAAAGTCACAAACAGTTGTGAGCTGCCTGACGTGGGTGATGGGAGTTGAACTCATGTCCTCTGGAAAAGCTGTATGTCCTCCTGACCACTGAGCGATCTCACTGACTTCCTGAGTGGGTCTTTTAAGGCCATCAAACTGTGCTGACAAGCTAGGACCAGAAAAAGGACCCTGGCACCTCACTCTGCTCCTTCAACAAACAAACACTGTTCCAGGGAGGGAAAAACACAAGGAGCAGAACCCAAAGCCAGCCATGATCTGCTGCCCCCAGGAGCCTGGGAAACCTACAGGCATTTCTTTCCCACTCTGTCCTGAGCTGGACTCACAATCCCTGCAGACTAAAGTCCAGTATGTCTGGGCAGCAGGAGCAGCAGGAGCAGCAGCAGGAGCAGCAGGAGCAGCAGGAGCAGCAGGAGCAGCAGGAGCAGCAGGAGCAGCAGGAGCAGCAGGAGCAGCAGGAGCAGCAGGCCAAGCCAGCCAGCTCCGTGTTATCTTTCAATCCTGGTTTATTCTTGTTTTATCATTATTTTATTTTTATTATTATATTATTGGTATGTTATTATTTCATCTTTAAATTATTATTTGATTATTATATTATTAGTATTTTGTATTATCACAACCCAAAGATAAAAGCGAACCATCGGAAGCGCTGGATATTTTTAGTCTACAGGACAAGGTCACCTGGCTCTAGCTGAGACAAATGCACAGCGTCAGAACCTTGCCGGTGTTCACCACAGTCAGTCAGTTGACCACATAGGAGGAAGATGGAATTTTTATAGGCACTGTGGACATTTAAAAGGATATAGTCTCAGGAAGTGATAAGTCAAGCCAGTGGTGTTTTTAATGGACTCTCCTCCTCACCTCACGTCTCCAGGCTGTGATAGCCTCATCTGCTGGTGTTCACTTAACTCTAGATAGAGCCCTCGGACTGGCCAAGGGCAAGCACTGTCCTGGAAGCCTGCTTTGTTTACTGTCCACATCCCTGCTCAGAAGCTCATGCTGAGGACAGGAAGGTAATGGCTCTGTGGATGTAAGAATGGTGCTGATGCTAGCACGGGAAGCAGATGTGGACAGTGTTCTCTCCTTACTGCTGAGTGCTAAACTCTTAAAGCAAATAGCTGGAGATAAGACATAAATGAGAGGACTTGGGTCAATAGATGACTGTTGACCCCACACCATGAATAAACCAGGTGGCCTTATGACCCCCTGTCCTCTCCCCGAAATACACTCTGTTTGCTTTCTACTCAGTTGGTTTTATGATTTGCTTAGCCAGGTACAATTAGCACGCCTTCTTAACAAAGATTAATAACCCTTCAGCCCAATGGAGAGCAATTAGATAGCAGGTGTATCACAGCTATACTCAGAGAAAGAGATGGGTAGATGGGGTGTGTGCTGTTTGTCATTCACTCGGAGTCATAGACCCCCAGCAATGCCGCAGCAGGGAGGAAGAGAAGCTCACACAGGCATAGGTAAGAGACGCTCGAGTATGAATCTGACTGCTCTAACACAGTGTCTGCAGAAGGCTGGTTTTGAATGGCCTCCGAGAAAATGGTGACTCGTGAGGAGGTGGTATAAACCAGGCAGGTGTCACGTGCTTCAGTGATTCAGTTCCTGTTTTAAGATTATGAGAGAGGTGTGGCAGAAATTCTTTCTCATTCAGTTCTCCCTTCTTTTCTCAGCAACAGAACCCTCTTCTTGTTCTTCTTGTTCTTCTTATTATTATTGTTCTCCTCCCCTCCTCCTCCTCCTCCTCCCCTCCTCCTCCTTCTCTTCCTCCTCCTCCTCCTCCTCCTTCTCTTTCTTTTTCTCCATAGCTTTGACTGGGTAAAAGGTTGTTGTGGCTCTCAGATTCAGTTCTAGCAACACACGGCCCAGGAAATGGCTGTGAATCTCTAGAACGTGAGGCAGAAGGGCTGTTTGGCCTTTCAGAGACAGTTTCTAATGAAAATGACTGATGTTTTTGCCCTTCTCCACATCTTCCTTCCCCCTCTCCTAAAACAGATGTGACGGCTAAAACTCAGGAAACCATTTTGGATCTGCCATCAGGCTAGAGGAGACGCTGGAGGCTGGCTTGTTCTGGTGATGTCTCTTGTGGTGGGAGAAATCACATTTGCTCTTTCTAAAACCACTGACCTCGATTTTCTAGTATATGCAACCAACCTAACCCTAGTGTAATAGTTAGTTAACCTTTTTATAACCTCCATTATAGAGCTTAGACACCAAAGCTAGTAAATGTAGATGAGAGCTAAGAATAAAGCCAAGCTGTCCGACTTCAGAGCCTCTATCCTCAACACCACACTGATTTTAACAGCAATTTATGTTTTTAATTAATCATTTTATTCATTTACATTTCAAATGACATCCCCCTTCCCAGTTACCCCTCCATAACCCCTTATCTCATCCCCCTTGTCTCCCTCCCCTTTGCCTCTATGAGGGTACTCCTCCCCTCACTCACCCACTCTCACCTCATTGCTCTAGCATTCCCCTATGCTGGGGCATCAAAACCTCCACAGGACCAAGGGCCTCCCCTCCCATTGATGTCAGATAAGGCCATCCTCTGCTACATATGTATCTGGAGCCATGAATCCCTCCATGTGTACTTTGGTTGGTGGTTTAGTCCCTGGGAGCTCTGAGTGGGCCAGTTAGTTGATATTGTTCTTCCTATGTGGTTGCAATCCCCTTCAACTCCTTCAGTCCTTCCCCTAGCTCTTCCATTAGGGCCCCTGGGCTCAGTCCAATGGTTGGCTGTCAGTATATGCATCTTAACACCAATTTAAATACAGCCTCCCACAGTTAACCTTTGTCTGCCTCACCGAAGCCATGGAAGTTTGTCTCAGGTCTTCAAGCCAAACTGCATCTGCCCTCGCTTGCCCTAGATAGTCATACATGCTGATACCTTCTCTGTATAGTTGTTTGCCTCTGATATATCATAGCTCTGTCACCACTAAGTGTTAGTTACTGTAAGTATAAATAGGCTATAAGGAAAACATTGTTCCTGTCTAGTTTAATGTTAGAGGGAGCAGTGCCCAGTGCTCATGTAGGACGAGAAGTAGCAACTGTCTACCAGTCAAACTAGGAAACTCTCACAACTTCTGAGCAGTAGGTATGATCCTCAGGTAGAACTTTCTCTAATGGGTGCAAAATTCCAGGTCAGTGTGAGCTAAAAAGTGGGTTCCAGGACAGCCTGTACTACACAGTGAAACCCTGCCTCAAAAAAAAAAAAAAAAAAAAAGAATGAGAGAGAGGGGGGGAGAGGGAGAGGAGGAGAAGAGGAGAGGAGAGGAGAGGAGAGGAGAGGAGAGGAGGGGAGAGGAAAGGAGATGAGAGGAGGGGAGGGGAGAGGAGAGGGGAGGAGAGAGGAGAGGGGACTGGAGGAGGGAGAGGGGAGGGGAGAGGGGAGAGGGAAGGGGAGGAGAGGGAGAGGGGAGGGGAGGAGAGGAGAGGGAAGGAGAGGAGGGGAGAGGAGAGGAGAGGAGAGGAGAGGAGAAGAGAGGAGAAGAGAGGAGAAGAGAGGAGAAGAGAGAAGAGAGGAGAAGAGAGGAAGGAAGAGAAAGAGAAAAAGAAAAAAGAAAGAAAAAAAAGAAAGAAAAAGGACCTCTTGCAATTTTCCAAAAAAAATAGAAAAAAGAAAGAAAGAAAAAGGAGAGTGGCGAGAACAGGAGGGGGAGAAGAATATGTTTCATGACTTTCTCTCCTGTTACAAGAACCTCTTCAAACAATAACTGTTTACAAATATATATAATAACATCCCCAGGACCCAGTGACACAGGACTGTAATCATAGCTACTTGAGAAGCTGAATCAGGATAGTTGTAAGTTTAAGGTCAGCCTAGGTAACATAATAAGATCCTGACTCAAGTTTAAAATTGATGGTCGATTGGGGTGTGGGCCTTTAATCCCAGCACTTGGATAGCAGAGGCAGGTAGATCTCTCTCTGAGTTCAAGGCCAGCCTGGTCTTCTACAAGTGAGTTCTAGGATAGCCAGGAATACACAGAGAAAAAGAAGAAGAAGAAGAAGAAGAAGAAGAAGAAGAAGAAGAAGAAGAAGAAGAAGAAGAAGAAGAAGAAGAAGAAGAAGAAGAAGAAGAAGAAGAAGAAGAAGAAGAAGAAGTTGTTTAAAATATAAAGAAAAAAGAGCCAGGGATGTAGCCAAGTGACGAAGAACTTGTTTAGCATGCACAAGACTCTAAGTTCAATACCAACTACTGAAAACCATCTATAATACATTCCAAGATTCTGATGCTTCTTTAATGCATAAGGAAACCTCTGACAGTGCTATAGATATGGAAATAGGGGCATACATGGTGCCATGAACTTATATAGAGTCTGAGACAGTATAGAGTCTGAGGCATGCATGTGTGTGGGGGTATGGAGTGGTGCCATCACATGCATTATATAGAGTCTGAGACAGTATAGAGTCTGAGGCATGCATGTGTGTGGGGGTATGGAGTGGCTAGCCCAGTTACATAGTGAGACTCTGTCCTAAAAGAAGTGAAAGTGCTATTGGTTATTGTGAGGTTTTCAGACTTCATAAGAGGGTGTGATGGCACCACAGGAAAGTGGGTCCTGATCGATTTAAGAGATGCCAAAGCAACTATCAATATAACAGAGAATTGCACCCAATAAGATGGGACTTTAAAAAAAATCCCAAGGTCATCAGACTGAAAAAGCAGTAATATAGATCAGACCACAGTACACACATATCAAGGTAACAGACATGACCCAAATCACGTCGATAATCACACTGAGTACAGGTGCCTCTCTGAGTGGCGGACTGTTGTTCTAAGGAAAATATCCAACAATATTCTGCCAAGTTGAAAGGCACAATGATAAGGTAAATAAAATGATGAACAGTGTACTTGTTCAAAGAAATACTGATTTGTTGATGTTGGACATAGATATTTTATTTATTGTTACTGCATCTCTATGTATTTGTATATACATGTATATTCCTCTGTATGTATAACCTGTTCAGTCCATACAGTGTCACTTGTATGCATGCTTTCAGGGCTGACCATTTGGCACTGGAGAACCATTTGGTGTGTTCTTCCCTAATGAGGACTCTTCCCTGTAAAGGAGCAGCTATTCGGCTCCCAGATTTACTCAGTTAACTAGGGTTGCGTAAGACTGAGACCTCATGGGCCTTTCCCTGTCCCTTTCAGACTAGATATGTTTTAAATATCAGAAGCAAATACATTTATTTTAAGATAAGTGAGTCTATTCTTCAAAACGAGATCATCTTAAAGTCTTGTGCACCCGTCAACGTGGATCCAAAATACACCAGATGAAAGCTGACAGACAGAGCCACCAAAGAGTCAGTCATATCCAGAATTATAGTGGGAAATGTCCTTACCTGTCTCTGAACTGGGCAGACAGGCTAGGGGTGGAGCTCAGATACAGAGCAGTTGCCTAGCGTGAACACAGCCTCGCCACTTAACCACTTACTCATGCCATCATAATAACAAA
This sequence comes from Mus minutoides, assembly GCA_902729485.2. Taxonomy (NCBI): domain Eukaryota; kingdom Metazoa; phylum Chordata; class Mammalia; order Rodentia; family Muridae; genus Mus; species Mus minutoides. Next base: position 1,456,757 of record LR749532.1, read on the forward strand.
CACATGACTGAGGTGCAAGGACAGAAGCCTGAACACCATTGTGGTAGCACTAACCAACACTTACCAAGCAATCTAGCCAGCAACAGCCAAATGACAGTCTGCTCAGCCCTCACGCTGCTCACAGAACATGCCACAAGCAATTGGTACAGGGATATACTATTTTGGGTTCAATCCCCAGGATTTAAAATAATTTTTTTTAATGACTCACCATTCATTCGTGAAGAAATGAAGGACAGCGGCCCTTATGTTGCAGCTTCAGAGAAGGGTAGGCAAGTCTTATAGAGTCCGCGGCAGAATCTCTGTAGGAAACTGCCCGTGAGATGTCCCAGACCTCCTTAAACTCCACTACTAAAAAGTGTTTATGAAGAGGAATTTTAACAATTAGGTTGTGTGGTAGTTTGAATATTCTTGGCCAAGGAAGTGGCACTATTTGGGGGTGTGGCCTTGTTGGAGGAAGTATGTCACTGGATGTGGGCTTTAAGACCCTCCTCCTGACCATGTAGGTCTCCTACCATCCTACCGGCTTGTAGATAAAGATGTAGAACTCTCAGCTCCTCCTGCACCTAGATGCTGCCATAACTCAGCCTTGATGATAATAATGGACTGAACCTCTGAATCTGTAAGGCAGCCCCAATTAAATGTGGTCTTTATAAAAGACTTGCCTTGATCATGGTGTCTGTTAACAGAAGTAAAACCCTAACTAAGACAGGTTGTTTCTAGCAATTAGAAATGATATTATTTCTATGGTAGCCATCAGTAATGAGCAAATGTCTTAATCATTGTTCTGCTTGTCAACTGATTCTGAAAATGATCATTTTGTTTTAGTATTCATTGTGTGTGTGATATTGTTATTATACATGTATATAGAGTAACATAATACATATGATAATTTATTTTGGACATATTCACCTCCCATCCCCTGCTCAGACTCCTCCAGAATCCCACCTACACCCAGCCTCCTCTCACTAAGTCTAATCAGCATTGCCCATATGTACATAGCTGTGGAACCATCCACAGGCACATGCTTTCCCTACCAGGGATCACATCCCTGAAGGAAACTCACTATCTCTCCCCCAGTGAGCATCGATTACCAATAGGTCCTCAGCTAGTGGTGGCGGCTCAAGTGCTCCTCCCCATTGTGTTGGGATGTTTCCTGGCTTGATCTTATGTGGGTATCGTGCAGTCACATTACCACGAGCTCAAGAATTCAGCACAGAAGACAGTGCTTCACCCCAGTTCTTCCCGACCTCTAGTTGTTACAGCTATCCTTCCTCTTCTTCTGAGATGTCCCCTGAACTTTTAGGGGAGGGGCATGATATAGTTGTCACATTTATGTCAGCTCGGTATTCTTACTCTCACTTTAGATGGAGAAAATAAGACACAGTGGGAAACATTACCCAGGATGCAAAGCAAGAAGTTGATCATTGAACCCATTTTACCATCCCTGAAGATACCCACCCAGATATATCACATCAACCCTTCACTCATTAGATAAATAAACCATAAATAATAAATGTTGAACACCTTCCATGTATCAACGTCTATACCTGGACAACAAATATAAGGTCATTGAACATGGCCACAGGAGGCAGAGTGGGCTCTGAACAGGATGAGGGGGAAGAGAGAAGAGATAGTTGATCACACAGGTAGACAGGAAATGGATAGAATACCCAAGATGACGGGAATAGAATTCTAGGCTGGAATTTTCTCAGAGGTTTACCGGTGACAATGCGTAAACCACTCTCCCATCCCCCATGAAAGTAGGCTATGCTTCCATTATCTGCCCTGCTCTCAAAGCGGCCTCTTAGCTGGGGCATAGCTCAGCAATAGTGAGCTCCCTCACCCAGCATATGCAAAGCCCTGGTTTCCACCCCCAGAACTACCAAAACAAAACTACAGCCTGTGACTGTAGGTTCTGTTTGCCTGCCTCGGGACTGGCTCCCTCACTTATGGCCTGGAACAAGCATCTGTTAGCTATCTGCCTTCCACTTTGAAAAGGGTTATAAACCCATGTGCAGTCCTCGTCGGCTGACAGAATTCAGTCAGGGTGTTGTTGATGTTATCAGAGCAACCCATGCCTTCCCCTCTAGAAACCGGTGTGGCTCAGGGTCTGAGTGACTTCCGATCAGATCAAAATGAAGAAGCGAATTTTCTCTTCCTGGAAAAAAAGGATGTAATGTCTATTACCAAAGAGACTTCTTAAAAGACAAATTTAAAAAAATATTTGAGCAAATAGCAATCCTTTTTGAACTGAAAACATATGGTCTCTAGTCTAAGCCCATCCTCGGGACAAACACTTTCCCCAGGCAGTGAACTGGAATTATAGTAATGGTTATCTTTGGTTGGCTGACCAGGAGATAGGAACTGTGAATATACTCATTTAAAATTAAAAGGAAATAAAACCCTGAAATCCTTACTGAACTACTGGCTCCAAAAGACTTCTTAAACTCAAAGCCAAGCTCAATTAAATTCCGTAGCTAGTTCCATTCCACCTCAGCCCTAAACCTGTGCTCCATTTCTGTATTATTTATATCGATATTTTTATATTTGCTATTTTTATTTCTGTTTATTGCTTATTTATAACTCATTCACCATGTAATATTAACCGGTCCATAACCCGGGCCTTTTCTCATTTACTTTTATAAATATTTCAAAATAGTAGCCAAAAGGTGAAACTTCTCCATTTCTGTATGAGTCTTTGATGTGCTGAGTTATGAAGTTCTCCAAATTCTTTGCTATGGGTCCCCAAATATGTGCTCTTATCACTGCCCCCAAATATGTCTGTGTCTAGATGTCACACATGAAAGTGATACATCACTACAGGTAAGAACAGCCCTAAGGGAGGCAGAGCCCTCCATGGTGCCTGTGATGCAGGCCAAACACAGGAAGTAGCGCCCATGATTAATTCAGAAGTTTGGGTTTATACTTCGTGGTGTTAACTCTAAGTCAGGTTTAGCAGTACACCCAATGCGAGCACTTTCTGCTGCCATTGGAAAAACAGCAAATACTCAAGGAACAAAGGATCGATCAACTGTATGGTACACTATATCATCTCACAAAAATTACCTGTTGAGTGCTCCTAAAATGTGAATTCCTTCACATGAAGAGCAGTCCACACTGCTCAGGTTAGCGCTAGTGAGTAAATCTGCTAGCTAACCAAGAACCTGGCTGTCTCACTCAAGGACTGAGCCTCACTTGGCAACTGTTACTTTGCTGAGGTACCTGTTGGCCTCCATAGATAAGTAAATAATGGAAAGAATGCTTCAAGATCACATACTGTTAAACTGGGGAGCTGGGGAGCCATGGGTGGTTGTACCTCTTTAATCCCAGCACCTGGGAGCCAGGTGCATCTCCAAATCTGAAACCAGCCTGCTCTACTGAACAAGTTCTAGTACAGCCAGGGCTACACAGAGAGACTGTCTCAAGCAAACAAAATGAAACAAAAGATTACATTTGGTATATGCCTTTCAGCTTGTCCCTGGGGAAATCGCTTTGGTTGGGATGGAGGGGCAGGGGCTGGCTCTAGAGTTCCTTGGTAAGATGTTTTAGTCATGGACTGTAGATAATTATTTTTACAAACTCCTTTTCCCAGGTTTTGTATGGTTCACTTGTCTAACATTAGAAAAGTCCTAGGTTCCATCTCTAGCATCAAAACTTCCTTCCACAGTCTCCCCGCAGCCTCCAGTCCCACCGCTGGTCTTTACTTACCAATCTCCTTACCTAACCTGTCGCCTTTGACCTTTTCCTTTAGTGCAGAAGCAGGGAACCACAGCTTCCCATCTCAGACACTTCTCACTGACTTAGTTATCCATCACACTCACACCCCTGTCCAACTGTTTGGAACATAACTGACTTAGTTTTTAAAAGATTGATATTTTTTATTTGTGTGTGTGTGTGTGTGTGTGTGTGTGTGTGTGTGTGTGTGTGTGAGAGAGAGAGAGAGAGAGAGAGAGAGAGAGAGAGAGATTATGCTACCTGCTTGTGCTGGTGCCCAAAGAGGCCAAATCCCCTAGAGCCAGACTTACAGGCAGTAACTAGGTGCTGGGACCTGAACTCTGAAGCATAACTTAACTGCTGGCCCATCTTCCCAGACCATAGCTGATTCATTATGAAACAATAACCACAAAAAAGTTCATTCTACCCAATACATCTAATAATTACAATTTTATTGTCCTATAAACAATTCTGTTGATTAAAAACTGTCTACTTGCCCTTCTGTCAAGAGTTCAGAAAGGATGCTTTTCATAGCAACTTGGAATCTCAGTTATCTGGATACCAGCTCCTAGTACAGTGCCTGACACAGGTAAGCATGCATAAATGTGTTTAGATGAATGAGTGATCTATTACCTATGTTCCTAAATATTAATATTCCCTGTCCAGGAAGTATTCTCTCAGTTAATCAAGGTCATTTCCATTGAGGCTCTGTTAACATGACTTTAGAAGTATTGTGTGCCTATGTATGTATGAGTGTGTACGTATGTATGTGTGTGTATATGCACTATGTATCTCTGTATGTACTGTGTATCTCTCTGTGTGTATTTATGTGTGCGTGTATATATGTATTTGTATTGTGTATCTCTGTGTGGATTGTGTATCTCTCTGTGTATATATGTATTCTGTATCCTGTATGTGTATTGTGTTCCTCTGTGTATATATGTATTCTGTATCCTGTATGTGTATTGTGTTCCTCTGTGTGTGTGTGTATGTGTGTGTATATATATATATATATATATATATATATATATATATATATATATATATACACATATATACATATATATTGTGTATCTCTCTGTGTGTGTATGTATATATGTATATGTATTATGTATCTCTGTGTATGTTTGTATATTATGTATCTCTCTACATGCATGTATGTATTATATATCCTCTCTCTGTCTCTCTCTGTGTCTGTGTGTGTGTGTGTGTGTGTGTGTGTAGAATTAGAAAGGACATCACTGTTCAGAGGGGAAAAGGGGTGACTGGGCTCATACGATGAACCATCTTGGGTACATATGTACAAGATAGCGTAAGCTTCAGGATGAAACCATAGGAATAAGGTTGGGAAATGTGTTGGCCATTTCATGGATAAGTGAACTGGATTTTTTCATCCGCAAATCCCTAAGGACAAACATTAATTAAAAAGGTCATTGCAGAAAAGCTTTCAGGAAATGACACTAAAATTAGCTCCAAGGAGCAAACATCTCTCCCCCTCTTGAATAATCTACTCGGTGCAACAATGCTGTACATTTCTAAAGAAGCCAAGGATTGTGCTAAGAACCACAGTAAATGATTTTTTACTTGCATTTATTGTTAGCTCATTTTATACTGTTGTTGCTTCTAACCAGCAGTGTGTAAGGAGGGTGACACACTGCCTATGCCTGCTCTCTCTCCTCCCTGGATAGTCACACGGAGGTGGCCCCGGGGAGCATTGGCTCATTGGCACAGCACTCAGTATATTTGATCACAAGCAAAATATTTCTGGAAGAAAATTACTTTTCAAGTTTTTAATGTACGAATATAAACACTGGCTTATTCCCTTCTATCTGATGACAAACTTTAAATTAGTCTCAAAATTATAAGTATCGGGCTTCCAGAGTACCACCCTATTTCCTATATTTTTGGTTGTGAGCCTAGCTTTTAATGGCTGAGCCATCTTTCCAGCCCACCACCCTATTTATTTATCCAATTTACAGTTCAAAAATAGAAAGTGACTTGGGAAAGGTGTCAAAAAGAAGAGAAGGAAATATAGTCTGTGCAAACTCCTAGAGTCTTTAAGTCTCTAACACTGAAGCTGCCCAGATCATAGAACAGAAGGCGCTGCGAGGCAGAGATGGGACAGAAACTCCAGTAAGGTTGTACATGTGGCCCCTGTGGCTTTTACAAGACAGGAAGTTCTGTGCTGAGGGATAAGGAGAAAGAGAAACCAGGACAGGTGGTCAAAAGAGCAAGTATGAGACAGGGGCATGAATCAGAGGCAAAGGACAGGGTGAAGAGTGGAGAGGGGACAAAGAGGAGTGGGGAGAGATCCTGGAGAGAGAGAGAACAGCAGGAGCCCACAGGAGGCCTGGAAGAAGGCAAACAGAAACCAGAGGTCCTCACCCGCCTTGCCTTCTCCATCTTCATCTCTCTCTCTTTCAGATGGCACCCTGACAGAAGATTAATTCAAGTCAGCTGCTGAAAATAATTATTGCATTATGGGAGCAGTAATCATTATTTAGAACATGATTAAATATGTCTGCACCTATTGACTCTGCCTATGATTTATGTATTTGTTTAGTCAATAGTCTAATGTAAATGATGTAATTAATTATAGATGGTGGTGTCAGGTCATTGGTGAGAACAATCCGGGGAGAACAAGGCCTCTGTTTTTTTCATGACAGATGCAGAGAAGGGGGTGGGCTGAGTTGAGGGAATTCCAGGGGAACTTTTTCACGTGTGAATGGCGGCCGGGATCTCAATTTGCATGTTGTCTTTCTCTTGTTCAGCCTTCGTTTAGAAATTGAAATAACTTGTTAAGCAAAGGGGAAGGGTGCACATGACTGCCGAGAGGACGAGAGGACGCCTGGGACTGGGGCGGGTGAGTAGGTAAAGAGCCAGCTGCTCCCTAACACAGGGGAGCGTGGCACCGTCATTTACCGCTTCATAAAATTAAATGTTTTCCAAATTAAATCAGCAGGCAGTGTGTGCAGGAGGCTCACTATCTCTAATAACAATTTTTCAATCAATATTAGGGGCCCTGCCAATATGAAACCAGAGCTGGGGAAGTTACGCCAGGTTCAGGCAGGCACGCCAGGCAAGGATGAAGGAGAAGAGGAAGAGATGCAGACTTCGATTCCAAAGCCTTCCATCAAAACTAAAGGTTTAAAAAATATAGAGATAGATACATATATGCATGGGGGATTCGCTGCTGGCTGTGAGTCTATTCCCCATAGATTTTTCTCTTAACTGATAATTCGGTCAGTCACATTCCTCAGAGGGAGGTCATAGGTCACCCCAGCCCCTGTCAGGCCTCAGAGAAACCATTTCCATTTTAATGCCACAGCTATAATCTATCAAAGATGTGATGTACAAGATACAATGAATTTAAGTGGTCTTCATATATCACAAGCTTTCATGCCTTCACCTGGGTAATAGTCTGAATTACTCTCCCTACCTCACAATCTGTCACCCCCAGTAAAATAACTGCCATGCCGCTGTTAATGGCAGATTTGTCCAAATTGGGGCCATGGTAGCCAAAGTCATTCTATATCATAAACTTAGCATTCAGTGCTTAACCTGGAAAGGGGCTCCTAGCTTAGAATTCTTTTGTAAATAATTCTGCAGAGAAGCTCCACTCATGTTTTTATTTATAAGAGCTAAAATAAATCTAGCCTAGCCAGGGCAGCCCACACCCTGACTTCTGCAGCCTTCCACATCTAGGCCTTTCTGTCTCTCAAGGCCATCTAGTCCTGCCTGTCACCTTTCCTCTGAGAGGTGTCTAATAGACCCAGATCTCTTCCTGAGACAGTAAACATTGGAGAGTTCAGAAGATTCAGCTTATAGTCGCTGACCTTTCCTGCAACTCAGTGATTAACCCTTCCTGCTTTAGCAGCAAGCTATAAAAGCCCTCCACTGCCAACACATCCGTCTTCCCGCAAACTGTCCCTGGCTCCTGGAGGAGGGCGTTACTGGAACTTGGAGAAGTCCTCGGCTCAAGCACCCTCCCACTCAAGTAGTCTCATACAGCCCTTGACTTCCAATCTTCCCACCACTTCTTTCAGTGTCCAGTCTGTCCTCTATTCAAATTTTTTCAGATCAAGAAGTGTAGGCTGTGTATGAGCAGTGTCTGATATTATAATGCTATAATTAGAATGGTAATAAGATGATATTTAATCTAGCCCAGGCTACACCTGTCATGCTACCAATGAATGAATGAGCTATATGATAACAATATTATATAGTTATCAGTTAATTAGTTGCTAAGATCCCTTGGGCAGGACCAGAAGGGCTTGAACAACACCTGAGTGTCCACAAGCATTCATGGTACAGAAATTCCTGCACAAATACCTAATGATGGATCACTGCTGACTAAGACACAAAGTACTTGGTCAAAAGTTACATTGATCTAACGTGATAGGGGTGTAGACTCTGAAGTCTCAGAATGTAACACAAATCTGCAAAGCAAGTGTCAGCCCATTGTCCTCATTGCTTACGCGGTACCAGAACCACACAATGTTTATCCTTAATAAACAGATAGACATGTACAGAATGGTAGTTTCTTCAAAGGTTCACTGCTTTCACACACACACACACAAAAAATCTCATTTTCTGAAATTAAAATACTTAGTTCTTTTTCTGTTAAAAAAAACATTTAAGAATAAATAATTATATTATTTCTTCTTTCCTTTTTCTCCTGCCAACCCTTCTCATGGGCATCCCACATTATTTTCCCTCAAAGTCATGACATATGTTTCTTTAATTTTTGTTATGTATGTGTGTGTGTATATGTGTGTATGTATGTATTATATATGTGCGTATATATATATATATATATATATATATATATATACATATATATATATATATATATGTGTGTGTGTGTATATATGTATATACATGAATGTGTATATGTATATATGTATATATGTATATGCATGTAAATTGTATATATTATATATATGTGGATGTATATATGGGTATGTATATATATGTATGTATTATATATGTGAGTATGTGTGTATATATGTATATGTGTATATATGTATAGGTGTGTATGTATAATATATGTGTATGTGTGTATATATAGGTATATAGATGTGTATATGTATGTATATACATGTATGTATTATATGTGTACAAGTGTGATATTTATATATGCACATATATGTATATGTATATAAATATGTATATATGTGTGTATATATGTGTGCATATATGTATATATTATATATGTATTATATATGTGTGTTTCTAAATATATAAATATAGCCTGCTTAGTTTATATTACTTGTATGTGTGTGTTTTCATGGCTAACGGTATGATATTTAATAACCACTCAGTGTGCTCTTCCCTGGAGAAGGCTATTTCTCCTGCTCCCAGTATTCCTTAGTTGCCTGTAGTTCTTTGTCTAGGGTTAAGGCCCCATGAGCTTTCCCCCTTCCATGTTAATGTGTCTACTGACGTCGTCCTTGTCCAGGTCATGTGTGGGCAGTCATGTGGATGAGATTCCAAGGCTGTAGCTTCCCTGACATCTCCTGGAGGGACAATCTCACAGCACACTTCCTGCTGCTCTCTCTAGCAGTCTTTCCGGCCCCTCCTTTACAATGATCCCAGAGCCTTGAGTGCAGGAGTGCAGTGTAGATGCAGCACTTGGGGCTGGGCACCAGTCACACATTCTCTGCATTTTCATCAGTTGTATTTATAAAGCTTATGTCTTGTGATTCATATAAGAGAAACTGGAGCCATTAAGACATTTTCCCGATGGCTGTAATAGGGATGAGTGAAGTAAGGTACCTAAGTATCACTCCTTTCACCAGCGAAAGATTTCTAGAGATGGAAGCAAGATTACCTAAAAGGTTCATGACTTGGTTAGAAAAAACAAACAAACAAACAAACACACTTACTATGACAGACAAAGACTCCCAAATCCTAACAATGACCCCCTCCAGTTCTCCAAGAAGAGAAGGGAACAGTGACAAAGAGCATCACCAGGATTGTGGGATGCTAAGTACTGGGATTAAGTGCCCCAACGCCTCACCCACTGCCAGAGCCTAGTGTACTTAAAGTAACCGAAAAAAACAAAAAGCAAAAAAAGCTGACAAACAAGCCATAGAATTGAATTGATTGATTGATTGATTGATTGAGACAGGGTTTCTCTGTATAGCCCTGGCTGTCCTGGAACTCACTCTGTAGACCAGGCTGGCCTTGAACTCAGAAACCCGCCTGCCTCTGCCTCCTGAGTGCTGGGATTAAAGGCGTGCGCCACCACCTCCCGGGGAATTGAACCTTTTTAGAAAAGATCAGACCACACAGTGCAGCAATTCTTCTTCCAGGTTTTGCTCTGCTTGTTCGGAGCAGTAACAAAGAGCTTGGTCCTTCCCATGCACATAATGCTTTCATTAAGGTAAATAGTATTAACGCTGAGGGTCTCTCCAGAAGGCTCTGTTTACTTCCACTCTATCTGGGGATCTTTGCAGTGAATTGTAAACTCAGAAGATGTAAATGAGAAATTGCTCCCAGCCAGTCAAAACCAATGAAAGCCCTCTCTTGCCTTTCACTGGCGATCTTGCCTTCAGCTGGGGAGAAACTGTAACAAACTAAAGTGGAAACAATGTTTTGAATCAATCGGTGGGGCCCTTCTACAGTTTCACCAAGTGCAGGCTTTTAAGCCTGTGGGTAGGCACAGTAAGAAGATGGTCTCTGTTGCAGAGGAGACTTCCGAAGCCCAGTAAATGGAGAACATGGTTCTGACATGGACAACCCAGGCTAACACCTCCTCTGTCTCTGCATATCTTTTGAACTTAATGATTCTTTGGACTTGAGAAATACAAACTCGATGGAACAGACCGCCCTCCTGTTGACCAGATTGGTACGTGCACAAAGAATTTTCGAAAGCTCTCCTTCCGGAAGGCACAGCCTGGACTTGCTTGGTAATGAACTCCATTCATTGCTCTTAACCAGAACCTAATGCAGTGACAGCAAACTGTGCAGCCCAAGGCTTAGAAAGTCAGTACCTACTCCAGGGGCAAAAGGCAGTGAACACATCCATTGACATAGTGCCTGTCCATCTCCCACCCCCACCTCCACCTCCACTCTGGAACCTGCTAATGGCGTGTGTGCTGACAATACACACTTGTTAAAGGTGTCGTTTTTTTCCTGTGGGAAAACACTTACCTTGTAAAACAGTGCGGAGGGAAGGTTTTGCTGACCTGTGTTTGCACTCTTCTGTAATTTACAAAGCTCTTCTCGGCTGTTCAAAGACTGATCAGCAAAAAAACGGTGCCCAAAAAGGTTTCACCTGGGGCCTGAGCTTTTGAGTGAGCTCAGATTGCTTGCCCAACGATGTGTTCCTCAAACTCAGTGTGTATAGCGTAGGCACACCAGTCAAAACGTCGGGTCAATTTAAATTTGATGGAAATAAGTAATCACATGGGTTTACTCAAATATTGTTCATCAGAAATTCAAATTACTATTTGGATTGCTTTTGGTCCTTGTGAAAGTCTCCCTCTGTAGCTCATGCTGGCCTCAAACTGACAGAGCTCCTCCTACCTCAGCTTCCTAACTGCTGGGCAAACCCTAACGCTTTCTGTCTTGTCATCTCCTCACACATTTGTATATTCCTGTGCTGTTGCTGTTTGTCTGCTGAAGCTGGCCACCCAAGAACCAGAATCACCCAAGACATTTACGTTCCCAACCCAGACTCTCAGCCTCCAAGAACGGGATGGAATTCGATCATGCTATCAGGCATCATCAGGAAATTTTGTTTTTGAAGTAAGCACCCTGTATTTTGTAGTCAGACATTCTCTGACAAAGTCATTTCTTCGGTGGTAGCATGTCCCTTCACACGTTTTCATGTATCAGAGCTGTGAACTGTTGTGAATTTAAAGGTGTCAGTAATTGTAGCTCCACCACTGGAAGTGTGATACCATTGTCCAGCCTAAGATCCCAAAGACAGAATCCTTCATCACCCAGCAGGAATAAGGACAAGCAATATGAATTTCTGTCAAGGGATAAATGGAGCCTGTTACCTCTTACGTGTAATTTTCCTTTTCTCACATATAGAATAAACTGATTTCTGCTGCCGTGTTTCCTTTGCAACTTGAGTGTTATTTACAATAAATTGAATCCTTTCCGTGCTTGACATATTACACTGATCTATGACTTTGCTTTCATTTTGTCCTCTTAACTAGAAACCCACTTCATCGTGAAATATGTTCACTACACTTTCCTCCATAGTGAGTAAAAACATTGATAAAGCATCATAAATTGTTAGTCATTTCTCAAATGCTTCCTGTTATGGTGAGGATGGGGCAAAGAGAAAGTAAATACTGATCAATGGCTACTTGATGAAATTTATGCTGGATGTATAGACAGGAAAGCAATGGATGTGCCCGAAGCTGCGCTGTAAGATACTTAAGCAGCAATGCTCACTTCATTCTTTAGTTCACAATCCCTGTCTGGCAAATCAGCCCCCTCGTAGACACTAAATTACGGAATGCAAACTTGCAGGAATGATTTTATCTGTCACCTAGACAATTAAAATAAAAGCATTATGCCTAAGCCAGCAACGCAGTTGTTCGACACCCATTATTCTGTGTAAATCATGAATAGATACAGTTACTTAAAACCTTATTTTGAAACAGCAGTGTCAAAAACAAAACCATGATTCAGACACCCACAGCATCCCCAAATATAAGTAAAGACACCAATTTGCTGCCAATATGCCAGGCATTTACCAGCATGCCATAGTAACACTGTAGAATGTGCAGACTGGGTGATTTGGCTCATAGCATATTTTAAAAAGGCAGAGGTGGTAAGTGGAAGGGAACAAAAATGGAATTCAGGTGGGGGACAGAATGATATCCTTGAAAGCCTATTCGTTAGCTTGTTTTCTGGGGTTTTGTTCTCTGGATACCCTGAGTAGTATCAGATGTTTGAGATCCTTGAGTATTCCTAGGAGTGAATACCTTCGTTTTTCATACAATGTTATCCACTGTATCCGTTTTTATTCACCGAAAGGTTCACCTTAGTAAAATTGTTCCTATAAGTAAGTTAGTTCAGCTATAAAAATAAGCACTGGTCAACATGTCCTAGAACCTGTGGCTTTGCTGGTCAACATGCTCTGGAACACATGGCTTCACTTAGCTCACTGCCAAGCCTGTTTTAAGGTTACAGGGCCCTGAAGGCAAAATGCTAACTCTCCCTCGGCTGCATCTCAGCCCCACATTAAGTGAAATGGCCCTGCCTCTCTGGATTGATATGTGGAATAGCGTATAAGACCGAGTACAGAACTCTTTGCAAACACCACATGCTGTATCAACGCTAAGTAGTAACAACAACCCAGACGACTGCAGTGAGCAGCCCAACCTCCAGGTGCTTTTTCAGACTGGACACCAACTATGTCAGACTCATCCACCCTTCACCTTCAGACACACCCTTCTTTATGAAAACATAAATCAGGCTATCTGCATGGAAAGGGAATGAGAAGGTTGAATTTCAAAGCATCCAAGGCCACATACTTTGACCATTTAAAAGAACGAGTTCAGTTATTTAGTTAATGAAGATGATGCGTGTAAAGAAAACCAGAAGAGACAATGACATCCAAAACAATATAGACGACTGCCTCTGCCCTTGGCTTCTTTCGAAGGTTGAAGGTAAACCCTTATTGCTGAAGGTGCCACACATTTAGGACACATTAACTGGACGACTTAAGCTGGATTTAACTTGAAGTCTTCCTTCCTCTGATCTAACTTCCTTTGTACCAAAAAGTACCATGAAGCTTCCAAAGGAGGGAAGCAATTAAGCAGTCCTTCCCGGCTACAATGCCCATAAACCACAACAATAACTAGTGTGGCAAGATATCCCTAGAGATGCAACCGTGCCACTCCTGGCTCGGCAGTAACCAACGGCTGTCTAGCTGAACTTAAGGCCTACTCATTGGGTGGGAAATCACACCTGGTATAGAAACCTAACCAACTACTTGGGATCGTGAGGTCATGGATGTTCAAGGAGAACCTGCAGAGACCCACAGCCAAACATTAAATGGAGCTCAATGAGTCATAGAAGAGCCGGGGGAGTGACTGAGGGACCTGAAGAGGACAGGGACTCCACAGGAAGACCAACAGAGTCAACTAACCTGGAACTTTGAGGGCTCCCAGAGACTGACTGAACTACCAACCAAAGAGTGAGCACAGGCTAGACCTAGGCCTGCTGCTCAGATGTGGCAGGTGTGCAGGCTGGTATTCATGCTGGTTCCCCAACAATTGAGGGGGGTGGGGGCTGTCCCTACATCTACTGCCTGCCTGTGAATCCCCTGTGAAACTGGGACACCTTGTCTGGCTTCAGTGGGAGAGGATGTACCTAGTTCTGCAGTGACTCGATGTGCATGGGGGGGGGACAGTTGTGGGGGGGATGATACCAAGAGGGGGTTCCCCCATGTTGGAGGAGAAAGGGAGGGTAGAATAAGAGAAAGAGCTGCATGAGGGGGAAATGGGAGGAGAGGGGGCTTGATATTAGGATGTAAAGTGAGTAAATAAATACATTTAATTTAAAAACAACAACATAATTTCAAACTGCATTCTAAAATTTATCCTTAGACCCACAGCTCTCACCCGCCATCAAAGAAGCTCCTCTTCGTAGCAAATGGAAAGACCATTACGGAAAGACACAACTGGGAGCAAGGCAGACATCAACCAGTCCTGGTGAGGCCAGCCTCAGTGGGTACATCGGCAGCACACCTCCTGTACCCAAGGCTCAGGTAACATGGCAGAAGAGGAGTCAGAAAGAGCGCTAGGACCAAGAAGTCTGCTCCCATACTAGGGCTTCTAGAAATGGTTGTCTAAACAAGACCTGAACAATGATGATATCAAAAGACACGCTAAAGCAGAAGAAGGCAGAAATCTCAAGATGGCCTACCTACCCCTAAAGAACCCCATGGATGGGGAATTAGCCTCTCCTGGGGATGAGGCTTCTAACTGGTTATCAATACAAAGGGGTCAGCCCTGAAGTCATATCTACATAATCACCAAAAATGGACTCAGCAGACTCTCTCTCTCTCTCTCTCTCTCTCTCTCCATTTGAGGAGTAAGGAGAAACATAGAAGGGAGGGAACGGGAAAAGTGACATAATGCAATTATATTTTAATAAAATATTATATCTTAATAAAAATGAAATAAAAAAGGATTACCAATATAGCTTTGTTCTCTCCCCCCCACCCCCGTCCCCATAAAGCATAGAATTCTGGCTACAAATAGGTTAGAAGACATCGTAATGGTATATGGAACACAGCCAATATAGCATGGCTCTATGGTCACTATGCCTGTCCCTAACTCCTCCAAGAAGGCATGGCCAATCCTCCAGCATTGCCTGTCTGTGTTGGAAGACAGGAAGGTGAGCAACGGGACGAAGATGGCTGCTATCCTGAGCCGCAAGGCGGGAAGAGGAAGGTAGATTGGGCAAGTTGTAGGGGCTAATATTATTTTTCCCTTCACTGCACATTTGGGGAGCAAAGCTTTATCCCTCTCTCACAGAGGACAAGAATATGCTGGAAATAAAAATTAACAGAGTGTTCACCATTGCCTATCTTTAGAAGCGGAGGAGAAGGAGGAGGGGGAAGAGGAGGAGAAGGAGGAGGAGAAAGGTGGCAGGGCTTGTTAAGTAGCTTTTACTTCTCTATGGTTCCAAAATGAAATGAATATCTGTCCAATATTAAGTAAAATGAGAAGCCAGACACACACAGCAGTCGTGTGAGAACAGACAAGGAGAGAAGAACCATTTAAGAGTCAGACACTGTCCCGCTGTGAAGTTCCCTTCAGAGGCTCCGTCAGTGGTCCCTGTCATTGGACTGTCCTCTCCACACGATGTTCATGAACCCGCTGCATATTTGAGGTGGTGTACTCTACATGCCTTTGTGTTGAATTGTACATGGGAAGTTATATAAGATTTCACTTGTAAGGTGCAAGCAATTATTGCTTAAGGAAACAAAGAAAAGCTGAGGTGAGTGTCTGTATGGATATCCCTGGTGTCTGTCCAATGAGGCCTTGCCACATAAAATATCTCCTCCCCCGCCCCCCCCAAAAAAAATAAAAGGGCAGAGGTCACCAGGAACAGGACAGTACTGAGTTTACGCCTGGGCAAAAGAAGGATACTGTGTTTGTTCCTTTCCAGCGATGCATGGGTCTGAAGAGAAATTCAGAGAGGGAGTAAAATGTCTGTGCAGTCTCTGAGGCTAATTTTTATGAGTGCCATCATGTTTCATTACGATGAGGATAAACACAACCTCTTAATATATGCATATTATAAGCACATACATCCTTCAAAGAAGCCTAACTCTGCCTGTTAGGACAGCAGAAAACCCCTCAGCGTTTCCATTATAAAACCTGATTCTCTGGGATTTATATCCAAACTGAAGATTTTCTTCAGAGTGAAGCAAGGATCACCGTGTCTTGGCTGAAAGCACAACTTGGCGTTGAGTTTTCCGGGAAGTTTAGTTTGGTCATTATCAAGTTATGGAAATGCAAAAATAAATAAGTCAAATCTCATGGGGCTCTGGCTTATTTCCCCTTTTTTATTTATTTATTTTTATTTTAAACCTTTGTAAAGCTTCCAAATAGCTTGGTTATCTGAAATGGCATTTAGCCCAAAATATGAATTTCTTTCTTAAAACTGCTGCAACTTTGACATTTAAAAAATTGGTTATTACACATGCACAGAAGCTGCAGCTCCAAAGGATACTTGGCCACACTGCGAGAGATGCTGTGTCCCCCACATACTTAATGCCCACTTGCCAAGTGACCCTTTCTTATTGCTAGTTGAGGAAATAGCTTTTAACAGAAATGACAAATATATTACCAATTCAATTACTGCTTTATTATATTGCACTCATTAAAAATGTCTTGAAGAGTAGCATAGATTGTGCAAAAATTACTTAATTTCATGCATCATTCAAAAAGTAATTATTTACCTCCAAATGAATATTGGCTGAAAGGCTCTGGGAACCTCTCCACTGTAGACTTTGGGAAAACGACAATCATGATTTTTAGCAAGGTCCAGAATCATAAAAGCAAATAATGAAAATCAGAATAATTTTTAAGAAACATTCACAGAAATTACCAGTGTAGAGTCTCCCAATACTACAAGAATATACCACATGCTTTAAAACACATTTCTAAATACATAGATTTCTATCATCTAAATAGGTTCATTGGGAAAAGACACAGCGTGGTTTTCCCTGTAAGCTGCAGCCAAGGGCAACACTAGAAAACAGAAAAGTAGAGGTTTTGTGCAATGGAAACCCGACTGAAACCCATGGCTGGTCTCGATACGTGAAACAAATATTCAGTGCTTGGTGCTGAGGGCAGGCGGCTCACACCAGGTGTGATCACATGGGCACCAGTCATGGCATCAAAGTACTACCAGACAAATTTATTTTTTGAGCTAGTGTTCAGACTTCACTGGGTATATAGATAGATAGATAGATAGATAGATGGATAGATAGATAGATAGATATAGATATTTCATAAAAATCTGGTCTTAAGGGGCAAACAAAGGACTTGTCAGTTATTAGCACAGAGAGGGTGAGACTGGGACAAAGGTGAGAGGGACAAAGGAAGAAGTGTTTTAACATCTATTTATGACCCATCAAGAGAGGCCTAGGGTCTCTGGGCTTCAGAAGACGCCCTTAACACACACACACACACACACACACACACACACACACATTCAATGGCTTGATCATACCACAGTTGATTAAAATCATGTATAATTCTGAAATTTTTCCTGATTATGTCTTATCACATTCCCCCACTTGATGCTCCTGGAAATTCTGAGTAGGGAGGGCAATGAGTTTTTTCTGTTTCCTTCTCAGCTGAAGATTAGAGAGAATGGCACAATCCTGGGCTGGACCTGAACCCAGGAACAATAAGAAATGATATCGTTGGCGCTTTAGGAATGGTTTTCTGAAGTTGTGATTGCCAATAAATCTTTTTAAAAGCATTCTAACAAACCCAGGGCTCATTTATTCCATTCAGTGACTGGGGCTGTTGCTACATGCTACACTCCACACTTCTGATTGCTGCAGATGGCACAGAGATGCCAATTGCTAAGATCGTGTGAGCATCACCACCTCAACCAAGGACAGGTCAACTTTACATCCATCTTGCTGTTGGGGGGAAAGGATGCTTAAGTACTTACATCACATAGCAAGTCGGGCCACAAAGGAAGGAAGACCTGCTTCTGCTGTACGAGGTCTCATTTTCCTGCCTCAGCGCACACCACTGCAAAGGTGCGCGGCACAACATGGCTGCGAGGGGTAGACCCGGTAAACGTGAATAATGAAAGCGATCGTTTCCCTCAGAGTTTGCTTAGCTTTGCTTTCACCGTGCTAGAAGAAAGGAGGGTCAACTTATCCATCTATGAAGGACACCTGGCTGCAGTACTGACACACACCTGGCTGCAGTACTGACACACTGAATCCACAGGAAGAGGAGGAGGACCCACGGACGCGAGGGAGTCTGGTTTGCCAGAAAGAAGGCAGAGCGGAAGAAGCATGAGCCACACCCAAATCCTGCCCTCCACCGCCTTCTACCACTTGCTGGGTGACTTCTATCAATATCGTCTCTTAGCCTTAGTTTCCCTATGGGGGAAATAAAGTGTGAATCACTATAGCGCCCCAATATAAAAGGGGCGGGGGCAACCTGAAGGCACTTGGTAAACTATGCAAAGAAGTGTACTCACGTGAGGTATCATTTTAAAGGGATTATTATTACTTTCATGACCACAGGGGATTTTTTTATTTTAAATGTAGGTTTTTAAATGCCTGAGAAAATGGGGCGGTCACAGGACCATGACTTTAAACAAACTTTATTTGGGCGCATGACTGACTGGCAATTGTGTGCAATCATTTTAGCTGTCACGGGCCCAGAGAAATGTGGGGGAGCTCTTCCATGAAATGTTTATATTTCATAAACAAAATGATGTGCTTACCAGTCAGAGCGATGGGAGGGTTCCGGCTAATGCATTTTCCAATGTGTGAGGCAGATTATTAATGCGCTCCAGTAGCTGTTAATTTCAGTTTGCCGGAATGATTTATGGGGAGGTAAAGGAGAGAGACATAATCTAATTGAGATCAGAATCGCTGTTCTAGCAGGAGCACCAGCATGGGCCCTGGGCACGGCAGAATGATTAATCTCTAATAAGCAAATAATCCGTTAAATTATTATAAACATTACTTTTGACAACTCTTTTGTTGGCAAATGAAGTGGGGTGGGGGGAGAGAAACAAAGAAACAAATGGTATAAAAGCCTGCACTTCTCTAATGAGGGAGATTTTTGTCAGAGCAAAGGTGATGGGTACCGTGGTAGGCTTAGGTGCTGTGATCAATTTTAAGTGCACAAGGGAGGTTGTCTGCCGTAGTACTCCTGCCAGTTGCCTGCCTAGGGTAAGATCTCGCCACAGACACAGGCTGAATCACACCCATTCTCAGAACACAGCTCTTCTTTCCCAACCTTATCAAGATCCCTCTAGAATGCAAGCCACCCCTTGTTACTCTGAGAATCATAACATAAATCCTACACGGGACATGTAAACAATCCCTTTTGCAGCATCAACTTTTATTCTTTTGATTTTTGTATTTTTAATAATATGCTAAACTATACTCATATTGTAAGATATTAAATCACCATTTTCTCCATTTTTCCACGATATTAGCTATACCCACATTGTCATGTAATTGTTGTCAGCATCACTGGGAGACCTTACATTGTGAGACTGAGTCTGAGCCACAGAGAGCCCCCTATCCTTGGCCTCTGGCCCCTGTCAGCCATTGTTTATTTTCTGTCTCTGGATAGTCGACTCCTGTGGGGAATGTATCTGAGTAGAATCAGGGCACTCACTCTTCTATGGTTGGCTTTTCTCACTTGGCAGAATGTTTTCACGGTTCATTCATGTCATACCAGGTGCCAAAACACTGTTTGTAAGGTCCACATAACATTTCATTATACGTTGTATTTAGCCATTCATCGGCCAGGGGGCAGTGGAGTTGACTCCATCTTTTGGCCACTGGAACTAATGTTTCAATGAGGAGAGATATATTCCTAGTCCTATTAAAAGCCCTTTCTCAGTTCTTCTAGATATTGCCATAGATGAAACTAATGGATAATATGGAAATCCCCTTTTTTTTGCTTAAAAAAAAATCACTATGCTTTTTTCCATAGTGCCTGCACCACTTTCCCACCAACAGTACACTGGAGATCCAATTCTTGCATATCCTCACTGACCCTTGGTGTTCTCCTGACTGTACCTGTACACAGCTAGACATAATACACACACACACACACACACACACACACACACACACACACACACACACAATCACATGTATTTAATACCCATTCTGATGGATGAGAAGTAGTTTTTTCTCAAATAGATTGAGTTTGCCTAATCTTATTGTATCAAGTCCAAAGGACCCAGTAAGGCTATTTTAGCCTTGGGCCTGCTCAGGGACTCCTCTTCTCTTGCCTGTGATTCAGCAAGTATTTGGCATCTACTTTGTGTTGAGTGTAAACTGAAATGAACACATGTTTACTCATTAAAGAGGCAAACCTGCTGTCTTAGTCAGGGTTTCTATTCCTGCTCAAACATCATGACCAAGAAGCAAGTTGAGGAGGAAAGGGTTTATTCGGCTTACACTTCCTCACTGCTGTTCATCACTAAAGGAAGTCAGGATTAGAACTCAAGCAAGTCAGGAAGCAGGAGCCGATACAGAAGCCATGGAGGTATGTTTCTTACTGGCTTGTTTTCCCTGGCTTGTTCAGCTTGCTCTCTTATAGAACCCAAGACCACCAGCCCAGGTATGGCACCTCCCACAATGGGCTCTCCCCGCTTGGTCACCAACTGAGAAAATGCCCCTCAGCTGGATCTCATGGAGGCATTTCCCCAACTGAAGCTCCTTTCTCTGGGATAACTGAAGCCTGTGTCAAGTTGACACACAAAACCAGCCAGTATACCTGATGGAATGAGCAAGGAATACCTAAGAGGCCATCGCTGGGTCTAACAGGGCATGTGTGCTTTGGAATGATGCAACTGAGTCCAGCATCTTCCACTGCAGCGCAGAAACCTCAAGACTCTAGCTTGACTTCATCTTCCTTCACTTCTCCTTTAGTAATTCCCTCTGGCCTCCCTGCCTCTATGATTTATTCACGGCTATGTGAAGCAGAACACCATGGTCCCTCCACCTTCTTCCCCTTGCTCTGCCACCCTTGCCTACCCTTCCCAATGCTGACTCATTATTACTATAACAAGTCCCTTTGAGAATTTGTTTCCATGCTAGGTTATCTTTTCTTTTTCTCTATCACTGAATATAAAGACCACAAATCAAATCAATAATCTACCACATGAGATAGCTGATTCCTTATGTCAAATAGCCAATGTCTACCAGGGGTCTACCAGGCACCTGCCCAGTGCTCTTCTAC
Organism: Mus minutoides; assembly: GCA_902729485.2. Taxonomy (NCBI): domain Eukaryota; kingdom Metazoa; phylum Chordata; class Mammalia; order Rodentia; family Muridae; genus Mus; species Mus minutoides. Next base: position 1,477,924 of record LR749532.1, read on the forward strand.
AAACTCTATTACTGATATTCTCTGGGATAGAGAAAAAGTCCTATCTCTATTCTTTACCAAAATTTCTTCTTCTAGGATCAAAAGAATGAAGTCATCAATCCCACTGAGGTCTGGTCTGGAGCCTGTGACCTGCAGTGAGACTTTAAGAAAGTTCTTACTCATTATAGTTAGTATTAAAGTACATTTGAGTAGCTAAGGGTTACCACTCAGTGGAAGCAGTAAGACTGTAGAACATCGAATGAGCAAAGAATGAGTAGCCACATATCCGACCTGATTTTGTATACTAGTCCAGTTCCTTGCCAATCAACCTAAAGATATGATACAAAGTCATTAGGTAATATTGCACAAGAGTATATGAAATTACTTGCCATCAACTCAATTTGCTTTCTGGGAGTTTATTAACTCTTGGAATGTGCGATGAAGAAGCCTTTATAGCATTCCTAAAGCAGTACTTTGCATAATCATTAAAGATACTACCCAGATATTGTCTTGGAGTTGCTATGTTAAAGAAACAATATCCAGCAAGAGTGAGTCTAAATTGTACTTCCTCCAAGAATTCTGGAAAGAGTCTGTCCTCCTTTCATCCAAAGTCCACATTAGGCAAACAAAGCTGTTCTAAATTTAATGAATTTCAAATCTTCCCAGATGGGTGCTTAGGAAGACAAACAAGAAGGCAAACTTGTCATCAACCCCTCCATTCCTGTGAGAATGGATAATTCTTCATGCTCATGATTTCTGAGTAACTCTGAAAAGCATCCTTTTTCTCACAAGCTCCAAAGAATTAAAGGTAGAAGAAAAACGCAGAAATCCTCAGTTCCACCCTGCACATTATAGCCCTGGGTCTCCAAAAAGAGAAACCATCCGAAGAGCATGGACCTTGACCTGTTGCTGTAAAATTCTCAGGGCAGGTGCTTAGAAACATCCACCATCAAATAGGTCTACGCACAGGTATCTAAAGAGTGGCCTAGATTAGCTGTACCTTCCTGCAGTAACTCTTCAGAAGAATCACAAGTTCAAGACCAACCCAAGTCACACAGTAAAACCCTTTCTAAAAATAAAGACAAGGGGATATAAGCATCAGAAAATGGCCATATTGAAAATACGTCCAAAAGTGCTTTGCATAGAGCTGCCTGCTTGTTATGGACAAGGCAGGATCTCAGACTTTTCTCCACACCCTTGTTCCTCCCACACTGTTCCTTCCCATCTCTGGCTAAGCGGCTCTTGTTTTACTCTTATCCATCACCCATCAAATGTCACTGGTGATCCAGAACAAATCTGAACGCACTTGTTCACCAACCCAGATTGGATTCTACCATAGGAGCAAGCAAAATGGCTTCCCGACCTCCCGAGAGTTTACACAGCAGAAGGAGGGAAAGGGATTAAGGAAATGAATGAAATGTAAATGTGCTTACAAATCACAAGATAATCAAGTGGAGGCACTCGAAGGTCAGAACAAAGCTCTGAGTGGCTGTAGGGTTTTTACAGTTTGTTTCTTTGTTGCTGAAAGTAAAGTATAAGGAGAAGCTGCCCGCAGAGCTGCAGAACAAGCGCACAGGAAAACTTCATGGCTAAGAAGGTTTGGTGCCTCAAAAGGACCAGAGAAAGGCAGAAGAGCAGCAAGAAAACCAGGAGGAAATACAAAATGTAACTGTGGAGGCAGCAAGAGCCAGAGCAGCCAGGGTCCTCCAGGCGAGGTTTTATCTGGGAAACAGTGAGATATCATTGTTAGTCCTAAGGGTGGGGGAGGAGGAGAAGAATGGGGGATGGTGGTTTTTAAAAGATGACTCACAAGAACAGCTAAGTACCAAAGAGATCAAAATGGGATGAGTATGTAATTTGGAAGACAACAGGAAGCTGTGCCAGTATCTGGGTGAGACAGGAGGCTGTTTTGGACTTGAATCATTACAATGTATAGAGAAAAGTAGATACATGTGGACACATTGGCATAAGTCTACAAGCCCCTCCTGTCCTTTGGAGGTAAAGGCAGGGAACTGAAACTTCTTAGAAAGACTCTATCTTTAAAAAAATTTTTTTTAAGAAACAAAGAAAATGCAGATGGTTGCAGGAATGTTTTAGAAGTAGGGCTCGCAAGAGTAAGAGATGGAAACTTAAGAACCCTGGCTACTCGTCCAGAGGACCTCTCATGGAGTTCCAGGGGATCTGGCACCCTCTCACACGCATACACGCAGGCAAAACACAAATGCGCATAAAGTAAAAGAAATGAATCTTAAAAAAAAAAAAGAGTCAGCGATGCATCAGATAAACCTGAGGAAAATGGAGAAACTGAGGTGAGGGTCACTCATGTGGACACTGTTACCTCAACTCTGCCAACCCATGCTAAAGCCCACATGCATAGATTGCTTTGTACTAGAAATATCTATGACATCTGCTAGAGAAGCGAATAAGAGGTTCATCCATCTCTCCATGTCCTGAGCAGATCCCACATCAATACAGAAAGATGGAGGAACATGACCCCGCATTAATGACAAAGTATCGATCGGCATCAGCTTACTTTGGTGAATCCACACCCCTTCCCTCCAGAGCACTCCATGAGGCTGCAAAATAGCTAGTGATTCCCCCCTAATACCTCTGGGAGCCAGACAGAGCGAGTGGCAGAAAGACTTCCAGACGGAACGGGACGGTGGGAGCTTCTGAATGGAGCCCTACCCTCCCTGGTCATTCTTTTATCACTGAACAAAACATCCACACATGGGCAGCCTTCCATTGTACACCTGAGAGACGATCTGCTTTCTCTTACACATAAATGTCCCGAGTCTCTACCCAGAATCCTGTGCTACTTTCAAGAGCCACACAGACTTGAGCGCAAGAAGCATTCCAAAAGCTACTTTGAGGAAAAATTGGAAAAAATAAAAATTAAAAATGTATCACAAAAAAGGAGAAAGAGTAAATGTTTGTCAACAAAGTAAAAGCCCTCATGAAATCTAAAAAATAAAAAGAGGTTGTATTAATTTTTTTTAATTTTTGACAAATATACCTCATGTTGAACAAATTGCCACCTATACCCTCTTTGCTCCGTTTCTCTCCCTTGCTTCCCATCAGCCCCCTTGTTTCCCATCAGCCCCCTTGCTTCCCATGAGTCCCTTCTTTCCCATCAGCCACCTTGTTTCCCAACAGCCCCCTTGTTTCCTTCTACAGTTTTTTTTCTATTATCATTTCAGATACACATGAATGATTATATAAAATCTAGGATCCACAAAAGAGAAGAACCACTTTTATCTTTCTGAAAACAACATAATTTTGTTCTTTTGGATGAAAAGATTCCGTTGTACATGTATACCATGTTTCATTTATCCACTCTTCTATTAGCAACAGGGGTTCTGTTTGTTTTATTCCTAGAAAACCAGAGAAAACAGGGAGACACCCAGAGCAGCTCTTTTCTCAGGACAGTGCCTGAGAATATTGGCAGGTACTGCATCCTTCTGCAGATCTAGAATAGACAGAAGTAGCCGCCACACTTTGGTTTCTACTTCTGAATCCTATCCCTAGTCCTAGAATCAGTTTGGATGGCACAATGAATGCTGATCGCCAACTCTTTCTAGAAACCTGCTATCCTGACTTGCTCTCTTTGACTCACAAAGATGCAGAGATTGCTAGAAGTTTCCAAAGAGGGGTGGAGCCTAATTTCCCACTTAGGACTGATCTGCCCCCCCCCCAGAAGAAGGACTAAAATGGGAGTTGCCAACCTCTGTTTTTGTTTGCATCAGTGATAATCAAAGAGTGAGCAATAACTATACTGTGGAAATAGGAATGACAACCCTGGTCCCCAAACAGCGATGTGTCCTCACTGCTTACACAATTCTTGAGAAAACTCCCCATAGGGAGAGTTATGTGCTGTGATCAGGAAAATGACTGCATGATGCCAGGAGCCATACACAAGTCCTGATCAGGGAAGCCAAAGTAACACCAAGGCTAGCCTGCCCCAAATTACCCACAACACGCCCATCTTCTGAACTTCAAAATTCTGTCATTTGCTTATATGAAGTTTTCTTGCAGAAATATGAGGTGTCATTTCCTTAAGCCTTTCACGGTTCCCCAGTCCGATTTCCAAAGGCCAGTTTACTGTTTTTCTAACAAAGTCATTTGTGCAGTACTTAGCAATTCGGAGCTAGAGATGAATAGGGAAATGACCCGTCAACAATGGAGATGTAAGTGTTATGTCACAAAAATTACTAGAAGAAAAATGTGATCAAACTTCTCTGATACCATCCAAATGAGCGAAGCTTCCGTTATTCATCTGACAACAGCTAAAAATGAAAGACTGGCACCATAACCAACTTGACAAAGGACTAGAAAGCCCTGAAAGAAGTAAAATCCAAAAATGGATACTAGAATAGCAACAGCAATGATAGCAACAAAACAAACCAGGTAAAGGCAAATGACAAATAGGGAAAACTACTTTTTTATTATTAGATATTTTCTTTATTTACATTTCAAATGCTATCCTGAAAGTTCCCTATACCCTCCCCCTGCCCTGCTCCCCTACCCACTCACTCCCACTTCTTGGCCCTGGCATTCCCCTGTACTGGGGCATATAAAGTTTGCAAGACCTAAGGGCCTCTTTTCCCAATGATGGTCGACTGGGACATCTTCTGCTACTCAACCTCTGGGCACGGTGCTGCAGACCTACAAGCCTAACGTTCAGGGGTTGGGAGGAGGTTGAGACAGAAGGAATCTGACACTTGACATTACCTAGAGCTATACAGAGAGTTTAAGGCCAGCCTAGGGGGCTACAGAGCAGAACCCTGTCTCCAAAACAAACGTTTCAAGTAAATAAAATTATAAATAAAATGGCTCAACGTTACTTAAAATATAACTTAATACAAAAATGCAATTTATGGAATGTTTCTAAAGATGTGTGTGTGTGTGTGTGTGTGTGTGTGTGTGTGTGTGTAAAACTCTCTGTGAGTATAACACAGAGAATTCCAAGTGCCCACCCTTGGCCAGAAGAAGGAGTGACAAGAGGTTGTAAACCTCCTAATGTGGTGCTGTAAACTGAAGTCAGGTCCTCTTAACCACCGAACCAGCTTTCTAGTCCCTAGGATTTTTCTAAACAAAACTTTAATAGAATCTTTAAATTTTAAATGCAGGGCTATCAGTATATGTAGTTCAGTGGTAAACCACTTGCCCACCATGAAGATGGACCTAAATTCAATCACCAAACTGCAAAAGCAAAGATAAATAAAATAAAATTTAAAATATGCCTAATTCTTTAACCTATTGACAATAACTGGCTTGTCCAACTTCCAGAGAGTTGTTCACAAGACTACAAAGGGTACAGGCCCAGTACAGGCAAAGTACCAAAGAGAGGACCAGCGTGAGCAGCCTAAAGAGCCATCAGCATGCCCTCCATGGTCCAGAAGATTATGAAGTTGACATCGATCCAGGCCTCTTTCTTGGTGACTTTACATCACACTATCTACACTACATCAAAGGATGAGGGCAAAGAGACACAGATAGACAAACTATACCCATCAGATTTTATATGACCAGGATGTTAAGTTGCCCATGAGCCAAGCAGAGGCCTTTCATGGTGGCTGAGCTCAAGCAAGACTCTTTGGGGTAAACAGAGAGATTCTTAGTACCCCACAGTGTGCCCATAGGAGATAAAACACTGGGCATCTGGAAGCTGGAAGGGCAAAGCCTGAAAGCAGCTGGCCATGATGGAGGAGGGTGAGCCACAGTGACAGTGGCCATGATGGAGAAGAGTAAGGGCCTTGTGGCAAACCCCTCCCCACTCAGTCCCCACTACTGCCATTCCTGGCTGAGCCGGAGTCAGTGGACAGCACTTAGATTACAAGCAACCATGCTGGTGTTAAGCAAGCAGAAGTAAAAAAGAAAGGGGAGAGATGGAAGAGTAATAGCCAGGTGGTGATGGTGGTGTGTGTCTTTAATCCCAGCTCTCTGGAGGCATAAGCAAGTGAATCTCTCTGAGTTCAAGGGCAGCCTGGTCTATGGAGTACATTCCAGGACAGCAAAGGCTACACAGAAAAACCCGGTCTCAAAAAAACAAAAACAAACAAGAAAAACCCCACAAACAAAACCAAAACATACAAAACAAAACAAACAAACAAACAAACAAAAAAACAGAAAGAGAGAACATAATAGAGGAGGGAAGGGGTGTGATCTCAGCATATTGTATGCACATACTAAATTGTCATAATGAAACCCTTACTCTGCATAATTAATTAGTGTGCTCTAATAAGAGAAGCAGCAGTCCTGGAAACTTCTGTGGTTTTCAGATGGGACTTGTTATTATCCCAAAAGTATCCTGACCACAAAAATAATAGCATGCTTAACAAGAAACACTATTTAAGAGGGGGAGGTGCCATGGGATGTACCCAAGACAGGAAGTGGCAGAAGCGAAACACTGTAGAGAACACCGGCTAAAGAAAACACTTCATGGGAGCACAGCGCTTTACCAGACAACGCAGGAAACACACATGATCATGGGATACAGAGCACCCTTTGCAAAAGGAAGGAAGGACGGCCACGAAGAACTCCAGCACAGTGTGCTGCAAGAGAGGAACGGAAAACTGTCGGCGCCCTCGCTGCCTCTGCTCCCGTCCAATGAGCTGGACAGGAGGCCTCTCTCCCTTCCATCCAAAGCTCAGTCGCAACCTGCTCTGAAAGGACTGAGCTCAGACACAAATAAGTAACTACTTATGTTACAGAGATGCTGACAGATCATTATGAAATTATTAAGCTAACGTACATCTTCTTGATTGGCTACTTTAATAGTTCTATTCCTGATGCCTCAAATAACTGAATAGTTTGTAAACTTTTAAAAAGTGAAGAGAAAGTGGAGAGACAGGAAACAAAATAATTTATATCGTTTATAAATAACAATGGTGTAAATATAAAATGAGAAGGATAGAGGAGATACATTTGAGGCAAGCATCTCCATGTAAAGGCTGAGGATCTTTTCCCAGGACCCACATAGCAAAAGAAGAGAATTGACCCCTGAAAGCTGTCCTCCACCTCCACGGGCTCACTGCAGTGTGCCAGCACACACACACACACACACACACACACACACACACACACACACGTGCATGCACACTTACACACAATAAAGGTTAAAAAGATACATCCGTATGACATTCTGTTAACCTGCTATATATAAACCCACAAACACACAAATTAATATTCCCTAAACACTAACAACATCGTTACAGAACATAATGGGAAATATACAGAACAAACTATAAAAACTGTAGGAATAGCACTACTAAATAACACCAAAATACTATCACCTTTTAAAATAAAAAGTACATATTTTATCGTGAGCATATTTAGAAAGCGCCAATCTATTTGCTGACAGTAGGTTCTCAGGTCATTTATTTAACCTGGAACCAACAGATTGTCAGGCAAGATGCCTGACATATGCTAAGTCATGATCCAATCAATGGAGATGCATAAACACACTGCTTCAGCCACAGGAGCACCTGCCGGCTGCAGCACCATGTCTGTATAACACAGGAATCCTGAGAAATGCCGTTCTGCTCCATTCCCATCAAAGAAGAAAGAAAATGGCATGGAGAGTTCACCACAGAAACACTGCGCTGTTGCATTCATCTCCGAGGAGAGGGGGCTGTTGCTTACTAAGGCATGACTGAGAACCGAGTGCCACATCTAGCTTGGATCTCTCTGACCCCTGCAAGAAGTCTTTGCAGACTGGCTACAGCTCCAGGTATCCCAGCACAAACTGTTAGGCTAGCTATCGTAGGCTGAGACCATCCTGAACCCTGGCTTCATGGAAACTGCTAGAAAGAACATGGAAAGTACTGCGGCCTGTATCTCACTAAACTCAAGCCAGAGGCTCCCAGGTCGGCTTTCCATTAACCATGCTTCCCCCTTAAGTAAAATTATGTAAGCTGAGCTCGGAGGCAGAGAATGGGGAGTTCAAGGTCACGCTCAGCTCCATGGTGAGAGAAATAAAAGATAATTTTTAAGAATTAGGCTAAGCATGGTGACTCGTGTCTTTAGTCCCAGCACTCGGGAAGCAGAGGCAAATCTGTGGGTTGGAAGCAAGCCTGACCTACATACCAAGTCCTGGGCCAGCCAAAGCTACATACTTAAGACCTTGGCTCAAAAGCTCTGAATAAATAAATAAAACCTAAAAGGAAATGTAATAGGTGAAGAAAGGTGGAGTGGGAAAGCAATTTGAAATTTTAAACTGACAGACGGTAAAACGCCTGGCTTTTGCCCTTATGTCATAGCTATTTCTGGATGAGTAAAAACAGAATTTTCTCTCTTAGGTATTCCTACCATCTTTACCTGCTCCCTTTATTTCTTTCCCATGCTGAATACTGAACCAAGGCCTCACCCATACTGAGTGTGCACTCTACCACTGAGCTACGCTGTCAGATCATATTTTCTTCGTTCCTGCTTTTAGTACTGACACACTAGAGTGCATGCATTAAGAGGACAGGATTGAATCTGCCCTCTCCCTGATATCCTTACACCCGGAAGAGTGCCCAACCTTCAGAGGCAATCGCTGCCCTGACTGACGACTCACTCACTTGTGTGGTCACTGCTGCGTCCTCTCGCAGAGGTTGACTCATACTGAAGTATTTGAGTTATGACGGGGTAACGGGGATGAAACGTTGCTCTTTACACTGAGGTCATTACTCCTTGGGGAGGAAATGTGCACTCAAAATCTCAGATGTGACACTGCTCATTTTGTGAGTTAACTTTTGTACCTTAGGGACTTTACTTCTCCTCCTTAAAAGTTTCCTGAGAAGATTCCAGAAGAGACACTTTAGAAGAATTTTGATCTCAGAACGCACAGTCTCTCTAAAGGAATGGTTTCCTGATGGCGAAGAGTGTGCACCTGTAAACGAGGCAGATGTTCAGGGATAACCTATGCCTCAGGGTACGTCCAGGCTTCAGACCACTGCATCTCATCTGCTAACCTCCCAATAGCCAAAAGCAAGTCACCTGATCAGGACCAACGAGAAGAAAAGGTCAGACCTTAATCGCTAACTGCAGCTCCAGAGCCTTGCAGAAATGGGTGTGGCCAGGGAGAGAAGAGCGAGAGCACACACACACACACACACACACACACACACACACACACACACACACGGTACAGTTCTCTGATCTATTCCACAACTGAATCTGCCTTTGTCTTTAAGATATAAGTGGATTTGCCCAAATTTTAAAAAAAAAATGCTAGCATCTTTCATGAAAACATGCTCAGGACAAATGTGTTACACTGGAAGACACTGGATTTGTAAGTGAGTAGTTCCCTGAATTCTTTGCTAATAAATGGGTAAAAAAAATCATAAAAATAAAAATGTACCAAAAGAGAGAAGCACACACAAGGGAATTTATTGACTCTGCTAACTTAAAACTTTCTATGAGTGATTTTCACTTTGTGTTTTGAAATGGTGTCAAGCTTACAGAAAATGCTTAGAAGTAACACTACCAATAATTTCTATGCACAATTCATCCAGACTCCCAGCTATGACAAGTTCCCATACTCAATTTACTTTCACTGAATATGGGTGTGAATATAGGTGCCTAGATGTGGAAGAGAGTGATTTCCCTGAACCGTTCAAGAGCACCTTGCAGACCTGATACTTTGCTACTTCTAAATGCCAAGGTGTGGATTTCACAAATCAAAGTCACTCTGTATTATAATAAAAAAAAAATTCCCTTCCAGGAAATAAATCACTGTCTATCATATATTGCAGTTCACTGTAATGGTGTTTTAATCTAAATTGATCTAAAACAGTTCATCTGTCTATATTTTCTGCCCATTACTCGGGCCGTACTTATGAGAGCCGACTAATTACCTTGAAGCTCCCTCACCTTGGACTTGCCTGGAGCTCCCTCACCTTGGACTTGCCTGGAGCTCCCTCACCTTGGACTTGCCTGGAGCTCCCTCACCTTGGACTTGCCTGGAGCTCCCTCACCTTGGACTTGCCTGGAGCTCCCTCACCTTGGACTTGCCTGGAGCTCCCTCACCTTGGACTTGCCTGGAGCTCCCTCACCTTGGACTTGCCTGGAGTTCCCTCACCTTGGACTTGCCTGGAGCTCCCTCACCTTGGACTTGCCTGGTGCTCTCTCACAGTTAGAAAAGGCTTGAGCAATTTGACAGTATTGACATGAAATGAGGTTGTGTCTGCTCAGCCACAAAATATTAAAAATCCCGGAGTCCACACTAACTTCAAACATTTTGGTTTCTCCACCTTAAAATTAATCTGAGGGCAGGGGGCAGGGGCATGCAGAGCGATGGCTTGGTGGGAAGGTTTGCCCACAAGCATGATGACCTGAGACCAGTTCCTTAGGCCCACGTAGAGGAAGAAAAGAAAGATTCCCCACACTTGTCCTGTGAGGCATACTTGGCTGTTTATGTGGATGCCACATAGCTATCTCTTAGCCACTAAGCTATCTCTCCAGCCACACCATTGTTAATGATAATACAGCCTTGTTATGAGCGTGTGTGTGTGTGTGTGTGTGTGTGTGTGTGTGTGTGTGTGTCCAATTGTTTGTTTGGGACTTTTGTTGTTGGTAGTGGGGTTTTTTTCATTATTTTTGCCTTTTTAATTTATTTTTTGAGATTATAATTACACAATGTCCCTTATTTTTCCTCCTTCCTGCTTCGTTATTTGGGTCTCCCTGTGTGACCCAGGCTGGCCTTGGACTTCCCATCCTCCTGCCTCAGCCTTCTTCTCGGTGTTGATGTGGCAGACAGAAAACCTTATGATGTGTCATTTACCTACACCTATGCCATGATCATATGGTCATCTCTTTGGTATGGCCTTCTTTGAAGAAAAAATACTTGTTGCTTAAAAAAAAAAAAAAAAACTACTTAAATATTTTGTAGAATATGCCAACCAAAGTGACTCCTGCATATCTAACTCTCTGAGACTCCGAAAGTTCTCCAAGGCTATCCTAAAATATTGTGTACCCATTCCAAATCTGGCTTTCACTGGCTATTAAAATCAAAAGGAACTTTAAAGTCAAAGATAAGAGCTTTGTGCTAAGCTGAGCCTCCAATTAGCATATGAGAGACTCCATCCACATCAGCCAAATCCTTTCCTAAATGAAACTAAACCTCGGACTAAATTAATAAGAGTTGGGCCTGACCTTTAAAATGCTAAAAAATACAGTTCCCAGTATAATTCCTGTTCATCCTAGACCAAACCATTCTCGTAGTAAATTATGGCAGTAACAGCTGGCCGCCAACGGAGTCAACTATTAATTGTATGTTCAGTGCACTGCCTGGTATGAATCAATATGAGTTATGGGCAGTTGTCGCCAGTCTATAGATGCAAAGATCGTACACTGCGAAATAATTTAAGGTTGGCTGTCAGCCTTCCTGGACTCCATGTCACTTGGTCCTCTCTTTGCTGAAGACATGGCAACAGTGAACTCATGGGGAGCCATCTAATCTACTGTCTGTCTCTGTGAGCACAACAGTCGTCCTGGACCAGAGTGGTGGCTCAGCAGTTCATAGCCCACACTACTCTAGCAGAGGACCCGAGCTCAGTTCTCAGCACCCACGTCACAGGCCTCTGACACCAGGTCCCAAGGGTTCCAACATCTCTGGCCTCCATGGGCACCTCTACTTACATCCACAAAACTGCACACATAAAAATAAAACAATTTTAATGATGGTCTTCATAATCTAGAAATGGTCTTTGGTTGTTCTGAACAATTTCTACATCTAACAAACCTTGTGAACTACGGAAAGGCTTATCGTTGGATTTATCTTAGTTTACTAAGACTCTCAGCATCTTCTCCCACCATCTGCTCTGTTCCTTGCTCATTGCTGCCCGCCAGACTTGCTCTCCATATTCAAAGGAGCCCCCAGCTCTGGCTACCCCAGCTTCTCTAGGGTCTTCTCCTAGCTTTTACTTCTTCTCATCTTTGGAATTCCTAAGTCAGAACCACCCTTTGTTTCCCGTATGTTCCCACTCCTATATGGTAGTGCAGTTATGGGGTATAAGGAAACCATCCTGACAGAATCTATTTCTAATTATTCTTGTCTGGTTTTGATGAGCACTACATACTTCCGCAATATCTAAGTGGCTCCTGAGTGACATGCTCCAAATTTACTGTTGACTGACTAATGGCACTATGGGAATTTAGTAAGCACTACTATGGTTCAAGTTACAGAAGTTCTCTGTAGAATTTACCAGAGGCTGGTAGAGTGTGGCTTTCCAAGTAGAGATTACATGGCACTATTTCTCAAAAAAATGTTCACCAAAGAAGACATCATTTCTCCACAATAGCCATGGTTCTACTATACCATGAGAAGTGGAGAGGAAATACTTGTTCCTTAATTTCTAACATTTTCTTTCAAACCAATCTACCCTAAAATCTCTGGACATAAATTCCACGTCAATGGAACAGATTACATGCTTCCCATTGTTTGCTGGGGAAATGAAGAAAAGATTGACAGATAGAAAAGCTGGGTCTGAGAGGACTGGGCTCTATGAAGGGGAAGCCACAGCACCCCACAGTCATTATACAAAGTTGAGCAGAGACAGGAGTATTGCCTACAGTCTAATGGTGAGGCAGGCTTAGCTAGCCTGAGTAAGAGTCATCTCTGTAGGAGAGCGATCTCCAGGCTGTAAATATCTGAGGGAGAAAGCTATGGTGAACATGGTCCACCCACACTCTCAACATACACATATGGACCAGAGGAAGGCTTGGCCATCCATCTGAACTCCACCCCAAGAGGAAGACTTTACCATTCCCGTGGGTTTGGGGCACTTGACATGGCTGAGTGCATTTCAACAGCTCATGTACAGTCAGGACTTCTCTCACTCCACTCCCTGCAATTGTTTGTTGTTTGAATTGCTTGCTGGATATAAAACCTCAGAGCTTTGGTGAATGCTAGATAAATGCTTTGCCATTGAGCTATGTCCCCATCCAAAAATAAAAAGTGTTAGATTATCTTTACTGAACTATAATTTACAAAATGTACCAAATTTTAGCATGCCCCCTAGTGCTCTCTCAAAAATACATATTCCCACTTAATCTGACCATAATCTAACACTTCCCTGATTCCAAAGTGTTCCCCCTGATCCTTTGGTCTACACATGTTCAGTGTTCAGCACACACTGATTTATTCTTTTCTATACAACTTACTGAAGTTCTCTTTCTTCTCTCAGCTACAATTACTGGTGGCCTACTTCTGCTTTTAGTATATTAACTGAGTGCATATTGCTATGCCTTCTGTATAAACTGACCTTTATCATTGAGAAGCACCCTTCTTCATCTCTGATAACATTCCTTGCTCTCCTTGGCTCCTTTTTGGCTAGAGTTGCATGATACCCTTTCACTCTTGCCATGAGTTTGTCTTGTCTTGTTTCTTTTATATGGTGCAGTTCATATACCTAGCACAAAAGTCTTATTTTATTCTCCAGTCTAACAGTCTCTGACATTGTGATTGGAATATGTAAACCATTTAGTTTTAAGGCAGTTATCCATGCAGGTGAATTTGAAGGGAACCCTCTTGCATTTTTATGCTGCCCAATCTTCGTCTCGGCCCCATCTCTGTTTCTTCCACGCTGGGTTGAGTGCATTTAGGATTTTGTCCCTTCCTCCCTCCTGATCTGGGAGAGCAACCTCTTGGCTTCTGAATCTGTCATTGCTTTACAACTTAAGCTATGCCTCTTCAACACAGCAAAGCCTCTTTTCAAACAATGTCATTCTCCAAATATAATGGACATCCCTAACTCATCTTTATTCTATAGCTAATATTTAAATTTAATGTTATGAGCTCTATAAAACATCATTACTCTTTTTTTTTGCTTTGATTATCAATGTTTTCTACCTCTGATAAAGTCATTACTAACAGGACACCCTCTACAGATAATGTCTATAGATTATAGACTAAAACATTTTTAACAACTATCTGCAGGCATTGAACAAGCACAGAGAGAAAGGAAGTCAGGTTTCTTTTATTATTGTTTTTAACTTGAAAATAAACCTAGTATCCTTCTTGAAGAACTGCTAAAACTGTTATGAAAAAGCTGAGTCGTGATAGCCCAAAGGAACAACAACTGATAAAAGAAATCTCAGAGGAGTGAGGATCATTACGATCCCTAAGTCCCCCAACCCCCAGGGCAATGGCATTGACAAACCCTGGCAGATGCCTACACCGGTCAACTTCTAGGAACCCAAGTAACTCTAAGAACATGAAATGTAAATCTTAGCTGCTGCCTGTGTTGGGAAAAATGGAAATTGAATTCTGACTATAATAAATTGTCTGAAAAGAAAGTCAATTGTTCTCCAGAAGAAGGTCACAGAATCTAGAATTCCTACAACTTATAACTTATAAGTTCCAGACTACAGTACAAAATTACTCAACACACAAAACTTTTAAAAGATCTGATGCCTTGTCAAGAGAAAGCATCCTTAGTTTGTTATTTCCACTGAAATTAAGGAATTAAAATGAAGGTTTCAAGGCAGTTGTGTTACTATGTTCAGTCATTAAAATATATAAAGTATATTTAAAAAGTCATAAAGTATATTACAATAAATTAACTGGTAGGCTATTCCACCAAAGAAGCGGAAACTATTAAACAATGAACACTCTGTAATTAGACAAGCTAGAATATCTGAAGTAAAAATAGTGGTGCATCAATGAAGGAAATGATCAGTGTATTTGAAAGTACCAGAAGAAGTCAGACAATATAAACAGCAGAGAAAACAACAGCAAGGGATGCTTTAACAACATCTCAGAGTCTGCAGCCAAATGTGAGTTTAGAGTCCCACAAAGGAAAGAGAATAAAAAGTCGGAGTAAGTGATACCTGGATGAGCTCCCTGAACACTAACAAAATCCTCCTGATGTTGATGATGGTGTTATACGTGACCGTCTGAAGAAAAAATATGAATTCTGTCATGGATTCTATGACATGACATACAAAGCACTTTATAACCATTGTATAAAGACAATAGAGCCGTATGTGGACTTCTGCTCCCAGGAAGTTTTTATATTTGAGAAACAGTAGTGCAGTGACTCCAAGTAGATTCAAACACCTATGCAGCTGAAGTGCCAGTGGGTAACTTTAAGGGCAGCTACATACATTACATGTGTATGTAATACATATACACCTATCTGTAATAAGTTCCAAAGAATGCAACAGAGACAAGAGGGATGAGTATAAGAGAGAGGACAAATAATAAATGGTAGGCAAAAATCCAATCAGGGTAATAATGTCACAGGCCAAATTATATGCTGTCTGGAAATGTTGTTAAATGGTCTAAATTGGAAACAAAGGGATGGAAAAATATATACTCCACAATGAGTGAGCAGACAGACTAGAGAGGCAATATAAATATAAACTAGAGCAGACTCTGAAAATCTGGTGTGTGTCACAGACTTGTAACGGCAGCCATTCCTGGATACTGGGGTGGGAGGAGTGTAGGTTCATGGTTATCCTGGGCTTCATCAAGACTTTGCATTAAGAATTAATAAATAACCAAAAACTATTAATAGAGATATGGGCAATCGTCTAATTTATAAAATGGTTAGTCCATCAGAAAGCAAAGTGTCACAGCTCAGTAAATTCATCAAATCATTGTGAACCGTTCCCAGGGCCCTGCACAGTCAAGAATATAAGAATATTAAACATCAACCCAAAGGGTATGGCAAATAAAATAAAGAAGGATTATGTGACTTTTTTGTTAATCCATAAATTATACCTCCAACACACACACACACACACACACAAGCCCTAAAGAAAGACCACTTCAATAAGAGTGAAGGACAGTTACCAGTGTAGCCTTGAGGTTAACTTTTTTAAAGTGAGATTGTTTAGTTTTAGTGACAAAGGTTGAAGGGAACACAATCAAACTTATTATCATTTTAAATGGAGTAGACAGCTTGAGTGGACTCATTAATCAAAGCAAGGACACCAGACTACCAATTGAAATTGGAAAGAGTTTTTATATAGCAATGAAAAGAGAATAGCTAATATGGAAATCCTTGCTTTCAAAGAATGAGCCAATCTAGAGGGGAGGATCTCTCTCTCTCTCTCTCTCTCTCTCTCTTTCTCTCTCCCTTCATCCCTCTCTCTGTCTCTCTGTCTCTGTCTCTCTATCTCTCTGTCTCTCTCTCTCATATGTGTGTGTGTGTGTCTGTGTGTGTGTGTATACAACACACATTTTGAGATAAATTGAGATTCAAGGTATAATGACATGCCAGGTTGTGTCTGGATCACTACTAGATATGAGACTGGATTGTGTTGGAGATCCCAGGACTCCAGAACCAGGGGGTGCTAAGGAGAGCTGCCTCCTACAGGGAGTGAGACCATCTCAAAGAGAGAGAGAGAGAAAGGGGGAAAAAGCCATCTAAGCCTTTGACATTGGACACGGGGGAAAGCCATCTAAGCCTTTGACATTGGACACGGGGGAAAGCCATCTAAGCCTTTGACATTGGACACGGAGCTGCAGGGTTTGCATTTGCCCTACTGGGATTTGGTTTTGGTTTGTCCAGTATTTCCTCTCTAGGCAACAATTCTCCATTTTGAAATGGTAATATATGTGCCATTGTATGTTGGAAGTATGTAATTTGTTTTTCGATTTCACAGGAAACTGTGATTAAGAGACGGCCTGAGTCACAGAAAAGACTGGATTTTTAAACTGGGTGGAGACTGTGAAAGACCATGGAGACTTTTGAAGTTGCTAGAAGGGGCTATGCCCATTTCATAGTATGCCATGGCTATCAGCCTGTGGGGCTAGGAATGGAATGGGTGATATGATTGATCCCCATAGACTCCTCCTGTGTTTGAATGCTCAGTTCCAGTTGCTTGAACCGTTTGAGGATTTGGAGATGTGGTCTTGTTTGTCACTGGAAATGGGCTTTGAGATTTCAAAAGTCCACACCATTCTCATTAGTCCTATCTCTCTGCCTTGTGTTTGTGGAGGGCTCACATGGACACTCTCAGATATGTATGCCTGCCTGCCAGCTACCATCTTCCATGATGATCACAAACTCTAACCTTCTGGAACCATGAAGTCGAGTAAATGCTCTTTGATAAGTTGCCTTGGTCATAGTATCTCTTCACAGCAATAGAAAATTAACTAAGTCCACTACATGGACCCAAGATGGCCACGCTTTCCACTCAGAACTTGTAAGTAGATAATGGTAGATAAGGGAGAAGGATGCATAAGGCCCTACCCATCACTGATTAACATATAGGAAGTTAAATGGTGCTAAAAGAAAGACACAGATTTTCTTCATTGGTAAAACTTTTGTTGGTAAGGTACCTGTGCTTCTATAAGAATCCATGACTCTAAATACTGTAAGAATTTCTAATCTTACATCACTCTAATGAAGCCATTTAAGTCATCAAAAACAAGAAGAGGGAGGGAGGGAAGGAAAGAGAGAAAGAAGGAAAATGCTAATGAATGAGTATTCAAAGTGCTGGGGATAGAAATGCCTTTGCAGTTAAGAGCACTTGCTGCTCTTGCAAAAGATCCTGGTTCAGCTCCCAGCACCCACATGTCAGCTAACAGCATGTCCTCTATAACTCCAGTTTGAGAAGATCTTTGGCCTGCTACTCACCTATAGGTACCAGGCCTACATGTGATATACTTACATACAGACAGACTGACAGACAGATAGACTCATAAGTTTTTAAATAAATTTAAAAGAAAATGTTTGCAGGGCATAGTGGTACATGCCTTTAATCCCAGTACTCTGGAAACAGAGGCAAGCATATCTCTGTGAGTTCAGGGCTAGGTTTGTCCACAAAGCAAGTTCCTGACCAACCAGGGCTACATAGTGAGGTTCTGAGTCAAAAATAAATAAATAAAAATGTGCATAAGCACTGAAATATCACACAGATAGTATAAGTGTATGCTTTCTGTTCATCTCCCTAGACAACAAGCATAGGGAACTTAGCTTGGGGGAATAAGCTAGCTCACGTACTAAGAATGTAGACCTTGGAGTCAGTCTCCCCAGGATTGAATCTTGGCTCCAAAGGCTCAGAGATTATGATGCAAAAGCAAAAATTCCTATTTGCGTTAAGCATCTCGGTGAGCTTAGGGGGTCCCTAAATCTCCGGAATGGGAGTGTGGGTTTGCATATTCATTTTAAAAGACAGAGAAAGAGAGCAACAAAAATATATGTCTAAACAAAAATTTCAGTTTCAGCAAGAAACAAAGAACTCTATGCATATATGCAAATATCACTCTAAATCAAATTAATATGCACAATTAATGTATTAATTAAAACTTTTGAGCACATGCAGAAAATTCTTGGTCTACTTTTGTTTGTTATTGTGTTTCTTAATAATTCTCCTGTTCCCCCTTTAAGAAGTCAATCGCCCGTGTTTTTATCTTCTGTGCTTACAGGTATTTCTTACATTCTGAGAGCAGTGATTGACATGAGATATTCCTCAGCAAATATAATTAAATGACTAAATAAACTGTATGTCTGTAGTCTTGAAATTCATTTTGTTTGGACTTTCATCATCCGATAATGTAGATGAACACCTAAAGAAGAGATGACAACACACCTTTATGAAAACAGCTCTTTACACTCTAAGAGGCCGCAGCTCCTGCTGGATTGCAGCCACTACTGACACTCTGAAGCTGTGAAGCAAAATGTCCCTAAACTCGGTGACTTGTGACAATTATATGCAGCTCACAGGTCAGAGGTCTGCTACAGTGTAATTGGATCCTCTGCTCAAGCCTTCACTAATGAAATCAGGGTACTTGTTGACCTACATTCTCCTTGGGTGGCCAGGAAGAGCCTGCTTCCTGTTCATTCCTGTTGGGGACATGTTTCATTAAGGCCACATACATGAGGTTGTTCTTCTTCCTAGCTTTCACCTCTTCCTAGCCTTCACCCCTTCCTAGCCTTCGGTTACATTACTCTCAAATCCTTTAACTGCTCACGTTCCTTTCAAGAAGACCCATCCTCATGACAGGTTGCAGCAGGATGGGGGACAGAGACTCCCCCACAGAGGATCAGCCTCTACTTCAGTTTTTCCTGCCCATCAAAAGAGGAAAGCTCTGTTTTACAGAATGAGTGTATAACCTCCCATTTGCTGCAGGCATAATCGCAGCGATACTTACAACATGAAAACTCTAACCACATCTTTCCCCTCCATTTTAACTCAGCTCAGTACTGATAGAACAGTCGACTAAAACCATTTCTTCCCCTTCAAGACATCTGTCTCCAAGAGAATCTGAACATTCCCTTATGAGCCTGCCTGAGTTCTCACACCACGCCCCTCCACATTGTTCCTTGCTGATCTCAATGTTGGCAGAAGCTGTGACACTGAGGGTCCCCCTCTTCCACGTCACAGATCCCACAGCAATATTTTTATCAAGTAATGTAGGTCTCATCTACTTGTCTCTGCCTAAGAAAAGAAAATTAAATCTTTAATAAGCTGTCTGGTTTAAAGAAAACCTCTATGTGGTCATCCAGCAGAAGTGCACAAACCAGGAAGTAGTTGTTTGGATGAGCTGCATATTGGACAAGAAGTGAGTTAGGAATCCAAGCAGTAGATGTGCTGATATTTTGTTATAGCCTCCATGTGTCAAGGAGTCTTTGACAAGCAGTATCCCCACACTTAAACTGAGCCATCCATTAAAGCCTGAACGAAAGCAAAGGGGATGTACTCTACAGCTGTTGATGAAATTGTTAAAAAAAAAAAAAAAAAAAAAAAGAAAGAAAAAAGAAAAAAAAACCTTTGTCCATCTTCCTCCAGTATAAAGAGACTGGCAGCCAAGAAAGCAAACTCTAATTAAATCGGTTACATTAGTTACGTTGCATTATATCATGTGAACAATTGTTCCTATGCCAATCTTTTCGTGGAACAATTAAATAAAGCATATATAATTCAAATATATAAAAACACGAGCTACCTCATACTTGACTTGCCTGCTCAAAACAGCTCTAAATGCTAAACATAATGAGGTCTATCTTAGCTGGAGTGGGGTGGTGCCAAAGAGACTTTATAACATATTTAAGCTTCATCCTAATTTGCCTGTGATAAGTCTTTCAAATAAACTAGAAAATCCCAGAATTAGCTTTCCTCTGGGCTTCAGCGCTGGCATTTACACTAGCTATCTACTTGGATTCTCAATAATAATTTTTCAATGTGCCCATCAGTACACAAAGCCTGGTAGCGTCATTTTTTTAAAGTACAATAACAATGTAATATATAAATCAAAAACAGAATAGCATAAAAAGAGGTGGTCACCTTGGGGGACTTTCTTGAGCTGCCTGCTAAGGTTAGGGGAAGATGAATTTTTCAATGTGTTAACAGTGATTTTTTTTCCCCTGTGATTCAATACAGATTTTTTTCCTTTTAAAATGTGAGCTTCATCTTCAGAAAAATCTATCCAAAGCTTTCAAAGCACCACGAAAACACCCATTAGGCTGCATACTCTTATGCTGTCAGGAATATCTAAAAAAAAAAAAAAAGCCAAAAGTACCATATATTCTATAAAAAAAATATTTATAACCCCAGTGTTTGGCTTCTAAAATATGTTGTGTGCCAAGCAAAGTTGACACTTCTGCTTTTCTAGTTAAGTAAATGGTAGGTGCTAACGTTCAGTCTAGTATCAGTGGCTTCAACACGCTCCAAGTCTGAATGCTTAATTTACTAAGAGAGACTGAGGAACAGGGTTTATTTAGTTATAGAATGCCCCATTATGGCATATAACTCATAAAAGTAGGGTGAAGCCAAGCTGAACCCTGTGGCCTAGCCAAAGAAGAGAGAACAGAAAGGCAGCATGCATTCGCACTCTAAAGCTCCATTCTTCACGTCGAATAAAACTTTCAACAATAGCTATCAAGTGTCTCAAACAATGTGAAATCTATATTATAAAAAATAGCACCAAAGGGGCTGGAGAGATGGCTCAGCAGTTAACCCAGCCTGCTCTTCCAGCAGATCCCTGTTCTATCTCTGGCAGCCATGGCAGGTGGCTCAGTTCCAGGGGATCCTGTGTCTCCACACACATACATGAACCCGTACACACCCGAGACACACACTTACCTACAAATGATTTAAATACTTCTATTTTGAAAATGCCACTATATTAATTGCATAACACTAGGTGTTTTGGGGGCTGGAGAAATGGCTCAGTGGTTAAGAGCACTGACTGCTCTTCCAGAGGTCCTGAGTCCAATTCCCAGCGACCACATGGTGGCTCACAATCATATATAATGGGATCTGATGCCTCCTTCTGGTATGTCTGACAGCTACAGTGTACTCACATACATAAAATAAGTAAATCTTAAAAAAAAAAAAAGACTAGGTGTTTTCAAAGACAAAACCAGAAGTCTCAGTAGCTAATCACCCACGATGCTTATTATTTGTTTTAAGTTCAGCGAGAGGGGGGATGGGGTCAAGAATTCCACATGGCCATTCAGAGGCCAGGTGGTAAGGGTTGGTCATCTTCAGTTGCTGGCTTTCAAAGTTACCCCTAAGGGATCGACATCCAGCTCAGAGGTCAGTGTAATGTTTGCTATCATCTCCATACATGGCATTGGCTTGAACTTAGCCCCTTAACAGTATCCAGCTACAGGGGACGCTGGGAAATGTAAGTGGAAACAGGAACCTGTCTTGGCCAAACTGTTAAGAGAACTCTTGAACTTCCGGTGGCTTGGAGGGCGTAGGCACTTGCTGAGCAAGCTGACCCACCTGAGTGTGAGTTCCAGAGACCTCTTGAAGAGCAAGCGAGCCACATTTGAAGCCCATTCAACCAGGAAAGAAAGGGTGGGGAAGAGGAAAGACAAAGAGAAGAAAGCCAGTAAAGAAAGAAGGGGAAGGGGCTGGCGAGATGGCTCAGCGGTTAAGAGAGCCGACTGCTCTTCCGAAGGTACCGAGTTCAAGTCCCAGAAACCACATGGTGGCTCACAACCACCCGTAACGAGATCTGATACCCTCTTCTGGAATGTCTGAAGACAGCTACAGTGTACTTATATATAATAAATAAATAAAATCTTACTGGAATGTCTGAAGATAGCTACAGTGTACTTACATATAATAAATAAATAAAATCTTAAGAAAGAGAGAGAGAGAGAGAGAGAGAGAGAGAGAGAGAGAAGAAGGGGAGGGAGGAGAAAGAGGGGAGGAAGGAAGGAAGGAAGGAAGGAAGGAAGGAAGGAAGGAAGGAAGGAAGGAAGGAAGGAAGATGTTCTCTTTTTCTGACACAACAATTTAGTCTGACTTTTCCAGAACTTTCCTAGTCTTGCAAGCCCCAGCTCTCTCGCTTGCGTTCATGGTAATGTTTACTCACATAGAACTTAGTTTTAAAAAAAATCATAAAATATGGAAATAAAGGATGAACAGAAAAGCACAATTTAGAGCTTGGAAGTTTGTGAGCCGGCTTGATTTGCTAATCTGCAGCCTAAGCTCCTGAAGGGGAGAGGAGAGAAGGGGAGTTCACAATCCACAAACCAATTTGTGTTGTTTCTGCAACATTGCAAAAGTGTCGCTCATGAATATGCTAATGAAATTGCACTGAGAGTTTGGGCACTATTTCATCACAGCAACTAGATTAGAGCGGAGTCACACGCTGGGCTTACACATCTTCAGAAACTGCTGTGGTAGTAGAAAAAACAGATCTGTGATATTTATAATTCGACAAAAATTACAACCATGTCACAATAAAATAATTATTATTTTATGCATAACTAATAGTTTGCACCACACACACACACACTTTGCTGTTATACACTTCCACTGTTTCCCACACATCTGTTTACTGGTGCACAAGGAAGTGTGTGTTTGTGAATGGACTCACCTCTGTGCCCACTACAAAGATAGAAAATTACTTTCCTTCTGAAAATGGAAATATTAAGGCAAAACAGTAATCTTTACTTTTTGGATCATTAGGATTCAGAAAACAGAACTAGGAGTGGGGGTGAGAAGGACTGTTTTTACTTTTATCCAGTTACTATTGCGATGGTCAAAATGTCTCAGTACTCTGGGTCTGTCCGGTGGGTTAAAGACAGTGAAACGTTCATGCCTGCATTGTTTCAAGGAAGGAGCCATCCAACAGGTAAACAGCTGCTCAGAGAACAGAAGTGTGCCCAGCCACAAAGAAGAGACTGGAGTGTCACCAAATGGTGAGATCCAGCATGCCTACCTAGGTATACTATCCTTTTCAGCTGAGCCTACAGATACTCCCGTAATCATAGCTACGCTCTCTCTCCAAGTGCCAAGTGGGGGCTTTCATTTGAAGTTATATGAAGCAAACGCATAAAGGAAATATAAACCCATAAGTTCAATAATAATTTAGAATCTTTGCCTCCCAAGGAGGGAATGGTGCTGTTTCCATGCACTTAGAGGATGCTGCTGGCCCCATGCAGTGGGAGGAGGATGCTGGCCCCATGCAATTGGAGGATTCAACTGGTTTTCTCACTATGTTTCACAAGCATGGTACAAGGAAAGGCACTATAGATTATTTTAAATTGTTTAATCAAAAGAAATGTTTTTCCAATTAGTAATAATCCTGTGGTTATTAAAAGGTATGTAAATAATAAAATTTTTCCATGTATTATCACAAATAATAGCATTCACTTGTTGGAACCAGGCTGAATGCCCACTCATTTAAGAGGCGAAGATCTCCAGATGATGAAATTGTCAATTAAGAGGCAGGGGAGGAGAGAAGAAGTAGACAGAGACAGACTGACTGTCTATTCCTGTGCTTTGTCCAGTAAATTTATGGTTTTAACAAAACAAAAACCACGTGTACCAATTCTAGTTAAACTCTGATTCCCACAGTATGTGACTAACCCCAAATATCCTTATTTTGGATTATTTGCTAATATTAAATTTAAAAGATTTTACTTATCTTTTAAAAAGAATTGTTTTCAGGACTGAAGCGATAACCCAGTGGTTTAAAGCACTTGATTCAATATCAACACCCACTTGGCAGCTCACACCGTCTGTAATTCCAACTCCAGAGGATCAAGGCCTCTACAGGAACCGGGTACGTACATGTTGCACAGCCATCCTTGCAGGTAAAACACCCATACACATAAAATAAAAATGTAAAAAATAAGTTGAATTTTTTTAAAGATTTTATTTATTTATTATATGTAAGTACACTGTAGCTGTCTTCAGACACTCCAGTAGAGGGAGTCAGATCTCGTTATGGATGGTTGTGAGCCACCATGTGGTTGCTGGGATTTGAACTCAGCACCTTCAGAAGAGCAGTCGGGTGCTCTTACCTGCTGAGCCATCTCACCAGCCCTAGATATTTCTAAGAAAAGAAAACAATTCATTCCAACTATATCAAACAGGACTTTACATGATTTAGTTTTTGAAGAAGATCCCTATATTTATAAGACTTGTGTCTGTGTATATACATGTAAGTAGGTGAGGTTGAAATTGCATTGCAGGACAAGAGGTAAATAAATGGCAGCTTAGGTAGGGTTTCTATCACTGCAACAAAACACATGACCAAAAAGAAAGTTGAGGAAGAAAGGGTTTATCTGGCTTACACATTCACATCACTGCTTCTCATCAAAAGAGTTGAGGACAGGGACACAAACGGGGCAGAAACCTGGAGGCAGGAGCTGATGCAGAGGCCATGGAGGGGTGCTCCTTACTGATTTGATCTTCATGGGTTGCTCGGCCCATTTCTTATAGAACCTAGGACCACCATGGAAGAAATCACCCAATATGGGCTGAACCTTTTCCCCCATCAATAACTAATTAAGAAAAATGCCTTACAGCTGGATCTCATGAAGGCATTTTCTCAATTAAGGCTCCCCCCCTTCAAATAATTCTAATTTATGTGTCAAGTTGACATAAGACTATCCAGCAAAGATGATGACAGATAATGGACAGATAATAGGTAGATAGCAGATAGATAGATAGATAGATAGATAGATAGATAGATAGATAGATAGAGATGATAGGTAATATATATGTGTGTGTGATAGATGATAGATAGATGATAGATAGATAGATAGATAGATAGATAGATAGATAGATAGATAGATAGATAACAAATCAAACACCCAAATTGAACACTCTCCCAAGCATTGTGAGTTCTGCACTTACTTTTATCACAAACACTCGTGCAAGGGCCATAAGTACGGTGGGATCTTGGGCTTGCGTGCTGCTCAACACTCTCCCTTTTAGCTAGGCAAAGTGCTGCAGCGGCATCAGAGGTCCTGTCCAGCTCTAAGGCTCTCTGGACCCCACCATGCTGCTGCAGACCCAGGATGAACAGAGCTGCTAACCTGCCCTGCATGCTGTGCAGTGGCAGGGGAATCTCTACGTCTGAGGCCAGCCTGGTCTACAGAGCAAGTTACAGGACATCCAAGGCAACAGAAAAACCCGGTCTTGAAAAACAAACATGACTAGAGTTTGGCTCATTGGTAGAGTGCTCAGATGGCTTTTACAAGAGCCAGGTTGAACATCCAGCCTGAAAAAGATACAAACCGAAAGTGGTAGCTGCTAAATAAATTAATAAATAAATAAGCTCTGGGAGCAGGGCTAGAGAGAAGGCTCCACAGTTAAGAGTGCTTGTGCTATAACAGAGGATCTGAGTTCAGTACCTGTCACCTATGTGTGAGTGACCCATAACTCCAGGTCCAGGGGATCTAATACACATGAGAGTGCACACACATGCAAATGGATATAAATAAAATTAATCTTCAAAAGACTCCTGAGAGTCGGAGACTGATCTGAGGAGGAAACATGATGTAGAAAAGCTCAGCTGTGACTGCTGGGTACGTTCCTGAAGAACCCGAAGTCTAAAAGCCATAGATACTTGCTCCTCTGTGTTTACTGCTGAACTGTACGCAGAAGCCAAGATGAGGAACCAGCCTAGGTGCCTGTCAACAGATGAGTGGATTAAGAGATGTGGCATACGCATCTCCAATAGGATTTTATGCCACCTAAAGAAGACTGAAGCTGTGCCATCTGCAGGGAAATACCTAGCACTGGGGGCCATCCAATTAAATGAAGTATGTTAATCCAAGAAAGATAAATACAACATTTTCTTCTATATGCATCATATAGATTTAAATGTGAGTGTGTGTGAGAGAGAGATGTAAAATGTATTTTCTTTCTTATGCTGAGTTTAGACCACCGGTCTTTATGTGTATGTGGGGTAAACGCAGAAACCCGAGGGGGGAGTTTGTGGGGAGGCAGCAGGGCATGGAGGGGAGAAAGAGGAACAGAGAGTAGAGGGAGGAGGTGTGAGCAAGTACAGCATACATGTATTTTGTGCACTAAAAAATACCTTAATGTTTAAAAAAGAAAGAATGAGATGTACAGAACATATATAGCACAAAAATTGCCAAAACTTACTGTTTGAATCAAATAATAAACAAGGTGGCAAGGTGTTCTATTCTAATTAAGTAATACTTAGTGGAACATTGGCATGCCTGCTATGTATCCAATATGGCCAGCTCCAGACTGTTCCATGTTTCCTACTGCGTTTCTTAGGCTTTCAGTGGTGAATGCCTTTGAGAATCTATTGAGTATGGGGAACTCTATCTAGAAAAATACATACATACAATGGTGCACATAAATCCAAGACCCTACTAGGTGGTTAGCCACAAACTAATAACTCCTGATTTACAATGTTACCACCCTGTTTATAAAGTACCAAGGTTCTTGGATCAGAAGAGTTTGAATTTGTAGGTCCATTTACATAAATTTGCATACTCTATTCAATCTGCTCTACCTCTAGTTTTACAAGATAAATTATTTAGACTACTACCCTAGTACAATAGTTTTCAAATTCAATATAAGTGGGATGATATATATAAAATCCTTTAGCAAGTTTTAAGCCAATCAATTTAATCACATCTCACAACCAAAGTACAGCAAGGAAAGCCCAGCCAAAATGAGAAACATTGCATCATGGGCTTTAAAACACATCGAAGCTAGCTATACCCTTTAACACACATGCACTGGAGTGCACGCGCACGCGCACACACACACACACACACAAACACACACACACACACACACACACACACACACACACAGAGAGAGAGGCCACAGCCCCTTCCTATGTCTCCTGTACCTAATTATAGCCTTAGAATGTGATGAGACTGCCTTTGGCAGTTTATTTACTAACCATCAAAGCTATTCTTTCATTACCTTCAGAATGTGATAGTTATTTTATGAAGGCTCATTAAATTTAATGAGATACAGCCATGTTTATTGCTAGCCTATAAAATAAATGTGTACGTTGGTGGGGGCGTAAGAGATTAGTAACCCATCTTCAAACTGATTCTTATGTCTGTGGAGTACCAAAATTAAATGGTCAGCCCCCCTGCACTGTCCTCAGAGTGAGACACTTCAGAATTCAGAAGTCCTTCCCAGGATGAAACTGAGTAGAATTGTCATTTTCATTGGCCATTGCCACCATTAAAAGACAGCGTTATTGCCAACAATGGAAAAGCCACAAGACTGCCAATCAGTGCTTGAGTACTGTTTACCAGGCATTAAGGTAAAAGTGGTGCATGTTAGGCCATTTAATTCAGTTGTGCCATAAAACATAAGGACCACCAGGCAGTGGTGGCGCACGCCTTTAATCCCAGAACTTGGGAGGCAGAGGCAGGTGGATTTCTGAGTTTAAGGCCAGCCTGGTATATAGAGTGAGTTCCAGGACAACCAGAGCTATTCTGTCTCAAAGAAAGAAAGAAAGAAAGAAAGAAAGAAAGAAAGAAAGAAAGAAAGAAAGAAAGAAAGAAAGAAAGAAAGAAAGAAAGAAAGAAGACATAAGGACCAAGGATGCCCCATTTTCATGTGACGAAGAGGTTGGTATGGCCTACAGATTGTCAGGGGGATGTAGTGCTTCGTCAGAACCCAGGGGAATAGCAAAGAAGGGGGCCTAGACTTCAATCCAGACCCAGCAGAAAATCCAGGAGTTTGCCATATATCACAAATGAGAACTACGTTGTATGTTGGAAACCATGAGAGTCTGAGAATATGAGTAATGGGGGGGGGGTCATTATATTGATTTTGTGTTTTAAAAAAAAGGAAGTAACTCACTGGTAAAGTGCTTTCTACTGTGAGCAAGGTCCCAGGTTCCATCCCAAACATCACCAGGCCCTGACTTCAATGCTCCCTGAGTGACCTGGCCTGTCTCCTCTTCAGTGTTCCTTGTAACCCTGTCCCAGAGAGGGCACAACACTGCTGTTGTTTGGAGGGGAGAAGAAAGAACTTCCCTTTACCTCTGATCCCACATTTATTCCACTAAAAAGAATCCTATAATATCTGAGGAATATTCAGCATCCTGAAAATAAAAACAGTCACTATGAAGATTGTTCTTAAAATCTGTGCCCTGCAAGGATTCAAAAAAATTTCTTTTCTCAGAAGCAAACTGAAAGTATATAAGTAAATGCATAATGTAAAGAAAGACTAGAGCAGAGCATGTGTCCGTCCTTCAAGAGATTTAGTCCAGCAAAGTGCTATAATCCCAGCACTCAAGAAACTGAAGCAAGAGGAGCTTAAATTTGAGGTTTGCCTGGGTTACATAGTGAGCCTGAGGCCATCTGGGTTATACGGCAACTGGCACACGCCTTTAATCCCAGCACTCTGGAGGCAGAGGCAGGCGGATTTCTGAGTTCCAGGCCAGCCTGGTCTACAAAGTGAGTTCCAGGACAGCCAGGGCTATACAGGGAAACCCTGTCTCGAAAAAAAAAAAAATTAGAAAAGGGGGAAGAGGAGAGATATCACACACACACATACAAATAAGTGAAAGGAAGAAAGGAAAGAAGGAAGGAAGGGAAGATGGAAAGAAGGAAGGGAGAGGAAGGAAGGAAGGAAGGAAGGAAGGAAGGAAGGAAGGAAGGAAGGAAGGAAGGAAGGAGAAAGCAAGAAGGTACAGGGTGGAACATAATGCAAATACACGGCTTGCCTAGTGTTCTTCAAACCTTGTATCTCTTCCAAAGCATGTAAGCTGGTGTACCTGAGTGTTGTACAGGCACACACATGTATGCAGAAAGAAGAAACAGAGATACAGAAGCAGAGATGACACAGAGACAGAGATGTCAGAGACAGGCAGACAGAGAGAAACCGAGAGGATATTCGTTCAGCCTATGCAGGGAAAGCACAGGCTGTGTATACACAGACAGATCCAAACTCAAAGTGACACACTACCAAGACAAGATGCCTGGATAACGGGTTCTCCCAGAAATAACTCTACAGCAGGGCACTTAGCTGAGAAGTCCCAGCTCTAAAGCCATATGGGAACTTTATGCTACCAACATGACATTTTGAATCCACCCATGAGAGCTGATCGGATATCCTCAGTGCCCATCAGACCATTGAACAAGGAATTCCTTCTAGAAGTAGCAGTGCCTGTTGAGAAACCATCCCTCGAAAGAGTCTGAGTGGTTATGCTCAGGATTATTTACTAAATTTCCTTCTCTGGGTGCTAAGATACAGCCAGGGCTCTGTCCTAAGGCTCCCTGGTTGCTGAAAGGAACCCCTTGATTTAGCCATGGAGGTTGGAGACTGTGTTTTCTGCCATTGCACAGCGCAGGACAGTTGTCCTTAACAGGGCTCAAGAATCAGGTGAGTGCAAAACTTCATTGTTTTTAGAGTTGAAATAGCTGCAATACATCTAGGCCACCTCTTTTCATCGTATAAAACTACAGAAGGGCTGGAAGTATAATAATATCTCAATGGGAAGATGTTTGTCTAGCAAAAAGTAGGTCCCTCCCATACTGAAAATGACAGCAAATATCTGTGGAGAACAACAGCTTAGAAAATGAGGCAGTAGGGGAGGGCTCTGATTTTAGCACCATATGTGCTTGATCCAAAGTTTAGAGCTAGGTTTGCAATAGATCAATGCCTCTGATGACCAGAGCTGGGTTTGCATCGAGATCAATGTGTCTGATGCCCTTGGTTACTTTCTGAGTCTCTGTAGCTTCGTGTGTGAAAGGGAGCATGATTACCTCATAGGGCAGCTGAGAAGTTCCATGAGATGAGGCATAGTAAGTGACCGATAGATGACATATATTACTATAATAGATAAAGAAACTTGAAGTTTATACATATGAGACTTTGGTTTTTGAAGAAACAGTGAAAAGTTAGAAAGCTCAGAAAGTTTGTCTCTGCTTATTTAGAAGAACGGAGTAAAAAAAAAAAGTCTCTTCCTGTTTCAAAGCAGTGATCTAATTAACCTTTTGCCAGTATTAAGGTGACCTTGAATTGGTCTTATGACCTCAAATGCTTAATGATGTTGACTTTAAATGGGCTTTTTGGGATGGTCCAAAATAGCATCTGGAGAAATGGACAAAAGGTCAAATTCATTTACTTTGTAATAAATAGCCAACACATTTGGCATTAGCTGCTCATAAGTAGGAATAAACGCATATAATTCATTTGCAAAACAAGAAAGTAAGAGTTTCACAGGTGTTTTAGAATAAAATAAAATAAAAATTTCCAAAAAGAAAAAAGAAAAAAAAACAACAAAACAAAACAAGATTTCACATTAATCTTTGGTCTCACACCACTTACATTATAATTGGAAGAGATTTAATTATTCATTTTTATAAACTAAAGAAATACATTTCCAGCTCACATTAAAACAAAGTAAAGATAGATCTAATTAAACAACCCTGATTTATCATCATAAACATCCCCATCCCAGGCAGAGAATCACTGAGCCAGAGGAAATGAAAAAGATAAATGCGGAGTATAGAAATGTCAGCACTGAGCGACTGTCTGATTTCTAAAACTCCATCTCATTTTACAAATGTTTACGCATCAAAACCCAAAACTCCAGTGACATCTTTCATGTTATTCAAACTTTAGGATAAATGACCAAGCCTATTTTAACAACAGAAACCACATTTGGAAGATTAATTTCAAAACAGAGTCATGAACATAAATAATGCTGCATTACTTTCACCGTGGCCAACACGCAACCCATCAGATGTTTCTGTGCTGAAATCTTGGTAGATTGTGAGTTTGTTTGTTTGTTTGTTTGTTTTATTATTACTGTAAGAATTTTTTTCTGTACACACAACTCTGTTCTGAACCTCACTGGCATGTTAGGGTCTAACTGTTTCCGATATACAGAAAGAAGTAGCTATATCTTTTTTATTTATAAATTACACTCATCAACCCAGTGTTTCTTTCTGGCTGAAAGGCAGATGGGAATGAGGGTACCAACGTGTTCAACCACAGCACTGTTGATATGTGTGCAGGCTGAAGTTGTCCCTTGCAATGAAATCAAATGCCTGCCTGTCTGGTATTATTAAGAAAGATGTGCAAGGCATCTCTTTATTGAAAATATCTGCAGCTCTCCCTATTCCCTGTAATAATTGTTAAGCTACTTCCTGAATCAATACCCAGCCTTTGTGCCTACATCAAGAACACTGGTGCTCATGGATAGCTTTCGTATCTCCTTGTATTTCTCCAAGTTCAGACGTGTGTCTCCACTGCCGGCTTATTCTGTTACCATCTATAACACATTGCTTACAGGCTGATCACATCAGCCACTCTGTTATTAATTCCTGATCGCCCTGGACCATGAGCCATTCTTCCAGATCTGTCTCAGATCCTCGGCCATTTCTTCCTGTAGAAACGAAGCTTTAAAGGCCAGTTATTTGGAGAGTATTGCCATTTGTAACGTCCTAATTATTCTACATAATCAATAACATCAAGGGCTTTTTTCTTGGAGACTTTCAGTTTATTTACATTTTATTCCACACACGTCAGTTTCCATCAAGAGCAAAACCGATTTTCTTGGCTTATGTTTGCTCTCAGGACAACCTTAATTCACCATAAACATATTTGTGTTCACTACATAGTTAAGCCCAGTTGGTGATGTTGATATAATCCTGGGGCCACGCATGTCTTGTTCGGCAATACAAGACTCAGAATGCTACCCAGAGACTGCGGGCGGGGCTTTATCTCATTGTTGTTACTTTTGCAGATGCCTCTGTTTATGATGTGATGCATTTGGGCCTAAGCACATTAGCTGCATTATTCATTGGGTACATTTGTCAGAACATGCATGTGTATAAAGAACTAATGATCCATATTAAATTAATGGCGCTATAAAGAAGAAAAATACTCCACACACACAGCTATGTCAGAAAGTACAGACTCCGATAAACCATAGAAAGGGCCTAATCGGATGAAGCATTGGACTGCTCTATCTCCAAAATTACATTTCTAGAAATGTGCTTGTACACAATGTTGGTTTTATTAAAACAAATTAATTCAGTCATTAAGGAATCATAAGGCAAGTGTCTCATAAGTCAGGACCTCCAGTGTAACAAATTGATTAAATGACTGTGTAATAGTCTCTTTAAACAAATCTAGTGTAACAAGTTAATAGATCTGCTCAATTACCATGCTGGGGTGATGAGGGTGTGGGCGACTCTCATTAAATCTGGAAGATTGTTCTTCCGAGTTTTTTTCCACTCTCCTCTGTATATTTCCTGGGTGTGCTCTGTTTTGAATTTGAGGGGTATTGGTGGGGAGGGCTCTGAAAATGGATTGCTGTAATCACAATTTAAAATTTTAAAACTGAACCGTGTAGTGGATCTTTTGATCTTTCCTTCTCTCTCCATCTCCCTCTTCCTCTCCCTCTTCTGGCCCCTCTCGCCTTCTCCCTCACCATATTCCTCTCTTCTTGTCCCACTCTTGCAGCAGGAAAAACGGAGGTTGAACCTTACCTACAGGCCTTCCTTTGACCTTATTATGTAGAAGAATCTAATTTCTCTCGGACCAAGTGCTTTCTCTGTGCCATTAGCAAAATCTGAACAAGGTGGGTCTGACCAATGAAACCTGGGGTAGCCAGGGGAAACTGGCAGAGACAGGTAACTAAAAGGCAGCCTCATTTTTTTTTTTCAGCCCTGGTTGATTTCCCTGGACCCCTCCCCCACCCCCCTTCTTGGGCCTTCAACACGAAAGAGGAAAATTTACAGGCTCAGAGGCCCTCTTAAGCCTCTTTTTGCTCTTTCCACAATGCTAGCCGCAGGTGGGGAGAGGGATCCCCCCGGTCTCCTCTGTAGGAGCACTGCTCCGTGTGGTTAGCCTAAGTGTCCTTGAAGAGGACTGAGGGATGCTTAGAGAGCACAGGTGTCTGCTGCAGACTGGACACTGAAATCTGGAGGCTCCGGGTTTGTTTGTATGTTTGTTTGTTTGTTTGTTTGGGCTTTGCTTTAAGAAACACGGAAGTATTCTCTGGTGGGTGCTGAACTGGCGAGGAAGAAGGGAAAGTGATCACGGAGAGGCTGAGAAGTTAATGCCCTGCTGGCTCGCTGGCCCACAGGATTCTAGGATTGGAGCAGGAAAAGAAAAAGAGAAAGAGTTGAAGTCTGCCTTTTCGGAGGTGTCTGTGCCCATGACACCCTCTCACCAACGGCCCCGGAGGAAACAAAATCTATTACCTATCGCCATTTTGTTAAGTGTTTGCTCTGCAGTGTGACCCTGCCACTTTATCTGTTGCCTTTTTATTTTCTGAGTGCATGTTGCCCATATGTTACTCTAATAGTTGCTATAATTCTTGAGCAATGGGGCTCGTATTTTACGGGGCTGAATTAAAAAGAATGCACTTTAATAAAAACCTGAGCAATACACTAATGGCCTGACATTGATGTATTTGCATAGAGATGAATTATACAGGCCTGCTTGACAGACTTTTAATAAATGATAGAGGAGGTTATTATAGGGATGCGCTTCGGTGTGTGTCAACAGGTTATTTTAGTGCACCCGAGGCTAAAACCCGGAGTGATACAGTCCGGTGCACAATCACAAGGTACTTTTTTGTCTTGCATATTATGACATTTATTGGGACCACGCTGAACCCACATTACGATCGCAAACCACATTTTATTAACCATTAGCAACGTTAACTGTAAGTGGAATCGAGAATTGAAAAAGAAAAATGAGCCCCGACTATATCCCTCACCCACATTAAATTCGAAGGTAGTTATGATGAGCATTTGATACCCACCCGCCGTCCTCTCCTCAGAACTGAGAAACCTCAAGTTGGCTACATGAACCTTAAAGTGGGCAGGAAAGATCACCGCTCTCCCAGGGAACTGCATCCCAAACTGCTGAGCGACTGTGGGGAGAAGCCACCAATTTAGACTTCGTCGGTGAATGTGATGACTTTGGGTTCCATCAACTGTGTATACCCAGCCTCGAAGGTGAGATTCTAGGTAAAGTCCCTCCGGATTGCAAACGCCTGCTTTGTGTGAACCCTATTGTATCCTCACTACAGACCCGTCCTACCTAAAATAAACAAAAATCGACATTTAATTGATTGAAAATTGAAGGCCGCCCAGACTCCTCGGGCTCTCAGACTGGGCTCCTGGATTTTCCAGGTGGGGACGCAGACTGCGCGCCACCGCTCGGTGCCCCCCCCCCCCCCAGCCAGCTGCGTCCGTCCGCTACAGCCACAGAGGCAAATGGTCACATCTCACATCGAATGGGGGGGGGGGGGGGGGGGACACGAGACTGGAGGACCAAATCCTCCTCCTGAACCCAGAAGAAAGGGTGAGGTTGAGCATCAAGGTCGGTGCTGCGGGGCTTGACGAAGGCACCCGCGACCCCAGCCCCCAAGGTGTGGCGCGTTCTTGCTGGACACTGAACGCCTGGAGTCCCAATCCCTCCGAGCAGATGTTTTTGTCCCTCGCGGAGATTTGTAACTTATGTTCGCGACAGCTGGTGGACCTCGCGAGCAACATGCATCTGTTCTAGAACAAACCTGGTGGGAGCTGCGGAGGAGAGGAAAAGACCCGGCAGGGGACGAATTAACACGTGTGTTATGTGTACACACTTCTCTAACTGTGTGTGTCACGTACGACGTGAGAAACCGTGGGATACAGTTTAGCTGAGCTCGCCCATACTACCCAGTATGGAACAGAGGGGAGGGAGGGAGGGAGGGAGGGAGGGAGGGAGGGAAGACTAGAAACTCCTCGAGAGAGGGATCGGGACACGTGGGTGTCTTGTGTCGTAGCAGCTCAGAGAACACCGGCTGGGATCTGCTTATGTGAAGATCCGCCGAGGTGGTCCCCAAGCCAAAGCTGCACCACCTTGAGAAGCTCCCGGGCACTAAACCTTCCCGGAGATAGGCAGGGACGATTGCATGGTCACTGGCTGTGTCTAGGGTGAGAAATAGCCCTAGGTCTCGAGGAAAAGGCAAGGACACCCGCGGTGTGCACAGCAGGGGCTAAAGGGATGCAGATCCGGGTGAGTGCGCTGTCCTCCAGGCCTGCAGGGGGCGCACCCCGAATCCAAAGGGAGTGTGCGCAGGGTCGATGGTTGGGGGTGTAAGGCTAAACCAGGGAAGGTGATTTACTGTACCCAGCACTAGGCCATCCCAATCCCCTCTTTTTTGTGAAGCCATGCAGCCAGATGCCAGATGGGGCTCTGTATTGAGCGACACCTAGAATAGATAGTGCCAAGGATGGGTTAGAGCTGGGGGAGGCCGTTGCTTTTTGAGCCTTCTTCCTTGTTCTGGGGGCAGGAAGCCCAGATTGGGTGTGGGCTGTTGGTAGCAGTCGATACAGTAGACCTCAGACAAGCCTGCCATCACACTGACCAAAAGGTCTGGGAATAGAGGACACCCTAGGCACCAGGGAACTAAACCCAGAAGTGCCCACCAACGCTCTGAATCCCAGACTTGGTTGGTCCAGGCTCAATAGAGGATGTGACAGAAAGCATTCTGGGGCCAGAGAAGGAAGTGTGAGTTGTCACCTACGACTTGGGAACTGAACACCCCCTCTGGAAGGTAAGGACCCCTAACAACAGTGTAGCGATAGCAGAAAACGACCTTGACCCAGTGAGGGTCAGTTCAAATGAGAGAATATGCAAAATACGACAGGTAAGAGACCAGTGCTGACTTTTCTGGCCCTTGAGAGGAGTGGAGGAAGGCATTCTCTGCACGATCTGGAACTCTGATAGCAGTTTCTGCTTCCTCTGATAGCAGGTGCTGCCTCCCCCTAGGTAAGGGCATCGCCCTAAGTAAGGTGTCCATAAGGTGTCCAGCATGTCCTTACTGACACCCTGTGGACCCCACCTTCTCAGTCCAGAATCCCTTAGAGGGAGTCCAGCTTCCGAACCCACCCTACACAGGAGTGCTTGCCCTGCCCTTGGCTTTTCAGAGTTGAACTCATTAATGCACCATGAGCATGAGGAAGGGCAGAGGCAGGAAGGACTTGAGCCTAGGGGAGATGCCAGGTCCTCTTTCCGGGCAGATAGGGATAACAGGAACAGCTCCATGTGTGTTTGTTTGTTTGTGTGTTTGTTTTTCTACCTTCCCTTGCCATGTATTTCAGATTACTTCTGGTTGTATGTGTTTCTCTTGTCTAAAGTAAAAGGGGACAACAGCCCCCAAATTTGGCACATTTTCTTTCCCAGTCCTATACCAGAAGAATCTTCTAGAGCTGTGGCCTCCCACTGGATGCCACAGAGCCTTCTCAGCTCTCTGTTTCCTGGAAGAAGAGTCTCCAAGAGAGCCAGCATCTATCCCCAGGCCTCCAGAGAGAATATGTTGGCAACAACTTGACTGTTTTGTTTTGTTTTGTTTTTTGGTTTTGGTTTTTGGTTTTGGTTTTTGTTTTTGTTTTTGTTTTTTAGATTTATTTTATGTATGTGAGTACACTGTCTCTGTCTTCAGATACACCAGAAGAGGGAATCAGATTCTTGTATGGATGGTTGTAAGCCACCATGTGGTTGCTGGGAATTGAACTTAGGACCTCTGGAAGAGCACTCTTAATCACTGAGCCATCTTTCCAGTTCCTTGACTGCTATTTTTAAATATAACAAACTGTAGAAAGGGTTCCAATAGCCTGAAAATTACTTCCTTTCCAGGGTGGGAGGAATGAGAGCTATATTAAAGTTTATTTCACTTTCTTTAAAGCCTTTGAGAGAATTCAACATTCCTACGGCTTCTTTTTACCCCAGTGTGTGTGTGTGTGTGTGTGTGTGTGTGTGTGTGTGTGTGTGTGTGTGTTTGCGCGCGCGCTCGCGCACACGTGCGTGCATGTGAATGTGGGTGTGTGGGTGTTAGATCAAGATATGT
>LR749532.1:1515008-1597015 GCA_902729485.2 Mus minutoides
ATATATATATATATATATATATATATATATATATATATATATATATATATATATATATATATCCTAGATTCAGCCTCCAGCTGGAGGCAGGGGGTGAGAAGGTCAAGGCTATCTATCCTCATAGCAAGTTTGAGACCAAGCTGAGTTACATGAGACTCACACAACAGTGAACAAGCATATATAAAGTTTCTGTTTTCCAAGGGATACCTGATGTTACAGTGTCATCCAAGATATTATCCACTGTGGTCTTTCTAGTCTATCTGAGGCTCATTTGTGTCCTTGGTGAGATAACACACAGGTAAAATGAATAAGTAAAAATAAAACTATGTCCACCTGGAAGCAATCAAACTCCTTTCATAGGGTACATGAGTCCTTGGCTGTCAGTCACCTTAAGTATGCTGAAAACAAGAGCCCTGACTGCGTCCACTTCTGTCTTGCAGTCTGTCCAATGGAGGTTTACAACTGTGTGCTGATTCCATATTTACCTCTCTACACCCCCTTTTTTTCATTATAATCATCTTTGTCAGACTCCCTGGGCAACTGCTCCTTACCCCTGAAGAGATGAAGGCGAGTCTTTGCCTGCCTGCCACTCACCTGCATTTGCTCTTCTCATGGTCCTTGACTTCTCTCTGCTTGTTCTGTTGGGAGAGAAGTGTAAATGTAGCATATATGAGCTAGACATGATGGCACTTGCTGGTGATCTTACCCCTTGGGAGGCTGAAGCAGAAGAATCCTAAGGTTCAGTCTTGCTTGGGCCACATTGCAAGAATGTGTCATGAATAAATGTATTGATTTGTTTTTAATTGTACACTTAAAAAAAACAAATTACAAAGTAGAACAGATGAATAAGAGCCTTCTGCTAACCAATTTTGGTAACCAACGAGTTAATATTCATACAGAATGAGGAAGCATCTATAGGGTCTTCTGTTGTTAATATTTGGTTCTGCTCACATGGAGGTCTTCTGTCTTCCAGTGACTTTGCTGCTCCCTCCCTCATGCCTTCTCAGGAGGCCACAGAAACTTCAGCACATTCCCTCTCACCTCATTGACACTCATAACCTAGAAAGACCCATAGCCCTGGTTACCAAAGGCAAGGTAAGGGAGCCCCAACTCAGAAGTCAGACTAATTTCAGAGAGAAACAGAGACAGAGAGACAGAGACAGACAGAGACACAGAGACAGAGACAGAGATTCCCAGCATCTAACCAAGCAAAGGAAAAATGGAATTATGTCTTTACTTATGGTGAGAATGAATACAAACCCACACAGCCAGTCTGCTTCTTTCTAGCTTGAGATTTCCTGATGGAAATAAGGTATCCTACACATAACCAAACTGCATATAATATTGCAGCAAGTCATGTAGTTTAGTTTTGCAACATTGTGAAGCCCCTCTTATATTAGGATACTTGGACAAAGAAAAAAGGGGGAGTGGTCACTGAGTTTTCTGGATTAAGTTTTAGGGCTGGAGGGATACTGCAGAAGGTAAGAACACTTGCTGTTCTAGCAAAGGGTCTGGTTTGGCTCCCAGCACCCACATCAGGTGGCTCACAACCCACTCCAGTTCCAGAGGATCTGATGCCATCTTCTGGCCTTCATACACCTACACATACATACACTCACACTCACACACATATCCATAAAAGAAATATTTTTTTTTCTTTTTGTTTCCCCAAAAGTGGAGAGATGGAAATAAAGATCCCCAGGGCTCAAATGTTGCTCTAGTGACATTAAGCAACACCTTCTTTTTACCCTGAGTGCCATCCTGCAGTGTGTTCAACCAGCTTGAAGTGGTCATGAGGCCCAGGGTCTTCTCTTCAAAGACAAAGCTAAATCTGATACTTAGTTATCTGGGCTAGATAACAGATCATCCTCCAAAGTTAATAGATTAAAACAATGAACTTCATTATCTGGTGCACTGTCTGTAGGTCAGGAATCCAGGAAAGCTGGTGATTCTGATTCAGGAGCTGAGGAAGGTTGCCATCAAGAGGTTGAGTGTCCCTGAGCTGAAGGGTCTGCCTCCAGACTCCACCTACACTCCTTGATAATTAGATCAAGACTTAGCTCTGGGCTGCAGCCATAACTCAGCTGGCGGAGAATGCCAGGCAGGAAGCCCTGGGTTTGATTCTCAGCACTGTATAAACCAATGTGTGGTGCCGAGCTATATTCCTAGCACTAGGAAGCAAAGGCAGAAGAAGCAGGTTGAACTACATGAAGTCCTGGCATAAGCCTTCCCACTTCTGATCTCACAATAGAGTTGCCTGATTAAGAACAGAGACAACCCCTCCGGGGATCCATCCCATAATCAGCCACCAAACCCAGACACTATTGCATATGCCAGCAAGATTTTGCTGAAGGGACCCTGATATAGTTGTCTCTTGTGAGGCTATGCCAGTGCCTGGCAAATACAGAAGTGGATGCTCACAGACATCTTTTGGATGGAGCACAGGGCCCTCAATGGAGGAGCTAGAGAAAGTACCCAGGGATCTGAAGGGGTCTGCAACCCTATAGGTGGAACAACAATATGAACTAACCAGTACCCCTAGAGCTCATGTCTCTAGCTGCGTATGTAGCAGAAGATGGCCTAGTCAGCCATCATTGGGAAGAGAGGTCCCTTGGTCTTACAAACTTTATATGCCCCAGTACAGGGGAATACCAGGGCCAAGAAGTGGGAATGGGTGGGGAGGGGAGCAGGGCAGGGGGAGGGTATAGGGGACTTTTGAGGTTGGATTTGAAATGTAAATGAAGAAAATATCTAATAAAAAATAATCTAAAAATAAAATAACAAGAGGCCACCGACTTCCCCAGGACAGGGATCAAAGGGAGAGAACAGAATGAGCTGTACCCTTCAATCACTGGAAACCCTCATCCAGGACCAGGGGAACTAGGCTCTGCTTTTTAAAGGAAGGACTAATCCAGAGGGTTTGGGGGGGGGGGGAATACTTTTAGAATACCTCAGCTAGCTGCCCTTTAAATTTCACATGAAGGAAAACAAAACCTTGCCCTCAAAACTGTCTTCTCTTCCATGCCATGATTTTTCCTGGACTGAGTAGCTCTCTTGCCTTGGAGCTAAAAGTAACCTTGGACGAGACAGTTCCTGGGGACTGGTGGCAGCTGCTTCTGATGATGAGGTTGGTGATGATGAATAATTGACCTGCTAACCTTGGGTCAAGCTCTGTTCTGCAAACCTCACGTGAACTGCTGTGCTCCATTTCCCCAACAACTCTGAGAGGGCAATCAGCATCCCCATTGTACAGTCAAGAACACTGAGGCACGGGAGAAGGGGTCTACAATTTAAACAGTACTGTACAGCCAATCAGGGTTAGCCTGGTTTTCATACACTGTATGATCTTGTGATTGTGGCCAATATAAAAAAGTTTTCAGGCCTGCTCATTCTCTTGAGATCATTGGCTTTGGAGAGAAAAGTTAACAAGTCCTCGTGGAGCAAGTGAATGTCATAGGGAGGAAGATGCTTCCCTGGAGAAGAGTGAGCTCACAAAATTATTTTCAAGAGCTTAACCATACTGCCAAATACAGAGGCCAAAGCTGCAATTGGCTATTAGAGAGAAGACTGTAAATGCACCAGTGTGAGGGTCCATTAGAGGAATGGGTCTCCTCACAGGCCCCTGTATGCTTGAAGATGGCTGTGCCCTATGCACTGTGCCCTGCGTGTACACATGGTGGTAATAGTTAAGTGAATGAGGGCTCTTCCAGAGACCTTAACTTTCCGTGTGTAATGTGAGAAAATTTGTCCCCTAAAACCTTACTTTCTTTTTTCATAATTTATGTACCCTGGCCAGACACAAATCTGTGCACAGAGACAAAAGGAAGTTGTTCACTGGCTTCCTTCCTGAATTTTCTGTATCTGCCAAATAGTATAACAATGCCTCAACATTTCTTTTGGTTGCCCCCGAGGAAGAGGAAGGCAGTAGCATTATAGAAGCACTAGGAATCCTGTATATGATAGAGTCTATAGCAATAATATACACCTACTGCATGGTAGAAACCCACCCCCTCCAATGAAGAAGGACTCCGTCTTTGAATGTATCCCCATCTGAACCAGCCCTTATTATTCAAAGCAGACACTGTGGCTATAAAAGAGGCTCTACTTTAGGTTGGCTTCAGTAGATACCAAACACAGTGAGTGTTTGCTTCAGGAGCCTCAGAACAAGTGATGTACATCAAAGACAGCTCATCTTCCAGTCACTGGGATTGGATGGGAAAGGAAGACCAGAGAATGAACTCAGGCATTCACCAGTTTGTGGCACTCCAAGCCAGTTTCAGGGAAATGCCACATGACCCTTCAGCCAGTCATGCTGGTCATACCTCCCTTCTCTCCATTAACTTTCCACTAAAAAAATTAATGGAGGGGGGGGGTGGCACTGTATTCTAAGAGGGTCTAGTTGGATGTAGTGGCCTGGGGCCACAATCCCAGCACTTATGAGGAAGGACAGGAGAATCTCCAGTTTGAGTCCAGCAGGATAGAGTCTCAAAAGGAAGAGAGGGAAAGGGGAACTAGAAAAGAGAGAAGAGGGGAAATGGGGAGGAAAGCAAAAGAAAGAAATGAGACAGGGGAGAGAAGAGGGTACAGACAAGGGGAGGCAGAGGGGAAAGGGGGATGGGAAGAGGGGGAAGGGAAGACAAGCATCTTACCAGGGAGGATGCACTGCCCCCTGAAGGGGAGGAAAAGAGGGGGACAACAGGGGGAAGGAAAGGCACACTCCCCCCTGAAGTAGCCTTCCAAATGCTTCAGAATAAACTAATACTTTCCTGAGGAAAATGAAGGGAGGGTACTGAAGATATGGGGGAGGAGAATTCTTTGCAAGTAAGTGTGTGTGTGTGTGTGTGTGTGTGTGTGTGTGTGTGTGTGTGTGTGTGGTAAAGGGAGAGGGTATTGAAAATAGAGAAAGCTCTTCAAATTAGCCTAAAATAGAGTTTATAGATGGAAGCAACACTCACCTCTCTTGTTGTTACACCAGCCCATTGTTGGGGAGTAACAAAGGAGCCACTGTCCCTTTAAGCTATTCAGTGCTAGGAGTTCCCAAGTGGAATTTCTCATCTCTTCTCCTCTCTCTCTCTCTCTCTCTCTCTCTCTCTCTCTCTCTCTCTCTCTGTGCGTGCGTGTGTGTGTGTGTGTGTGTGTGTGTGTGTGTGTGTGTGTCCAAGCGTACACCAATTTAAAGGGAGGGATACCTCCCCAAGTTAATGCTGGCTTAATGCCATTCTCAGGACTCCAGACTGCATCCGTAGTCTCCGTGACATAGGACATACAGTGTGTCCAAGAGCAGCGCCTTCTGGAACATGCTGCCTGCACTTTGAGTCCTCTCTCTTCCCACTGTCCTCAAGAAGGGAAAAGTAGATTAAAATGTTCACAAGCTTGGAAACATCCAATACTCCAGCACCTCCAGCTTCTAGAAGTAAAGCTGGCTTGGCTTCAGAATCCTGAGTACGTACCAAAGGGAAATTTAATCACTACTTAGGAAAATCGAGCTTGTGCACAAGAGGACTGAGCAAGACTGGTGAGTCCAGGAGAATGGATTGTTCCTCCAGCCATTCTGTCCCCAGCCCTCTAAAAGCCTCCAAATTAACTTCCTTATTTGGGAAAGAAACGCACACAACAAGCATCAAAACTCTCTGACCTACATTTCATGTACAGCACACATGCACACACACACACACACACACACACACACACACACACCTGCTATTCTTTTTCTTTTACACTAATAAAAGCAGTGATCTGTCAAATTGCTTATGACTTTTTTTTTAACTTTCAATCATGAACCTCTACTTTGTCAGATCTTTATGGTTGTTAAGGCCATGACAATTTTTAGCCAAAATGAAACAGGAACCAGCTTCCTTGGCTTCCCCACCAGGTTAACTCTTAGAAAGAACTGATCATTTTGCAAAGAGAGAAACCAAACCAACCAAGACAAAGGAAGATAGAGAAGGCATCCTCCCACCCACGCCTCCCTTCCTACCAGCTGTAAGGGGCCAGCAGTAACTGGTGGCCAGCTGGAGTTTGGGATGGAAGTAAATTAACTGGAAACCTCCAGTCACTGCTGCAGTCAACTGGAAAAAGAGAGCGGATGCCTGTGGGGCCTGGCCCCAGAGCCTGGGCTGCCTGCTAGGCTCCCTACAGAACCTCTGCCACCACAGCCAACCTGCAGGGTGGGGCACAGTGGAGGCCACAGCACAGCACAGCCTACCCCCAACCCCTTCTTCACATCTTAAGGGCCCTGAGCATAGAGAGAATGCTTTCTAAAGGATGTGTGACAGGCCCCTCTCCACACATCTAACCTGAAATAAACACTGTCGGCCTTCAGATGATTCACTCACAATTCCGCCTTACTCAGAAGTTTTCTATGACCCCCACCCTTACCTCAGCTGTCATCTCCCCCCCCCCATTGCCGTTGGTTGTTGTTATTATCCTTATTCAGAAACAATGTTTTTCATTGTGGTGTGAATTTTTTTCTTCCTTTTGTTTCCTGGCCTTCTCAAAGGGCAGCAGAGAGGTTAAAAGTTGACAAGGGTAAAGTGGGGAAAGGAGTTTATTTGTTGCAATAAAGTGTAGTTGCAAGATAGCAAGCTTGCTCACTTTCTCAAAAGAGAAAGAAAGGACAAAAGGGAGAGAGAGAGAGAGAGAGAGACAGAGAGAGAGAGAGAGAGAGAGAGTAAAAAGAGTGTGGAGGGGAGAAATGGACAGGGGGAGAGAAAGGATATGATAGGCAGGAGGAAGAGAATGCTGAAAAGAGAGGGAAGAGAGAAGGAGGAGAAGACAGAAACACTGAAGGGGGGTTCTTGTTTGTCCACAGTTAGGATTAAGCTTTCTTCACTCCAGCAGAGTAAACTGTTCTTAACAACCTGCTGCCTCTCTCTCCATAGGGCAAATGCCTCACTTGTGCTAAGAACACAGACGCTAAAATGGATTGGAAACTTCTGGAGAACTTCGAAAACTGGAGACAATGAAAGGAGGTGGTTTCCTTCTTTCCCGATGAACCAGGATATCAG
Organism: Mus minutoides; assembly: GCA_902729485.2. Lineage (NCBI taxonomy): Eukaryota > Metazoa > Chordata > Mammalia > Rodentia > Muridae > Mus > Mus minutoides. The sequence goes on from LR749532.1 coordinate 1,522,016, forward strand.
GAAGATGCACCACGATAATTCCATTAGCCACTCCAATTAAAGGGGGGGGGGCTTAAAATATGAATTCTCTAGGAAACCAAACAGTTTCCATACAGAGGTTCCACTGATCTGTCTCATTAACTGCACCACTAAGGGAAAAAATGTGTTTCCTTGGACCCATAACTGAATGTCTGAAAGCATTGATTATAACCCCCCCCCAAAAAAACAAGGCAGTAACCTACACACACACACACACACACACCACCGCACCACATTCTCATTGGAAAAGCTCAGGTCACTGTGTCTGTAACACAAAAGGCTGCCAGGTCACTTAAAATAAGTTTTCTTTCCCTTCATTGTCAAGCTGGGCAAATCTGGGGTTCCTGACTGTTCTGCCATTCCCTAGGTTACTCTAGAAAAAGCGTTCATCTCAAATGCAGAGGGACCGCTCCCAGCTCCTTCCTTCCCCTAACCTAATCTAATTAGGGGTTGCCCAAGGAGCTGCCCAGCGATACGATCTGAGATGAGGTCTTCCTAGGTTCTTCAGGGGCTTCCTGGCATGGGAGGGGGGGAGTGTGGACTCAGGAAAAATTTAGGAGAGACATTTAAGCTCCCACTAGACAGTCCCAGTACGTACTGAGAAGGCGGCGGTCTCTTCTTCCCGCCACGCCAGGGTGATAGGGGTGATTCCTCCAAATAGATGATGTAAATGAGGAGGAGGAGGAGGAAGAGGAGCAACAGCTATTTCACTCAGGAAGCCGATCTAACACTTTTTTTCTGCTCTTGATTTTTATTTGAGATCTCTGATGAGGCCAGGTGACCTGTCCGTATTCATTCAAGGCAACAGACGTCTTCAAACTATTTTTTGTTGCTGTTTTTAATTAGATTTATCCTTTGAAACAGAAAGTGCATTACATTTCATGGGTCTCGCAAAGGGGCTGCCTTTTCTTTACAAACCGAATTCCTCGTATAAATTAATAAATGTTAAAGAGGCTAATATATCACCGTTATTAGCTTAAAAAGAAAAACAATTTACATATTCTATAGTATTCTTATGATACAAAACACTTTGAACTCAATTACAGCAACTAAGTGGAACTTTTATGTTCTGACCCAGAGCGTTTGTAACAATTCCCACCATCTATTTTTAACACGCATTTTTATCAGAAAGGAGTTAAATTAAATACAAGATATTGTAGCCCTTCCCTCCCCAAGATTTTTTTTTAATCACTAATAAATAGCAACAAACGACTGTGCAAATTCGGAGGGGAACCCAAAGGCTGGTGTAAGAAGCTCGCGGGGTTCCGGAATCTCAGACTGCAAGTCCCGGGGCGGGACGAAAGGTGGGGGCCTGGGGCTGCCCTGGGGCCCAGCAAGGTCTGAAAGCCCGGCAAGAATTGGTGAAGGGAAAAAGCGGATCGGAAAGATCCAGAGCCGAAAGCGGAATGAGTCGGGAGATGTCTGATGAGAGCGATGACATTGTTTTCTAAGATTTTCAAGTTAATATGAAAGGCGGCCAAGTGGTGTGAATACCTTAAACCAACGAGAGTAAAGGTCCATCTCTTTATATCAAATTCCAAAAAGCATTTTACACTTTAAATATTCACAATAAAGTAACTTCTAGTCAGTGTGACTCACGATTTATTTACATAGAGCCTTCAACAGGTTACTTGGTCGGCAGAGCAGTTGTGGGGAGGGAGAGCGTCCCTTTCTTTCTCCCTAGGTGGCAGCTGCCCTCCACGGCTCGGAGATTCCCACCAAGTGGTGGCCGACAACCTTTCAGAAACAGGTGCTCAGGAACCACAGAGCAAGGGACCAAGAGTGGATGGGGACGCCTGACGTCGAGGGTGGGAAGGGTCCTGGGGAGCCGCGGGGATGCGGTTCGGCTGAGGGTTTTTTGAGCAGTGCACTTGGCGGGCTCCTTTTCTCCTCATCAACGCGCTGTCCTACCGACCCGCACCCTCCCCGCCACAATTTCTAGGTTAAAAAAATAGATATGTACATCTTAGAAAATAGTAAAGGCCCGGCGAGCAGCCAGGGTACTGGGGGTCGGGGTGGGGGGGTGGCTGGGGGATGCCGTCGCAATCCCCGCCGTGCTGGCCGCGCTCAGGACGAGCCCTCGGCCTCGGACGCGTGCAGCAGGAGGCTGCCACCGCTCGATTTGTGCTTTTTCAGCAGCTGAGTGATTTTCTCGTCGTCAGAGTTCGGGTCCAGAGGCTTGTTGTAATCGTCGTCATCCTCCTCGTTCTCTGAAGTCCCCTTGAGCCGCTCGGTCTCCGAGTCCTGCTTCTTCTTGGCCGTGGCCATCTCGGCTGCGTGCTTCTTTCTCCACTTGGTCCTGCGGTTCTGGAACCAGACCTGAGGGCGGAGAGAGGGAAGTGGAGGTGAGGGGGAGAGGCAGGGCCGGGAGGAGTTGAGTGCCGGAAGACCCGGGCCCCTGCCTTGCCACCATCCCTCCCGGGCCTCCCCGGTCCAGGCGTCACAGTCAGTCTAACCCGCCTCACTAACCCACCGCCGTTGCCATAGCGATAGTAACACAAGCTCACAGGGGCCATCCGTAAACCATTTCTCCGAAAGGGTGAAAACAAGAATTGGCACAAGTTTCACTAAAAATACGTTTGCTTTTCCTACGTCCCAACTGGAAAGGAAAACTAGTTTAGTTTTCCCGTAGTAGTGATTTTTAGTCCTTGATCGTATTCGTAGATTAAGAAGTTTTAAACAACTACAGTGGGCTGTGATTTGTACGGAAAACCTCGGCATTAAAGCCAGTTCTTTCCACTCTGTTTCTCACTCTTGGACACTAAGCTGTTTACTTATTTCAGGCCTGAATCCGTGCTAACTTTGGTGGTAAAGTCTCCTCTCCTCTCCTCTCCACCAAACTTAAGGTGTGTGTGGGCTGAAGTTTTCTGGATATAATGAAAACTTCAATTCACCCGTAGCAACAATCGCAGAGGCATGAAAATATTTAAGAGCTCAGCCAGAATTATCATGATGGTGGGGAAGCTTTGACCATCTTTCTCCACTCTCAAGGTTACTCATAAAACCAAAGCTGAAACATCACCATTTGCTGTTTTTAAATAGAAAAGTTTCCAAGTTGCGTTGTTTTCTTTTACAATATTGCCTCTTTTTTTTCAAAGATTAGCAGCATGTTGCTACTGCCTAAGACATTCATTTGAAATACAGATATGTTCATACATATATGTTCATATAGATATGATGTTTGACATGGATCTGACACATGCGTTTTAATCTGAAGTATTGCTGTAAACAACCATCTTTCTGAAGATGTTGAATTTCCCTCCTTTTATGCCTCTCATCTGTTATGTATTTTATCCGGAGAATCAGAATTGTTAAGAAAGTGATTTTCTTTATATTGCTATAATAATTCACTTCTAGCCATACGGACATATTTATGGTGACAAATGAACACCCTCAGATTAAGGTGGTAGGCTCTCTAGCCACCCACTGCAAAAATAATTTTGAATGTGATGGTTTTCTAATGGCCACGTGAAAAATCTCAGCTGAAATATATTGTGTGCAGCTTGGCTAGCAAGAAAGTAAACCCGCAGCGGAAGATTTAATGATATCACTCCTTAATGAGCAACAATATAACTAAAGAAAGAAGACACCCCCCATGCACATCCAGAGAGAGAGAGAGAGCGTGTGTGTGTGTGTGTGTGTGTGTGTGTGTGTGTGTGTGTGTGTGTGAGAGAGAGAGAGAGAGAGAGAGAGAGAGAGAGGGAGAAGACAAAAGAGAACAGAGAAAACTAGGAAACCAACATACTGAATTTACCCAGCTGGCTCAATCTTATTTTCAGGGGCAGATTTCTAAAATCTGGTTCCCTAGAAATGCACTATACAACTCAATTATAAGCCAAGTGACATCTTAATTATAAATTGTTGTCATACGCTGCAGTATCTTAATTTTGCGGATAAACTTGCTTTAAACGGAATTCAATCTTATTCAATACACTAATAATCTTGTCGGCTCATTTGGAAAATTACTATTCCAAAATAATCATCTTTAGCTGAGCCAAAAGCAAGTTTTATCGGTGTTAAGTTCCGCTGAATTCATTTCTTTTTTTATCTACAAATTACTATAGAAGCGCTGTATTGCTGATCCCGGATAAGAATTTTTATATCTAATAGGGCCTGGATTGACAAACAATGGCTTGAGTGTCTTTACAAATAAAGCAAATCAAGCTTTCTAATCGGCTCGATCTGTTCTCCGGGATATTCCTTAATGCTTTTATTCTCTGATAAAGGCGCGTTTTCCCAGCACAGGCTGCTGTCTAGATTAGCCTAATTTCTAAGGCGGGGACTTGATATCTTTTGTTCACCAATAGTTTGCCTCCAAAAGACTCCAGGGCCTGGGCAACCCCCAACTCTCTCCCACTTCTCTCCAGGCTCCTCGGTGCACACCCCCACCCACCTCAGCCCAGTTTGTTAGTGTAGTAAGGGGAAAAATACTGACTCAGACACGTGTGCATCAGCGCGCCAGCGCTAGCTTGCGCGCGTGCACGTAAAGAAGAAGCTATCCCGGGAGGTGTCAAAGGTCCACTCACCTTGACCTGACTCTCCGTCATCCCCAGAGAATAGGCCAAGCGTGCTCTCTCTGGTCCTGCCAAGTACTTCGTTTGTTCGAAAGTCTTCTCCAGGGCGAAGATCTGCTGGCCAGAGAACGTGGGTCTGGTGTGTTTTCTCTTCCCATCTTTGTCCAACAAAATGGATCCTTGATCTGCGAGGACCAATAACCAAGAGGAAGGAAGAAACAACTCGTTACAGTGCTCCACCGGAGGCGGGAGAGGGGAACGAATTAGCAAACCTGTGCTTTGATAGCAAAAGAGCAGCCATCCTTGCTCTGGAGCCTGTGCCACCCTGCCCTACCTTTTGCCAGCTATTTTTCTCCGACCAAGGTACAGTTGGGGTAGTAGTAAATACTTTGTGCTTAACCACGGTGCCAATGGCTAGGGAAGCCACTGCTCAAGAGTACAGGGCAGAAAAGGGACACCCTCCTAAACTAAGCAGGAGGTCATGAGAAAGGCCACCCTCACCTCCCTGAGGTCAGTCAGTCCCTGAGCAGATAAGTGGTTCGGTGTGAAGGTAAACTAACTTTTAAAATTTTATATTTGTTTTGTTTTTCTTGGCCACTTCCCTAACCTGTGCTGAGCAATAAAGGGCCCCTTGTGTTTTGAGCACTTTAGGACCTAACTCTTAAAGTTTGAGGCCATTAAGGGCTGGAGAAAGAGACCAGAGGAGACACAGGTCTGGCAATCCCTACAATCAACAATACAATAGTCTCTCAGACATCTCAATAGCTCTGAGGAGTCGCCTTCCCAGCCTTCCCAGCCTTCCCACGTCGAGCCCGACATGGTTTCCCCCTTAGTCTAGCTACTGCCTCTAAATCTCAGGCAAAGAAGTCCAGAGAACCTGGACTGACTTCAGGGACTTGGTCATCAGCAAAGAACAGAGTTGAGCCAGGCCCTGGAGGCCACCTGGGTGGGGGTAGGGAAGGAGCCTTCTAGGATCTGTGACCCACTAGCCAGAATTGTCTGTTCAATCCTTGGGACAGCTGATGTGACCCAGAGTCTTTGGGGGCTACATTTTACTGGTCTGTGTCCTGTCACATGGATATTTCTCACCATATCCTCTCTTGAATTAGTCTGTTGAGTGCCAATGCCCCTTCAGTGCCCAGGACCCTGGGATCCAGGAGTAGGGAAAACCCGGGTCCATCAATGACAGCAGCCTAGTTCTGGGAACCGCTGGCACAGCTCATTCTGGACAAGTGCACTGGGAGTGGGCAAGGGAGCTGGCAGAAAAGGTGAGCTGGAGACAACCAGGGAGGGTGTGTGAAAGCAAAAGTCTGCTTTTCTCGAGGAGGTAGGTAGCCTTGCCTACCCTCGCGGGTTTGCGGGAAAACAAGGGTCAGGCTACTGAAGAAACGGGCATGGCAGGAAAGAGGCAGAGAGGAAGGGGTGCCGACGCCTTTTCCCGCTTTCCATCCGTCTGACCCAGAGCTGGCCAGGTTCAGGAACAGCCAGGACAGAAGAAGCTCCCTTGCTGCGCTGTGTTCTGTCCAGACTCATGCTCGCTGGTGGAGCCCAGGCCTGCCTTAGCCTGGCGAGCCCAGGAAAGTGCGAGTCCCTCGCTCGCCTGCCCGGGCCCAGCCAACAGCGTGCTGTCCGGGAACTTCCAAACTAGTGTGGCGGCCAGGAGACTGACCGACCTGAGAGCACTGTGGGCTTCACGACCCGAGAGCAGACTTAGAAGGACCCACCCTCCCCTCCCATAGTACTCACGGGGGGTACAGGCAAGGCGCGCGTCCCTCCACGGCGGGCTCTGCATCACTCCGGGCCAGAAGATGGGCGTCCGACCGGGAAGCTCGGCCAGGGGCTTGGGGTACCGGCCCACGGCGGCCACGGCCGCGGCGCTGGGGCTAAAGTAGAGCCCGGGCGGCGGCGGCGGAGGGCTCAGGCTGCTGAAGCGGGGCAGGCCGGCCAGCAGCCCAGCGGGTGACGAAGCGGCAGCGGCGGCGGCAGCAGCGGCGGCGGCGGCGGCCGCAGAGGCCGAGGTGGCGGAGGCGGACGAGGAGGAGGAGGAGGAAGACCCCGAGGGCGAGGCCGAGGGCAGGGCGGCCCCCGAGGCCACCGGCATAGAGGGCCGGCTCAGGATGTCGTTGATGCCGTGTGGGGTGGCCGCGGAAAGCTGCTGCGGGGGACTGCCCAGGGACGAGAGGCCCCCCGCGGCCGGGGGCTTCAAGCCGCCCGGGTTGTGTGCGCCTAAAGGTGGGGAGGGCGACGAGGACGAGGAGGACGAGGACGAGGAGGAGGGGGGCCCAGTGGGCAGAGGGGGATAAGCGGCGGGGTAGAGCGGGGTCTTCATCTCGGCCATGCTGTGCAGGGCGGCCAGGGGCGGGCTGCTGAGCAGGAACGCGCTCTGCCGAGGGCCCTCCATCGCCCCCACAGCTAACATCCCACAGCCAGACCCGAACCCGCAGCCACGCAGGTGGGTGGCCTCGCCGGGGCTCGGGAGAGCCCGAGGTGCCGGGGGCGCGCGCAAGCGAAGTGTGGCTCGGCCCCGGGCTCCGGGAGCTGCGCTGCGAGCTGTGCAGCAGAAAAGTCCAAACGCCCGGCGGGAGGCGGCGGCGGGCGAGGGCAGAGGGGGCGCGGGCGGGCTCAGCGCTTCTTCGGTTCCGGGAGTCCGGGATTCGATCCCCGGCGCTGGTCCCTCGTTCCCGGCTCAGAGCGCTCTGCTTCTCATCTTCTCCACCCCCGCGGGAAATCAGCAAGAGGTACCAAGCAGCCGGCCCAGAGAGTTTGCTACAAGGTTGGGAGGCGCAGAGCGTTCGCTTTGATGTAGGAGGGCGGGGGCCGGCTCGCTCCCCTAGCTGAGCTTCAAAGCGGGCCGCGTTCCGCCCGGTGCGCGCCTCTGATCTGGCTCCACGCTCCGCTCTCCCGGCGGCCGCGCAGCTGAGTCGCACTCACCGCTCGCCCGGGGGACGGAGCGCAAACGGCCGGCGCGGGTATCGCGCCCGCCACTGCCTCGGGCCGGCCTTACTGCGCCAGAAAGGGCAGTGTGGCACCGCTCCGGCGGCTGGGGACTTGGCGCTCCCACGAGCCTGCTTTCCCTCCGGGCCACGAGGCGCCGGACTATCCGGATCGAAAAGGATAAAAGAAAATAAACCTAAGTATGGAAAAAGTCTGACGGGCCGGTTCCGATCGTCCGTCCGCTTCTGCAAGCCGGCCGGGAGACCCCCGCCCCACCCCCTGGCGCCCTCTCTTCCTCTCACTCTCCGCCTTTCTCTCGCCTCTCTGGCATTTCTCCTTGGCTTTCCAGGCTTGGCTCTTCCAAGCCCTGTCCTCTGGCCAAACTGACCCTCTCGGCCGCTCTTCCCTTCTCTCCTCTCTCCCTCCGGGCCTGACAGTTCGGATGAAGCTCTCAAAGGTAATAAAACATTTGCACCCCTCCCTGCTGCTCTTTAGCTGGGGGACGCAAGGGAGGGGAGGTGGGGGGCCAAAATGAGAACTTTCGAGGACGTCATTCCGGGGCGGCTCGGAGGGGCGGGGCTGAGGAGCGGGGCCCTGGTCCTGGGCGTAAACACCGCCTCCAATAGCGCTCAGCTTGGGCAAGGCGTCGCTCCCAGAACACGCCCACCTGGGAGCGCCACGCCTTTTGATTGGCTGAGACTATGGAGCCGTAAGGGCGCGCCCTCCTAGTCCCCGCCCCAGCTGGGCGGAGCCAAGAGGGGAGGGGCCTGGCGAAAAGAGTAGTTCCAGTCTAGGGCCAGCGGCCGACTCAATTAATTGTGCAAAATAAAATGGAAAGGAGAAGGAGGGAGCAGGGACGAAGAGGGCATTACTTTTTAAAGAGAGGAATAATGAAAAGCCAGCCCTTCTATGGAAAAGCAGTTTAAGTTCGTCTCTTCCGCCCACGCCAGCTCGCGTCATCCTCCCACACTTCCCCCACCAGCTTGTGCGCGGCGCATCACCTCGAGCAGTGTCTGGACCCTTGCGAAAAGGGAGCTAATGGAGCAGGCAGGAGGCACATCCCAGGCCGACTTCCTTCTTTTGAAGGGATTAATTAAAGGCCATCTGGGCTCTTCCAGAATTGTGTAAATTGATTTGTTGTTCCTTAAGCCCGTAGATGTTTTTAAATCCCCTCGCAGGCCTAGGGTCATCCCCATCTTTCTGTCTCCTGCTCTTTTCTGTTCTTTCTCCTTTCTTGTTTTCGGTCTCCCACTCCCTAGATCATTATCACTTATGAGGGGGCTCAGTACTCTGGGGACGAAATCAGCTTAATGAGAATATTTATCTACTGCATGGTGTCTAAACCTAACAGAAATGAGATAATTATTTTTTTTAAACCCTCCTTCTATTATTATTAGTTGGATTTATATGAAGCAGGATCATTTCTAAAATTCACGCGACAACTTTAGATAGAGGAATACCTCGGGGGAAGACAGGAAACTGTTGGAAAGTCTGGTCAAGCTCTCAACTCCGGGTAGTTGAGTAAGCTAGAGACTTCTAGGCTGGCATTGGGAGCAGTGGTCAAAAGGGCTTTGCTTCCTCTGGCTGATCTTTAAGGTCTGGTCAGGGTTGACCAAAACCAAGGGGAAAACCTGTTTGGTCGATCTAGAGAAATTGGGCAGTTGATACACCAGTGTGAGGGACGGGAAACGTCACAGCAGAGATTTGCATCATATATATCATTGAGTTCAAATTTAAGGTTCAGAAAACTGAAACAGACGCAATAAATGACCCAAGAATTAAAACCGATCCGCGCCAGGGAGTTTGACTCTGAATGTCAAGAAGGAGGCCTTAAACCCCTTACCTCTCCAAAGTCGGTCCCCTTACCTCTCCAAAGCTTGAGTCTTGTCAACTTGAGGTTGAGTTTGACGTGTGAGAGTAAAGTCTAGGGGTTAATCATTGCCTGCTCCTTTCATTCGCTCAGAGTCGGGGTGGGGAAGATGATATTTGTCTTCCTCTGGCTCTCTTTATTAACTTCAAGACTTGCTTAATGCCGTCATCCCGTAGAGTTTAGATCTGACCCTGGGAAAGCTGGGGCTCTGCACGGGTGGGAGATGCTAAGCGGCCTGCCAGTCTCTAGGCTCCGGGGAGAGCTAAAGTGGGTGCTGTCTGCGCTTCCACGCCAGCCCTCCGCTACCTAAACCAAGAAGAGCAGCCAGCCAATTTCGGAAGCGGACAGTGGCAGGCCAGCCTCAGCTCTGTTTCTGCTGGGATTTCAATGCCTCTGGCTCCTTACAAACTACTCCCACTCGGACCCAGCCTTTCCTCCGTGGCACACGATCAGCCAGAGCTCGAATTTTGGGTCTCCCGCGATCTGCTCAGGTCTACCAGGAAAGGAACTAGGTAGGAACTGAGAAAACCCGAACCCAAGTGTATTGGAAGTTCTTTCCTCAAAAGTAGCTATCATTGTAGTTACTGTAATGGGGAATGGGTTGGTAAATTGATGGTTTTTCATTTGAGAATTTAGTATCTGGTATTGGGGAGGGGGGTGTCAAAAAAGAAAATAGACCGGAGAGAGACAGAAACAGAGAGACAGACAGAGACACAGTGAAGGACAGAGAAGAACACAGAGACAGAGAAAGACAGAAACAGAGAGATAGAAAAAGAGAAAGACAGAGACACAGAGAAAGACAGAGAAAGTAAGGAACAGGAGAGAGCGCGCGAGAGCGAGAGAGGGGAGAGAGAGAGAGAGAGAGAGAGAGAGAGAGAGAGAGAGAGAGAGAGAGTCAACTCCAACTTAACTGTGCTCCATAGTTACAAAGCTGGGTTTGAAATGAAGAAGTCTCATCCGCTGAGTCTCTGTCATTCATAATTCATAATTAAAATAGTATGATTCCCAATTCTAACAATAAAAAATGATGGGGACTGTGTACCTCGATCCTTGAGGGGTGAAGCCTAGATTCTTCAGCGGCAGCGGCAATGGCAGCTTGTTTTCCCCGACTCATTCCACCGCCCGCCTCTAAAGAAAGGCCGGTGCCTTTAGCCAGGTGCTGTCCGGGATCTGCCCCCAGGATCCCAGGAGAGTGAGCTGCTGGGCTCAGTCGGGTAGAGGTCACCCTGCCCTCCACTATTCGGGCCCGGGATTCCGGGCAAGCTGCAGCGGGTATGCCAGGGCCTGTCTGCCTTGTGGGCCCGGGGTTTGCTGCTTTCAAACGCTTTGGGGGCTCCTGATTGTTTTTCCTTGGGGACCTCCTAACTCTTGCACACACTTCCTAATAAAGCCGGGCCCTTCCAAACAAGTAGCAGAAGAAGCAACCGACAGGCTCATCTCAACACCACGCTTCAATATGTATACAGTTATATATTGGAGAGGGCAAGGTTCTGCTAGAAAGCGATTGATTTGCATTTTAATTAAAAATAAATGAAAGCTGTTTGGGAAATCGGAGGTTGCAGGAGGGGTTCACGGGGCAGCGGTGTGGAAGGTGATCCACCCCTTGGATTTTGAGCCTGGAGGAGAGCGGTGAGCGGGTGTTCAGGTTCTGTTGCAGCCTGCTCCCTGGAACTGCAGCCTGAGGGATCCACTAGGCTCTGTACTCTCCCTTGACCTTTGAAGCAGCGCGCAGCGCTCGCAATAGATACTTCTGCTTTAAGAGAAAGGAACTGTCATTAAATCCAGGGTGACACGGGATGAATGCGAATAAAACCTTAGCTAGCCGTATTTAGGCTCGGCAAAGATGCCAATGTTTCTGCTCCGAATATATTAGTGTCGAATATCGAGGTGCTCAAGGGTGCTGTAGAAAGGCCATTGCTACAAAAAAAAGGGAGGGGGAATTATGTGTTTACGGCAAACCAAACATCAATAAAACCCCCACACACTAAACAACAAAAAGTCTCTTCTAAACTTGCTTTGTCGAACCCTCTAGAAGATTTTAACCGCTTCATTTCGCCGAGCACTGGGACCTATTCGGGCTGAATAAAAGAAAGATTAGTTTAAAGTCAGTGTTAACAAAGTGGGTCAAGCTAGTTGCTACACAGAAATATAAGGAAGACCCAAGAACATCCCCCAAGATGGCCTAGCCTGGTCTCCGGAGCAGACTGGGGGAGAAAAGCCATTCGTGGATCTCTTTGCTGCGGCTAAGTGTTGTTAGGTGAGAACCGGACCTGAACCGAAGTTCTGCCAAAGGTGAAGAAGAAGACAATTAGGAAAAGAAGATCTAGACTGGGGTCAGCTCACGCTCGGTGGGGCAGCAAAGGCCCTTGGGGACTTTCCATTCCGTGCTCGCCTGTGAGGACCTGCCAGCAGACACACGATGGATTCTTCTACAAACAAACAAACAACAACAACAACAACAACAAACAAAACAAAAAAACCAGACCCCTCTGCAGAACTTGCCTTCAGCCTCCCTGGGGAACAACTCTCCCCCCACCCCACCCCCAAGCCCAGAAACCCTGCAAAACAGCAACAGCAGGCGCAATCAGAACTGGAATGCCTCACGGAGGATTTCAAAAGACCCCAGAAGGTTGGGAAAGGGCAAACACAAAATAGCTAGAAGTGTCTGCCACAAAGTAGGTTTACATTGGACTGCAAATACGTCGCTTCTTTGAACGTAAATCACCCCTCTCTCTGCCCCCACCCCCGACCTATTTGCAACCTTTGGTATGCAATCTCGGTTTGAAATATATATTCTGGAATGTGGCAACAGGTGGAGAATTATATGCTTGAAAAAAAAATAAAAGTCTGTTGGTTTCCAGAGTTAACTCACTGAAGAAAACGCTAGGCCAACCTGATGCCTCAGATTTGATCTGATATGAACAGCTATGAGATAGATAGATAGATAGATAGATAGATAGATAGATAGATAGATAGATAGATAGATGAACAAGGAGCATGCTTTTTTGATAGACTCCATAAACCGGTTTCTCCCGGTGCGCCTGAGTGGGTGGGTGGTGGTCCTTGCAGCCATCTCCCGGTGCAGTTTCTTATTCTTTCCTACAGTAGGGGGGAAAAAAGTTATTTATTCCCGAAATCGCTCGGCCTACGCTCTCTTGTGAAATCTTGTGCATTTATCGCCCTCTTGTGGAAAAAAAAAACATTCTTAGCATTTCTCTAACGCCGAAGGAAGAACCGGAGGTTTCAATGGCACAGGTCTCCTTTGGCATTTGCTTAATTTCTATCTGATCCACCAAATTTATGGAGTGAAGGATGAGTCTGTTAGCTATTGCTTTAATTCGGGTACCAATCAAAATTTAGTTAGTTAGTGTTTTGGAATAGAGTTTCTTTGTGTAGCGCTAGCTTTCCTGAAACAATCAGGAATGAGTAGGTAGGTAGGTAGGTAGGTAGGTAGGTAGGTAGGTAGGTAGGTAGTACGTATTTGGGTTTTTGAAACAGAGTTTCTCTGTGTAGTTCTGGCTGTCCTGAAACTCACTCTGTAACCAGGCTGACCTCAAACTCAGAAATCTACCTGCCTCTGCCTCCCCAGCACTGGAATTAAAGGCATGCACTTTGGAGAGAATGTCTTATAAACATCATCTGTCAATATAAAAGCTGATGGCCAATGAATGCGCTGAGGCAGGAACTAGGAGGTGGGACACTGGCAGGAAGAAAGAGGATCCTGGGAAATAGTAAGAGATAAAAGAAAGAGACTAGAGACAAACCAGGAAGACAGAGTAAACCAACAGGAAGGCACTAGGGAAGAAGCAGGCCATCTAACTACATGGCAGACATAGACTCATTTAAATGGGTTAAATAAGTTATGAGCTAGTCAAGGAATGAGCAACAGCAACAGCAACAGCAACAACAACAAACAAACAAAACCAAGCAAACAAAAAACCAACAACAGAAAACTCAAGAGAGACCAGAGGCTTAGTTGATACAGGAGCAGATATAAGACAGAGATGCTTAATAAGCAAAAGCAGTCTGGCCTGGAGATTATCTGTGTGTCAGGCCCCTTCCTCGATCTTCTCATTTACCATCCGCCCCACCCAGTAGTCATCTCTCCTTACCATGCTGTAATGCAGTGACAGAAACAGCAGCTACTAAGTGCTCAATGCTCTAAGTACTTTATAGCACTCATCCAACAGCTCTGCAAATCAGGCAGCACAAACGTCCCACCGTGCAATCAGGTTGCAGAACAGTAAATTTAAGAATTCTGCTCAAGATTGATAAATAAGTTAGGAATGTTTATATACACACACCTCTCAGTCTGGCTGCAGAGCCATCCATGCTTCTAACTGGTATGTTATACTGCTCTTCTGTAATAGAAGAAGAAGAAGAAAGAAAAAAGGAGGAGGTGTGAGGAGAAAGGAGAGGAGGAGGAGAGACTGAAATGTATGTAAAAGCATGGGGCTGAGGATGTAGCTTAAAGGTAGAACATTTACCCAGCATGCCACTCAAAGGCCTGGGTTCCATGCACAGCTCCGGAAAAAAAATATAAAGACAGAGAGAGAGACAGAGAGAGAGAGACAGAGACACACAGAGAGAGACAGAGAGACAGAGACAGAGACACAGAGAGAGACACAGAGAGAGAGACAGAGACAGAGACAGAGAACTGGGAGGGAAAGGATGCACATGATAGCAACCTGAATATTGCAAATCGTCTAGTGACTCTATGTTTTCATTACAGCAAAAACATAATTCACCATGTCTTGGGCAGGAAAAGTATTTTGAACCATATCAAATAAAAATTTAGTGTCTGGGGGCTGAAGAGATGGCTCAGCAGTTAGGAGCACTGACTGCTCCTCCAGAGGTCCTGAGTTCAATTCCCAGCAACCACATGGTAGCTCACAACCATCTGTAATGGGATCTGATGTCCTATTCTGGTGTGTCTGAAGACAGTGACAGTGTACCCACACACATAAAATAAATAAAATAAATCTTTTTTTTTAAAGAATATAGCCTCTGAAAATAAATGACATTGGCTTATAAACAAGTCAAATATCTAAGTTTCAAAGAAATTTTATTTTTTGCTATTTGTTTAACTCAGACCACTTTTTGCTTCTCTTTCTGTTTCTGTGGTCTGGGGTATTTTGTCCCAGGCTTTACGTTTGCTAGGTGAGCATGTACATCCTCAGCCCAGGCTTTCAAGAGATTTCTTTTTCAATTTTTAATATTTTGAAAGCAGAGTCTCACTCTGCAACTGAGGCTGGCCCTGAACCCTCAGCAGGTCACAGCAGTCCCCCACTCCATCCTCTTCAGTTCTAGGACATGATATGAACTGCCACCTCTGGCCCTTTTAAGATTTTTTCATTCTAAATACACCCAAGCCAGATGCACATCACTATTCTCTTAATCCATCAGGACAGCTGACCATAGAGTTGCTTAAGGACTCTAGATTGATGTCCTGAAACGCCACTCAAGAGTCAGGTACCTTCAAAACAAACTGATCAACCTTTAAAGAAAATCACTGCACACTAACCCGTTGGTTATCGAGAAAAGCATGTTACCCGGTATGCTTCAGGCGATGGATTTATGATTACTGAGTAGGCACAATACTGAAGTCTTTAGTCAATCACTTTTGCACAAGCATCAGCCAATCAGAAGGAGGGCTGCAAGGCATCAGCCAATCAGAAGAAAGGCTGCAAGCCATCAGCCAATCAGAAGGAAGGCTGTACAGCATCAACCAATGAGTGTGATACAGGTATCAGCTAATCAGGAGTGCTGCGCAGGCATTAACCCACCGGAAAGGATGCTCTCTGTTGGGAAAGGTGTACTGTTGTTTTGTTTGTTTTTTCTGTTGCCTTGGTTTGAGATGGGGTCTTTTGACTTAGCCCAGGCTGGTCTTGAACTCAGTGCCAAACTTGTCTTAGAGACAAGGCTTGTGCTTGTTCCAAATTTCTCTCAGCCCCCTAAGTACTAAGATCACAGACAGATGTGCACCACGTCCAGCTAGACAAACTGCTTATCTGCCTGAGGTTTAACAAGAAAGAAATCTTTCAACTTTTTTTTTTTTTTTTTTTTTTTTTTTTTGGTTTTTCGAGACAGGGTTTCTCTGTGTAGCCCTGGCTGTCCTGGAACTCACTCTGTAGACCAGGCTGGCCTCGAACTCAGAAATCCACCTGCCTCTGCCTCCCGAGTGCTGGGATTAAAGGCGTGCGCCACCACGCCTCATCTTTCAACTTCTTATTGCCGGTGGACATCTTCCCAGCCGTGATCTCATATAGGTTGATTATTCTGTTTAAATGTGGTGTTTTGTCAGCAACTAATTCAGTTGCTCTTTTGAAAAGGTGCTAAGTTTAGGTGTCTTTCCCTGGAGCTCTTTGATGGAGATAGCTGCTGGAAGCTTGGTTCTCTCAAAAGAACCAAAACTTGCTGGTGTCTGGGGTGTGTAGAAGAGTGGTCCTTGGGAGGAAGAAAAGACTTCAAAGACAAAGCAAACAATTCTCTCTCCACAATTATCCTTTTTGTTGTTTGAGACCTCAAGCTGCCCAGGGTGCTTTGCACCAACTGAGGCAAAACCTAATCTAGGAAAGAAAATCTCCCATAACGGTGAATCCCTTGTGGAAACTAGTTCATCTCGTCCCTAGCGTTCATCTTCCGTGGTGCTTCTCCTTGCTGTCAGTACAGCTTATGTCATGGTCTAGTACGGTCGAGTGATTTCTTTTGGAGAGCAAGAAAAGAACCAATTGTCCACCTCTGGGCCAGGATGTTATAGGGAAAACCTTTTAGGCCGTTTGGGTTGGCTGTAAGGCTCAGATACTTCTCTCTCTACCAGAAAAGTGTCACTTCACCTTAGGAAAGAGCACCAGTTGCCTGTATGAGGCCACCATTTGTGTTTTTTTACAGAAACAAGAGTGTATTGATGCAGTTCAGAGATCACTACAGATAATGATGACAAGGACCAAGCCAGCCTAGGAAAGTTGTTCTCGACCCCAATAGAACTAGACTGCCTATATATAATGAATATCTGCTTAGGATCCTTTAGGACATTGAAATGGCTTTTATAGTAATATGATCTATCATTATACCAAATGGAGAGAGCTACAGAGAGCCCAGGCTGTAAGAGAAAGAGTAGCAGAAAGACAAGCTGCAGTAAGACCCCGTGCTATACACAGGTCTGCATAAGACCCCGTGCTATACGCAGGTCTGCATAAGACCCCGTGCTATACACAGGTCTGCAGTAAGACCCCGTGCTATACGCAGGTCTGCAGTAAGACCCCGTGCTATACGCAGGTCTGCAGTAGCTACACTCACCTGTGGCATCACAACAAACGCAATAGTACTGGTTGGTTCTAGAGATTTACATACGGACGCCGTTAGCATGGAAGAACCATCTAGAAATAATGAATAGTGTAAGTTATGTTCTTAATGTATATGGAGATTATTTTCCTGGCTAATTCAATGTTTACAGAAACTATGTAGCTTTGGATAATATATATAACAATAAATTTTGGGCTCAATAAATAATATTTGCTCTATATGTGGATAACCATTGAAAATTTGAAAAGTTTATTTATTTATTTATTTATCTATTTATTTTGTAGGACTGTACTGCAGAAACCTGGTCTCCTAGATGTCATTGTTAACTGCAGATACTGCCTCTAACCATGCTGATCAGGGAACTATCCCCTCAGATTGTTATATGCCCTCACTGAGAAATCATTTTACATTGTAGAGTTTCAAGTTTTTCCCATATGTGCAGAACCACAGCACTGATGCACATAGCATCCTATTTCATTCCCAAAGCATGTGACAAGAACATTATTACTGTCATTTTATTGACTCAGAAACTTAGCTCCAACCACTGATGTGAGAGGCCAAAGTCACTGCAGGCAATGTTGGTCATTTCCCAGACCCATCAGTCTCAAACGTGGGGATGAAGGTAGAATAAGTCATGTGACTGCTCATAACCAATAGACAGCTGCCTCTCACTTGCCTCTCTAAGCCTAAGCTGTGCGATATAGTAACCATTCTCAAGACTCTGCCCTCACTGGCATATCTAACCTTGCACTGTGAGATACAGTAACCATTTTCATTCATCTCTCCCTGAGAATCTCCCTACATCTCCCACCAAAAGGGGAATCAGACAGAACTGAAACAGGTAGGGTGGGGCATGAGGAGGAACCAGAAGCATTGCTGAAGTTTAAATTAATTTAAACTAAAATGGATTTTTTTTAAGACAAAGTTTCTCTGTATGCATTTTCTTAAGCCAACTGACAAAGGTCAGATGTCCAAGAGATGCATGACATTGGTGTAATGCCAGCACCAGGAAGAGGACAGAAGAGAATGTGGTAGGGGAAAGGTGTTGTTCAAGATGAGAGAAAGAGGGAGGCAGGTACAGAGAGAGTGGTACCCTGGACAGCACTGAGACAGCCCCTGTCAGACAGCAGTATATGAACGCTATCCAATCGATTACTAAACTTCCAGAGTTCCTCCATATGGCCCTCTCCTGTAAACTGCTATCGGTATAGGCACACTACACTCAGCCCCCTCTGCTCTCTCAGGCTCTCCTGAGCTTCGTATGCCCTACTAAGAATGCACTACTCCATCTGTGCACTTACAGACGCACTCTTCGCAGACAGTATGCTTCTGTAGGGCAGGCCTGTGCTTTCCCAATCTTTGCAGACCTGGACCCAGCTCACAGTGCCTGAAACTCATCAGTCGGCATCGCCTCATCTACAATGTCTTCTTAACCCTAATTAGGCATTGATGGGAAGAGTTCATGTACCCCCCCCCATAGAGAACACATATACAATTAACTTTCAACTTATTACAAATCACATGAAATTAAAGTTTGTGTGTTTGCTATCATGCTGAGTGCCCAGTACTGTTGTAAAAACTGATAAAACACAGATCTCGTGTGTGTGTGTGTGTGTGTGTGTGTGTGTGTGTGTGTGTGTGTGTGTGTTCGAGACAGGGTCTCACTATGAAGCTCTGGCTGTTCTGGAACTCACTTTGTAGACCTGTAGATCTGCCTGACTCAGCCTTCCCAGTGCTGGGACTAAAGGTGTGCACCACTATGCCCAGCTAAAGTACAGCTCTTGCCTGTGATCCTGTTTCATTATCTTTAAAGAACGGGGTATAATATACAAAATTCCAGGGTGTTGTTCTGCAGCGTTTTTGAAGTTTGTTTGAAAAAATGTAAGCTACGTATTACAGGAACTGAGAACCACAGTGTCAGTGAAAGGTGAGACATAGAAGTGGAAACTTTGGGGAAAAGTAGTCTTGAAGGAATGGCAGGGTTTGTGTGAAGAGAGGAAAGAGGCTTCTTGTTCTGGACAAAGAAGGAAAGAGTTCAACCAAGGAGCCAAGAGAAAAACCAAGTGCCATGGCCGGGGAGATCACAGGGAAATGCCATGGCCGGGGAGATCACAGGGAAATGCCATGGCAGAGGAGATCACAGGGAAAGGCACTTAGTTCTTACCAAGGGCTGGATCTGTGTCGTGGAGGAGCACCCTGGAGGAGGCTGAAGCTGAGCTTCACCCCAGAGGGTCTGCTTTCTCAAAATCCCCTTGGATTCTTTCCCAAGGTTTCTGCCCACAAATCTCTGGATTTACTTGTGTGTTACTCAACTGTCCACACCTCCAACAAGACGGGAAACAAACCGAAGTAGATAGCAAGGATGGGACTCAGGAGGGATCTAAAGCATATAACCAGTGCTTGGAGGGTTCAGTCTAAAATAAAGCCCATCAAAAATGAGAAGGGAGAAGGGGTGGCTCCGTCAGTAAAGCATTCCACACAGCATTAGGACCCGCTTTGAATCTCTACCACTCATGGTAAATGCCTCTACAGCACATCAGTCATGCCAGAGGTCAGGGGCAGGAACAGATAGGCAGATCTCCTAGGACTCACAATGAGAGTCCTCACCTCACGAAATAAAGTGGATATCAATAGAGGAAATAACCCAGCATCAGCATACACGTATGCATCATCTTACACAGGTATGCACATACAAGAATGTACATTCACATATACTACACACACACACACACACACACACACACTCACACACACACACCACATAAAAGAAATCAGTTGGAGGCAACATTAACTACTAAAAACAGAGACTGGTAGTTGCCCAAGCCAGGCTTGAGAATCTCACCTCAAGGGTCAAAGCCAAAGATAGAACCATTCAGATGGCTCAGGGAATGATCGTCAGTGCTTGTAACCATCAGTGCGAAGCTCTCTTGCCCTGGGACTAGCATGAATTAGGATTTAGAAGGCCTGGAATCCTGCAGCCAGCAGGGTTCAAAACTCCGGTGGACCCAATTGTATTCTGCAACATATTAAGAGAAAGGAGATGGTTTGCTGGTGTCATTTTTATGCTGCCTTCTGATGTTCATATTCTTTAATCTCGTTGGCCAACTACTCAGATGCACACAAAATGAGGCTGGACATAAGAAACCAGCCAGGAAGCCCAGAGCACTGTGGGGAAGGACATAGTAAAACCCTGCAGATCAGCACTGAGGTCTAACTTCCAAAGAACTTGCCTCCTTGGCCTCTCCCTGGGGGCTTGGGGCAGTCTCTGTACTTGCAGTTGTGAAGCACGCGTGACCGCAGCTCACTCAGGCACTCAGGTTTAATTCGACATAGCTCACGTTACATTGATTTATTACAGCCAACTCATTTGCACAGCACGAATTTCCTCAGTGTTCTGAGCCTGTTACAAGGGCTGGTTTGCTATAAATGAACACTCAATAGAATTATTTTAAACTGATTTATGTCAAGGGGTTATATTGCAGCCAATAGACTCAAGAGATGTCACAGCTACCTGTTGCAACTTGGGTTATAAGGGATGTCTGGACAAACACAAAAGTGTCTGAAAATCAGTGTGATGGTTTGTATATGCTTGTCCCAGGGAGTGGCTCTAACAGGTGTGATCCTGTTAGAGTAGATGTGTCACCATGGGCATGGGTTTTAAGACCCTCAACCTAGCTGCCTGAAAGTCAGTATTCTGCTAGCAACCTTTGGATGAAGATTTAGAACTCTCAACTCTCCTGAATCCCACTCCCAGTTACAACTTCTATATTAGTCAGGGTTCTCTAGAGTCACAGAACTTATGGGTCGTCTCTATATAGTAAGGGAATTTGTTATGATGACTTACAGTCTGTAGTCCAACTCCACAACAATGGTCAGCTGTGAATGGGAAGCCCAAGGATCTAGTAGTTGCTCAGTCCCACGAGGCTACTAGATTTCAACAGATGCGCTGGCAAGTAAATGCAAGCAAGCGAAGAAGAGCTATGAATCTTCCTTCTTCCAATGTCCTTACATAGGTCTCCAGCAGAAGGTGTGGCTCAGATTAAAGGTGTGTACCACCACTCCTGAATCTGGGACTTGTTTTGTTCTAGGCTGACCCTGAACTCAGAGATCTCCTTGCCTTAGTCTCCTGGAATTCATAGCCACTATGCCTCAAGATCTCCATGCCAAGATCCAAGTCAGACACTTGTGTCTCTCAGCCTCAAGATCTGGATCATGGGTGGGCCTTCCAATTCTGGATTGTAGCTCATTCCAGATAAGGTCAAGTTGACAACCAGGAATAGCCATTACAGTCCCACATTCCAAGATGTGTTCCAACACACCCGATACAAATCAAACTAGGACCTAGGCAATGTACAATGCTGGAGCCTGCTTATGTGTAACTTGTGCTGGGGATGCAACCCAGGTTGCGCATATATGCTCAGGGTATACTTCACCACTGATTTTTATGCCCTCAGTCCCAACATTGGAATTTTAAAACTAATTTGCACTTTTAACAATTCTGGAATGCAGTGAACTGACGGGGTGAGGTATTAAGACTCAGCAAGCATTGATTCTAGCACTTTCCATCTTTAATTTTCATCCCTAATAGTGTATGGAAATATGTACCTCATAGAAAGTTCCACCCTAGGAAGCAGAGCATATACTAGACAAGTGGGAGCGACCCAAGTATCCATCAACTGATACATGAGCAGACACAATGGGATAGAGTTGCACAGCGGAATATTACTCCGCAATAAAAAAGAATGGAAGACTGAGGAAATGCTCGGTGCTTAAAGCATTTGCTGTGCAAATGTGAGGACCAGAGTTCAAATCCCAAGAATCCACACAAATACTGGGAGGGTATGGTGACCCACCTATATTTCCAGTGCTCAGAGGGTGACAGGGCTGGCAAGCCTTGGGTTCAACTGATAGACTCCACCTCAATGCAAAGCGGGAGGGGGGCTGAGGAAGACTCTGATGTCAACCAGCTCGTGACTACTGGGAGGTGTGGTGAGAACTGTGGGAGGCTCTATGGGGGTGGAGGTTACAGGACATTGGGTTATAATTGCACAACTGAATTTAATTAAAAAAAAGTGTGTCACTGCGGGTGGTCTTTGAGGTTTCAGAAGCTCAAGCCAGACCTACTGGCTCATTGTGTTCTTCCTGTGGCCTAGGGATCCAGATGTAGAACCCTCAGCTCCTTCTCCAGGACCATTGTCTGCTACCTGCTACCATGCTTCTCGCCATGACAATAATGAACTAAACCTCTGAACTGTAAGCTAACCCCAATTAAACGTTGTTCTCTATAAGAGTTGCTATGTGGTATCTCTTCACAGTAATAACCCCCTAACTAAGACATGATTAAGTCCTATGACCTTTCTCCTCGAAGGCTAAATATTTTGCAAAAGGATATCTGACTACCACCTCCATTCTTTATAGCTAAATATATCTCATTGGCTCTAGATGCGCTTGCCTTGTTTCGTTATTTCCATACATTAAAGACCCCGGTTATCCATACATTAAAGACCCCAGTTATCCATACATTAAAGACCCCGGTTATCCATACATTAAAGACCCCAGTTATCCATACATTAAAGACCCCGGTTATCCATACATTAAAGACCCCGGTTATCCATACATTAAAGACCCCGGTTATCCATACATTAAAGACCCCAGCTATCCACAGCAGTTCTAGCTAGATCAGAATGTGAAGTTCCTACAGTAGGTATTGGGTTGGGGATTGGGTGGATTCTGCCCTACATTGTGCTACAGAGCTTCCTTCATACTTTCTTTTGATTTTTCTTTTGGAGTGAGGCTTTGGCTTTGGTTGAAATTTAGAGTCCCTGGATCAGCCAAGCAAGATGGATCTTCATACCATATCCAGAGGCATAATTAAGTCAGCAGCTTTGTACCTGAGACCGGACTATGGTGATGGCACTGAGAATCCCAAGAATGTGGTTACTTGGATCCTCTGAGGCCAAAGAATCAGGCTGGAGCAAAGTTTCTTCCAGCGAGAGGGAGGGAAATGAACGGAATCACTTTGATAAACTTTTCCTTCAGAGGACTAGAGGCAGAGTTTCCAAACGCCCTCTTCTCCCTGTGATTCAGGATTAGAGACCGGTGTACCATTCCTTGTTAATAACATGATCATGCTTAGCCTTTGATTCTCATCTTAGCCTCTCAGAGCAGAGCAGTTGTGTGTGCACTTGAGTTTGAGGATAGTGCAAAAAAGAAGGAGGAAGAGGAGGAGGAGAAGGAGGAGAAGGAGGAGGAGAAGGGGAGGAGAAAGGGGGAGGAGGAGGAAGGGGAAGAAGAAGAAGAAGAAGAAGAAGAAGAAGAAGAAGAAGAAGAAGAAGAAGAAGAAGAAGAAGAAGAAGAAGAAGAAGAAGAAGACTTCCTATCACTTGAGAGAGTCTAAAGCAGAGTACAGCTTATGTCTCCGGGTGCTTGTCTGTGTACTGGAGAAGGCAGCCATGAGAAGCCTTTGGCCCAGAGCTCCCACACACTAAAGGCCTCAAATGTAGGCTTCAGAAGTTGCCTTCAGATGAGTAAATGTTTCCTCCTCCCTGGTGTTTTTGCTCTCGGTCGCTTTAGTATGAAAGAACCAGGGTCCAAAACTGTTGCGTACCCCAAAATAAACGGCCGACGCATTTTAAGTTGCAGGATTCCCTGAGCAGCAGGACAAAGAGTCATGCGGTACTGGCTTCGTCCTGTCGGAGTGCTAGCGACCCCTTGTCCTGTGTTATCACACCTATTGTGGCAGTGTCACTGGGCTCAAGAAACCCCACTGTCATAGTGGAAGCTAAGTCACAACACCAGTGACATTCACATCACTCACTCTCCAAGAAGGATGATCATGTATTTTGAGGGGAACAAATCCACCTTAACTTCTGATTCAGTATATTTCTATAACTGCTCTGTTTATTGTTGGTTTTTATTGGCCTCTTATTATTAACTTAAAGGTTAGATTTTTACCATAGGTCTTCGTATAGAGAGGAAATGAAGCCTCTATGGGTTTCGGTTTCAGTGTGATTTGAAGCATCCAATGGGACTCTGAGCCTGTACCCTCTGAAGATAAAGAGATAGTGTGGTAGTTGTACAACTGAGCTAGTCACATAACTAAGCACTGGGAAGAAACTGACAGTCACCATGCCATTTGAATCATTGTCCCATCATCCAGCCACAAAGACACTACATTAATGTTTTTAATGAATCTTATAATTATCCTATGAATACCAATGCATATGTTAAAAGTCTTAAAGTGGTTAAATGAGGTATGTGTATGTGTGTGTGTGCACATGTGTGCACATGAGTGTGTGCATGGGTGGAGCAGAGCTCAATCTCCACTGTAGTTCCTCAGGGGCCACCCACCTTGTTGTTTGAGATGGGGGGGGGGGTGTCTCTCATTGGCCCTGCACTCACTGCCTGCTGTCCAGCAGGCCTCAGCAATGTGTTGTTAGTCGTTTTTATTGTTTTGTTGTTGATTAGTTTTTCAAGACAAGGTTTCTCTATATCACCCAGAATGTTCCAGAACTCACTCTGTAGACCAGGCTGGCCTCAGACTCAGAGATCTGCCTGCCTCTGCTGCCCAAGTGCTGGGACTAAAGGCGTGCGCCGCCGCCACCACCACTACCATTCAGCTTTATTATCTTATTTTGGAATTCGCTTATACTTTAATATGCCTCTATTTAAAGACTATGAAAGAAGTTTTGAGAGCCTCTGATTGTCAGAAATTGAATGGGTGATGTCAGACACCAAGAAGAGAAGCCAGAAGGCCTGACTCGTGGTGTGATGGATAGAAGGAGAAAGAACCTCCCAGGGCCAAGGCCCTGGACCCTTCCAGTAGGAACGCCTGAACACCATGTGGCACGTCTCCTTCAGCTAGACCTGCCTCAGCATCATCCGTCCAGGGTTGGTTCTCTCCCTGCTCTCTGCACACACTAGAATATCATTCATCTCTCACTTTAATGTTGCACTCTCAGTTCTATCGCAAATCACCCACATGCTGAAATACAGAACAAAAACTTCTGGCCCTTCTTTCATAGAGGAGAAGATTTGAGACATGGGTTCACTGTGAATCCTGGCTTGGCCTCTAACTTGTTAAAGACCCTTGAACTCACAATCCTCCTGCTTCAGTTTCCTGAGTCCTGGAATTACTAGCATGTGTCACAACACCTGGCTCCAGCTAGGTCCCTTCTTAAAGGAAACCAGGGGTAATCTGCCTCTGGTCCATGAAAAGAAAGCAACCATGAGAGCCACCCATGCTGACAGTAGGTACCACACCAGCGGCCCAGTCAACCAGAGCTGCGGGTGAGACACCAGGAGAAAGAGAATTCTGCTCAGAGGGACAGTTGCAAGTAAGCCTAGCTGGCTGTCTCACTTCTGAATATGCATTAGCTTCCCCTCACCCAGACATACTTGGGCATTCTTGTAAAAAGTTAAAAGAAAGAAAACAAAGAGGGAGAGATGGAAGATGCTAAAGGAGCTGATTAAGGAATATCCAGGAAGTCAGCATATCCAACTAGGTGGGAAGGTCAGCCTTTTCTTGAGGCTGAAGGATTGGAGACATGGTTCAGTGTGGAGAACGCAGATGCTCAAGGCAGAACAGAGGAGAAATGGACCTTCTATCCAGTAAGTGAAGCATCCTTGTGACATGGGGAGTGGGGAGGGTGTTGGTAGTGGGAGAAGGAGGAAAACGGAAGAAAGTTGTGGAGACAGATTTGTAGATGTGTTGCCAGGAGAACTGAGGCTTACTCAGCCATGGTTTGCAGCATCCCCATGAAGCCTGAACTCTTCCAGGATGGGATGGTGTGATCCAATGCTCTCTCCAGGCTGGGAACCTGGGTCACTCTGAGATGCAGGTCTGTTGAGTAACAAGGCTGATGCTGCAGAACCAGGAAGGTGGCCCTTCTTCCTTCTCCCTCCCTCCCTCCCTTCCTTCCTTCCTTCTTTCCTTCCTTCCTTCCTTCCCTCCTTTCTTCCTTCAAGTTGGTCTATTGCCTACTTTCTACATTCAAGGTCTAGGCTTCAGGTACAGGCTTGCTACAGGACACCTTGTGACATTAGATCTCCTTCACCTTAGGCTGCTATGGCTCAGACTAACTTGTCTCCTATCCTACCCTCACATCCACGGAGGCATATGTCACCTGTATTAAAAGGTGGAAATTTAATGACTGTGGTACTTAGAGGTAGAGTTTTGGAAAGAAATTAGAATTAAGTGAGGTCGCTGAGGTGGACATACCCTGATTATCCCAGTGACTAAGTAGAGAGTGCTAGGCATAGACTCATGCACTATATGGTATCCTGTCACATAGCACTGTGGGCCACATTGGGACTCTGCCAGGGGGAAGGCTATAATCAGGAGCCAGATCAAAGGGGTCATCCAATCTTGGACTTTGGATCTCTAAACCTTATCTCTTTATAAAGCTGGCTATCTTATCCTAGTACAAAATAGCCCACCTAGTACAAAATGTACAGGCTGTGTAAAAACGTGATTATTTTTATCCATCCCTCTAGAGACTGCTTGTTCTTCCTCTCCATACTTTCATTTGATGACTATGGTCTGAAATGTAAAGTTACACAATTGCCAACGAGAGGCTAAAACTACTCCATCTTGGGACCGGCCTCCATTTTAAAAGAAAAAGACCTCAGCTGAACTGAAGCTGCACCCAAGTCCCAGGAAGAGTTACATAATTTCTCTCTGGCTCATACTTTAGAGTTACTTCCTAGCAACAGCCAACCAAGATTAGCTTGATAGTTCCAGCCACCGCCCCCCAAAAATGACCACACCAAGGCACAAACGTGATCACATTTGGACTGAAGCGAGATATCATTCAGACATGAAGTGTGCACACCCTAGGCTGTGTCTGTGAATCAGTGAAGGACTGTGGCTGGAATTTCAGCTGAAGAACTTCCCAACATCACTGAACAAGGGAGACTGTGAGGGGCAGCATTAGCCTGACTCACACAATAGTTGCTTGAAATATGAAATGCCTCTATGCTTCTCTATATCTGTAACAAATATTTTCTCTTAACAAGTATAAGATATAGTTCATACCGAGTAACTGGGTCTAGTGTCATGAGGTTAGGCTTAGAATAAATTGGTTCTGCAGATGGAATTTTAAGTAAGAGTCAGAGTAGTGTGTGTGTGTGTGTGTGTGTGTGCGCGCGCGCGCGCGTGCATTTTGAACCAACAGAATCCTATTTAATAAAAGCAAGTGTAGACTATACACAGGGGGGAGGAAATCAGGCAGTACCAGAAGTGGCGTGGATCAGGACTGCATAAACACAGTCAATATAGACTCCATGCTGTGAGTCGCCAAGACAACTCTGGAGACCAGACTGTGAACAGAGGTGGGGAGCAAGGGCTAACTCTGGGTTGTCTCTTCATCTTTTCTGAGTGGGCAGGAACAGTGCTCTGAAATCCTTTGGAGGTAGAGGCAGGCAGATCTGGGTTGGAGGTTGGTCTGTATAGTGAGATCCAGGACAGCCAAGGATACACAGAGAAACCCTGCCTCAAGAACAAACAAGGAAGAGTTCTGCAGTTCCCCTAAGACTGCCGACATCTGCATCCTGTCCCTTCTCCACCTTTGACCTTTTAGGAAACGTTGGGGCTCCACCTGGGTTCTGTGCGCCACATTTTATCCTATTTACATGTCCCCTGCCCCTCTGTGCGCTGACTCACACCGCCAGGACTTTGACAAGTCTGTTGTGCTCTTCTCCAGTGTCTTTTGCTCCACACCCAGCTGTCCGATGACTGATCTCACAGGATAGGCTCCCCCTGCTGTACATATCCAAATGGCGGCATCCTGGTCTCTTCTAGCAGTGATGACAGTGGACATTACCCCTGCTTTTCTCCTACAGCCAATCAGTCACAAGCGTCACATCTTCTGCCTTCTTTGAATCTCCCAAGTTTGCTTCTTCCCTTGTCTTTGCCTAGATCCAAAGGCTCATCACTTCCCTTCTGTTCCTGTGTTACATATCTCATCTCGCTGGATGCTTCCCTCCTTCTCCATGCAATTCACCGTTCCCAGACACTGTGATGCTCTTTGCAGATTTTCAAGTTAACATGATTTTTATATCAGTCATGATCCACTCAGGAAACAAATCATTCTTGCACTTCTTGTACCGTGTGGTGAGGGCTGCTCCTGCTTGCCACACTGTATGTGAAGTCCAGGGGCCTGCACTGTCTGTGAACCCCATTCTTGTTTCAAGTTTATTGGGGAAAAAACCGCACAGTGAACTGAGTCATGCCTCCAGTGACCTCCATACCATGGTAGGAGGTCTACAGATATCTGTACCACAGAGCCTAACAGATCGGTTGACTGAGAATGTCATGCTGACATATGAACAGCATGTTGGTACAAGTTTGCATTTCCAGTTCGTGTTTATCGATGTCCTACATGCAGGCTCTATGTGACTTCAGTTGTGGGACATTCTCCTGTTGTTTTGTTGCAGTCCCAGGGATTGAATCCAGGGACTCACTAGGAAAGCACTCTGCTCCTGGGCTATGTGACTTCAGTACCTTAGCAATGTGGTAATGAGACAGACATGCTGTCCGTCGTAACGCTGGGCTGTTCTCTCTTAACTGTCCCTTTCACCAAGTAGCTAGGCATCCTGGGACAATTCCTTAACCCGTCCCAGTCTCAGACTCCTCATCTGCACCCAGGTACAAGAATGCCTCCCGATGACAGCTGTTACAAGGCCTCGGGGAAATCGTGATGTATAAAGGACTTTATATCAAACTACAAGTTATTTGATACAGGTGGTAGAATTGGAGAGGGTGGTGGGAAGGCAAGTCGGATTCGTGGCGTGTTTCATCACAGCGACAAAGCCCCTGACGAAGGCAACTTGAGAGAAGGGAAGATTTATTTAGGATCACTCTTCCACCGTCTGATCCTCCAGCCACCATGGCAGGGAAATCACGGCAGCAGATATGAAAGGTCACAATGCATCCACAATCAGAAAGCAGAGAAGGATGGCCCTGAAAGCTCGGCTGGCTTTCTGTTTTATTCAGTCTAGAACCACAGCTTTCGGCCACCCACAGTTAAGAAGGGTGGGCAGGGGGGCTGGTGAGATGGCTCAGCGGGTCAGAGCACCCGACTCACACATGGTGGCTCACAGCCATCCGTAACGAGATCTGGCTCCCTCTTCTGGAGTGTCTGAGAACAGCTACAGTGTACTTACATATAGTAAAATAAAATAAATCTAAAAAAAAAAAAAAAAAAAGAAGGGTGGGCAGATCTTCTTACCTTAATTAACCCAACCTAGAAACTCCCTCAGAGACACACTTAGAAGCCTGAGTCCTAGGCTGTTCCCAACCTAGAAACTCCCTCAGAGACACACTTAGAAGCCTGAGTCCTAGGCTGTTCTAGCTCCTGTTGAGCTGACAATATTAGGCACGTACTCTCTTCATTATTGCTACCCGTAATTACACTGAAATACAACCAAAAGAAAAACCATATTGTATTAGTTAGGGTTCTCTAGAGTCACAGATCTTATGGAGTAAAGGAATTTATTGATGACTTACAGTCTGCAGCCCAATTCCCAACAATGGTTCAGTAGTAGCTATGAATGGAAGTCCAAGGATCTGGCAGTTACTCAGTCCCACATGGTGAACAGGCGAAGGAGTGAGTGCTAGTCTCCCTTCTTCCAGTGTCCTTATATAGTCTCCAGCAGAAGGTGTAACCCAGATTAAAGGTGTGTGCCATCACACCTTTAATCCCAGGTGATCTTGAGCTCGGGGATCTCTGTCTTAATCTCACACCTTTAATCCCAGATGATCTTGAGCTCGGAGATCTCTCTGTCTTAATCTTCTGGAATCCATAGCCNGGGGGGGGGGGGGGGGGGGGGGGGGGGGGGGGGGGGGGGGGGGGGGGGGGGGGGGGGGGGGGGGGGGGGGGGGGGGGGGGGGGGGGGGGGGGAGTCTGCGCAGGTGACTCATCAGAGCATTTGCTCTTGTACATTTCATTTGGAGCTGAGTCTAACAGACAATAACCTACCAAGGCGAGGAGTAAAGGTAAAGAGTCCAGGACTTTAAGGCTCCAACCTGGCCACGAAGAGCAAGGAGGGATCAGGAGCCTGAGATGACAAGAAGTGAGAGGAAAACGTGGGAGGGTCGTGATCTAAAAGTCCCCCCATGGAATATGGGTGGAGAGTAGGGAATCCCTCCAAGTGCTGCCAGTGGGCCAAGATGGATGAGCAAGAGCAGACAGGTTTACCCAAGGGGGAGTTGTTGCTCTTGATGACAGGGCTTGCAAATCTGACAGAAGCCAACTCAGGAAAGCACGGGAAGAATGGAGCTGGAGAAGACAGCGAAGGAGACTTGGTGAGTTTTTGCTAAAAAGGAAACAAGGTGTCTTGGTTAGGGTTTTACTGCTGTGAACAGACACCATGACCAAGGCAGCTCTTATAAGGACAACATTTAATTGGGGCTGCCTTACAGGTTCAGAGGTTCAGTCCATTATCATCAAGGCAGGAACATGGCAGCGTCTAGGCAGGCATGGTGCAGGAGGAGCTG
This sequence comes from Mus minutoides, assembly GCA_902729485.2. NCBI lineage: Eukaryota > Metazoa > Chordata > Mammalia > Rodentia > Muridae > Mus > Mus minutoides. The sequence goes on from LR749532.1 coordinate 1,552,155, forward strand.
AGAGTTCTACACCTTCATCTGAAGGCTGTTAATAGAAGACTGGCTTCCAGGCAGCTAGGGTGAGGGTCTTAAAGCCCACACCCACAGTGACACACCTACTTCAACAGGGCCACACATTCTAATAGTGCCATTCCCTGACCAAGCATATACAAACCATCACACAAGGGTAGAGAGGGAGACAGCACTACAGAACCAAGAGCCCCGATCTGGGGGAGCAGAGATGTCTGTGGACATTGAATAATCATAATTCTTTATCTGTGGACATACAAAGAGTGACTGGTAATTTCTCTTTTCATGAACATGGCAACTAGGAAGGAAGGAAAAGAGGAAGGGATGGAGGGAGGGAAAGAAGAAAGGACTGGAGCAAAAGAGAGAAGGATGAAGGGACGGAGAGAAGAAGAAAGAGAGGAGCCCAGCTTCACTGGAAACCTGAAGGCTTCTCCTAGGCAGAGCTGAAAGGCAGGCCTTAATTAGCTTCAGACTTTGTGCACAAATGAACCCAAATTGATTCAACTTTCCTGAACGATGTATCGTTTATTTTGTTACTGAAATAAGAGCCTCGGGCAACTGGGAATCAATGCATTGATTTAAATATTATGCAAAAGATGGAGCTATTACTATGATCACTCTTTATGACTTAAAAATCACATTTCAGCGTTTTCTCATGTCAGGGGCTGTGACAGAGCAGCATTGATTAACACGTTCAGACCCGATCATCAAGAAAAAGACTTGAAACTGCAAATTTTTTTTTTCTCATGAAAGATGGCTTCTTAGGTCCACATTAAGTTCAAAGTTATTAAATAATGACAGTTACATTTGGAAGGTTTTTCGGCACGGGATTTGTTTTTAACTTTTTATTATGGAAATTTCGAACTAGTGCCAAAGTACAGAAAGAATACATCATCGCTGTACCTCAGCTTCCTGAGGACCCGGCTTCCATAACCGTCGAGCCTTGTGTCCACGTCCAGAGGCTTCCGTCTCTGTAAGCGCTGGGCTATTGGAAGCAATTATTCTGAAGTGCGTTACAGACATAGAGTCATCGCATCTGAAATTATTACACTGCCCGTGTCAGAAAGAGACTTTTTTTTTTTTTAAATTAAAACATCACATTGTCTTTGGAAAGGAAAGAGGAATTCAGTTACAAGGTTTTGGTTTTATGCGCATTTTATCGAGAACCCCGGGTAAGGAGTTTGTGATATACGGAAGAAAGAAAGTCTGATTGAGATAGGAACAGTGTGTTTGTACTTTTTTTAGGTTTCTCCATGATGTCTTCATAGCATGTGCCATTAGACTGTTCTCAGGTGCCCTCTCCTCCCTCCGCCATTCCTTTCTTTCCCCAGTCAGCTTGCCTGTCATGTGATTTCCTTGGTTTCTCCACTTCCCGCCCCTCTAAGTCTTCTTCCTCCTCTCTCAGTCCCCTCACTATGATCTACAAACTCACCTGCAAATATACGTCTATATCTATGATTGGGAGTTTAGGTGCCAGGTCGGTCTGCCTTGCTTTTCCCTCACCTGTTGTTTACTGACGCACAGGCCAGCTCTGGCGACACACCTCAAGATGGCTGCAGTGGTACGGAAGATGAAAGGTGGAGGATACAGCTTGTGCCAACTGTAGGTGTGGAGTCCTGGGCAGAAGAGTACCGTGTGCAAACAAGAGTGGGGAGGGCCAGGCTGTTGGGAAGCAAGTGTAGGTCAAGGCTAAAGATGTCTACTCTGCAACATCAGCCTTCAATCCTAATGCTCCACTCTCCCTCCTCCTCCTTTCCCTCTTTCCCTCTCCTCCCTCTCCCTCCCCCTCTTTCTCTCCTTCCCCTCCCTCCTCCTTCCCTTTCCCTCCCCTACCTCCTCCTACCCCTACCATACCTCTTCCCCCCTCTTCCTGTCCCTCCTCTTCCCTCTCCTCTCTCCTCCTCCCCATCCCCTCCCTCATTCCTCCTCCCCCTCCCCTCCTGTCCCTCTCTTCCCCCATCTTCTGTTCTGCTCCCTCCTCTCTTTTAACTCTCTTTGCTTGCATGTGTAGTGTATGTCTATGAACTACATACATGTATTATCCATGGAAGACAAAAGAGGGTGGTAGACTCCCAGGGACTGGCGTTACAACTGGTTAAAAGCCTCTTTGTGAGTGCCAGGAATTGAACCAGGGTCCTCTGGAAGAGCAGCCGGTGCTTTTAACCTCTACAGATTCTAAGGCCCTCTTTCTGGTTGTCTCCATTGTCTCCTAACTCCAGGCCAGGGATGGTAGTCCTCTGGACACTACCTTCTATAAAAACAAAGAAAAAAGCAAATCAAAAATATGTTTCTGCTCTCTTATGATAAACTGTAGATGGCCTCCAGTACCGTACTCTTCCTTCATCCCGGGATGGGGTAGAGCCAACTATAGAGAAACAGGTTCTGGGTGGTATTTCAGTAATTTCCCATGGTCACAGCCCACCAGTGCCACACTACAGCCTAGAGTAAGCGCCGTAAGTCTTGGTGAGTCAACACAAAAGATGCTGCTGCCACTGCTGTTGCCTCCTCCCCCTCCTCCTCCTCCTCCTCCTCCCCCTCCTTTTTCTCTGACCCAGGGAGCAGCTGCATGGTTGGTTCTTTTGAGTTGTCTCTGTCTGTCCTGTTTTTGTGTCTTCTTCTGTAGACACGGTCTACTTTATCTGCCAAGGATTCCTCCGGCAGTCCTGGTGTAGTACAGCCTGTGTCTGGGGTGTATCTTGTACCTGCTGAAACTGCACAGTTCCATCATCATGGCAAGGGCTCCGACAGAAAGGGGGAAGAGAAAGAGAGGATCGTGGGAAAACACCTTCTAGGGCAGAGGGAGAGAATCCCCATAGATTTACATCTCTCTTTTTGATGAAGAAGATAAGGTAACTGCTGCAAGTTCAGTGTCTTCTAGGCATGGTGTGGAAGCTGCACGCAGGAAGTCTCCACACTATGGTGGGCCTTTGTTTTCTAATCGATAGCCACTCTGACCAGGGTGACATGGACTCTCAAAGAAAATTTAATGTGTGCTCTCCTAGTGGGTAAGATTGTTGAACACCTTTTCAAATATTTGTTGACCATTTGTATTTCTTTTAAAAATTGTCTGTGGGCTTGGTAGTTCACACCTGCAGTCCCAGTAACTGGGAAGCAGACAGAGCTCTGTGAGTTCAAATCCAACCAGGTTCTTTTCCAGGACACCCAGGGCTATGTAGAGAGACCCTATCGAAAGAAGGAAGGAAGGAAGGAAGGAAGGAAGGAAGGAAGGAAGGAAGGAAGGAAGGAAAGAAAGAAAGAAAGAAAGAAAGAAAGAAAGAAAGAAAGAAAGAAAGAAAGAAAGAAAGAAAGAATTTTTTATTTGGTCCATTCACCCATTTATTTTCTGGTATTTAACTTTGCATTTCCTGTGTAGTCTAAATAGTAGCACCATCTGACATGCAGGGGAAGACTTCGTTCTATTCTATGTCTGTTTCTCCAGGTAATTCTTGTCTTTTCAGTGCCAAAGCTTTTACATTTTATGGAAATGTATTTGACAGCTCTTGGGATTATTTCCCATGAAGTTGGGGCTTTTCAGGAAAGCTTTGTCCACATCGGCTAGTTTTTTGTTTGGGGGGGGGGTTGTTTTTGTTTTTGTTTTATTTGTTTTTGTTTTCGTTTTGTTTTTGTTTTTGTTTTATTTTGTTTTTTGTTTGTTTGTTTGTTTGTTTGTTTGTTTGTTTGTTTTGAGACAGGGTTTCTCTGTGTAGCCCTGGCTGTCCTGGAACTCACTTTGTAGACCAGGCTGGCCTCGAACTCAGAAATCCGCCTGTCTCTGCCTCCCAAGTGCTAGGATTAAAGGCGTGCGCCACCACTGCCCGGCTCCACACAGGCTAGTTTTAAGCTTAACACATACTAGACTCAGTTTGGAAGAGGAACCTCAATAGGGAAAATGCTCCCAACAGAATGGCCTGTGGTGCGGGTTTCATAATTAATAGTTGATATGAGGGGGGTAGCTTACTGTGGGCAGGGCCACCCTTGAGCTGGTGGTTCTGGGTTCTATAAGAAAGCAGGCTGAGCAATCTATGTAGAGCAAGCCCGTGAGCAGCACCGCTCCATGGCTTCTGCCTCAGCTCCTGCCTCCAGGTTCCTTAGTGACAGAATCGTACCTAGAAGTGTAAGATGCAATAAACACTTCTCACAAGTTGCTTTTGGTCACAGTGTTTTATCACAGCAATAGAAACCCTAACTAAGACAACGTATATCCTTCAAAGTGTTTTTTCCTAGGTCTTCTTCTAACAATTCAGTTCCAGGTCTTATATTAAAGTCTTTGAGATACTTTGAATTGTTCAAATTTGTTCAAGTTGAGAGATGTAGATCTACTTTCATTCTTCCACACATGGAAAGCTTCCCTAGGAAGTCTTTTCTCCAACATAGGGCTCATATCTTTGTCAAAAAAAAAAAATAGGTTACTCTGAGTGGCTTATTTTCTGGTCCTATATTTATTTCACTGGTCTCCGTATCTATTTTTGTGACAGTCATACTCAGATCTGATCATTGTGGCTCTGTAACATACTTGGAGCTTGGATGTTATGATATTTTACCCACTGTACTGGCTAGTTTTGTGTGTCAACTTGACACAGGATGGAGTTATAACAAAGAAAAGAGCTTCAGTTGGGGAAATGCCTCCATGAGATCCAGCTGTAAGGCATTTTCTCAATTAGTGATCAAGGAAGGAGGGCCCATTGTGGGTGGTACCATCACTGGGATGGCAGTCTTGGATTCTATAAGAGAGCAGGCTGAGCAAGCCAGGGGATGTAAGCCAGTAAATAACATCTCTCCATGGCCTCTGCATCAGCTCCTGCTTCCTGACCTGCTTGAGTTCCTGTCCTGACTTCCTTTGGTGATGAACAGCAATGTGGAAGTGTAAGCTGAATAAACCCTTTCCTCCCCAACTTGCTTCTTGGTCACAATGTTTGTGCAGGAATACAAACCCTGACTAAGACAAGGTCTTTCTGCTCCTTGTTTAGGTATTTTTCCAGGTGTTTTTTTTCCTTTTTAAAGCTAATTCTTTCTTATCCAATTCATGGAGCTGTGTATTTTACACATGACTCAGTGGGTGTGAGGAGCAACATATACGTGTGATTTGGAACAGCAGATCACAGATGCATCCAAAGTGCAGATTAACACTTGAGCTGCAAGTACAAAATCTGCTCGACCTCATTTACCTGGTCCTGTCTCTCCTCTCCTTCCATTCCAACAATGAGCTACAGTCTCTCTGTTCCTCCAGTGGCACTAGGACAACCGGTTTCAATGCCCTTCAGCTCAGTCCAGTCTAGAAAGTATTCTTTTGCCCTCCAAAAAAGAACTCAGAAAGAAAGAGAGAAGGAAGGAAAGGAAAGGAAAGGAAAGAGCAGAAGAAAGGAAGGAGGGAGAAAGAAAGAAAGAGAGAGAGAGAGAGAGAGAGAGAGAGAAAGAAAGAAAGAAAGAAAGAAAGAAAGAAAGAAAGAAAGAAATTACACTTTAGAAAGTTCTGCATAACTCAGTGACGCTCTGCCTGCAGTGTGAAGGAAGCTCTCGCTGATGCGGACTACGGAGCATCCAACCGGAACATCCAACCGGAACATCCAACCGGAACACAGAGGATACAGAGATGAGCAAGTCCCATCCCTGGGACTCAGAACACAACTTTGAGCTTCGTTGTCCCTCCTCTTAGAGAGGTGGCAAAGGAGGTGGAATGGACCCTCAGGGAACCATGGAAGAGGAAAGAGGACCTGAAACCCCCAGTGTTCTACTATTGCACTGCCTTCTTTCTCTACTGAAAAACCGCCGTAAGTTCCAGGCTGTGTGAGCTTCAAAAGCCCCGCTTCTTCACTGAGATGTGAAAACAGAGGAGGTCCCTTTAAGTTTCATTTGTTTTTATTTGACGGCGCAAGTGTATTATCAATTCAGAGAATGTTAACAAGTGTTATTAATGGCTTGCTCTTATCTCACTATTCAATGTGTTACGTATACTTTATCCAACTACATACATCTACTGATTATTTCCTCTTGGCTGGGACAGACTGGGGCATTAGGGCTGTCCAGGGCTCAGTAAATATTTGTTCATTTCCAATCATAGTAATGTTTATCTTTGAAACAGCCAGCTGTCGTATTTATGGTAGGATGAAAGGGCACCATCATACTTTTCACTTCCCAGGAAAGACACTATCAATAAACTACGATGCTTGCATAAACGGTTTTAATAGGAGTGTCACATATTTGTTGTAATGGCGCCCCCTAGTGAACATTTCCATTACTGCTTTTTGAACACCTTTTAGGTTTGTTCATTGATGGTTGTTTTGTTACTTGGAAACTTTGTTCCTAAAGCTAGGCATGGTGGCACCTACTAGTAATCTAAGAATTTAGAGGATGAGACAATATTGCCTCAAGCTCTGGTCCAACTTGGGCTATACATTCAGAGCCTGTTTCAAAAGCTCTAAGAGAACTTTCTTTCCCCTGCCTATAAACAAAAGTTGTCTCCCAGTGATCGTCTAAGTTTCATACATGGTCACAAAACTGAATAATAGAAGGAGAATTCCTTTACTCTTGAAACAAACAGTGTCTGCATTTTAATCCACTTGAAACAAGGAAAGTGAAGAGAGCAGGGAAGTCTCCAGCAGGTAGTGTTTGCAGGAAGAACCTCGAGGTGTGGAAATATTCCACGTGGGCTCTTCCTCAGCACTTACACAGTTTGTTTACATAATATCTGTGTTACTTTATTCGGTGCCACTGCTAGTCACCTTTTACAGCTGGGAAGACCATGCAGTCAGCAAGTGGAAGCTGAGACGCAGACCCAGGTTTCAAGCTGCAGGGTTAGTTATAAGTTTACAAAGCCAGTAGATTGTTTATGTCTCAAACCCAGTTTTTCTCCTCATAGCAAACCTGTTTGTCAGACAGTGGCTTCATGGATCCACAGTCCTCTGCTTACATCGCAGAAAGGCCCAGCACTGTCCTGCCCCAGGGCTGCAGCTCTTCTCCCTGTAACACCCAGCAGCTGCCACTCAGTTAGGAAGAAGTGCTCGCTAATCCCAGGGCCACAGCAGGACAGAGCCAAGGGCAGTATAGGCAGCCACAAGAAAATAACAACAACAACAACAAAGTTAGGGACAATGGACACAAATGCCAACATCCCCTGGCAAATCAGAGATGACGAGAACAGCAGCACAACCAACTATAAAACACAGAAAATGAAGAACTCATGAGGTCATACGTTACGTAGAAAGATAGACGAGAGATCTGGAGAGGTGAAGAGATGATAGGTTTGATACATTCACTCTGGTGGCTTCAGTGAGGAAGTCCTCCTTGTGTATTTGAATGCTTGCTTCCATGATGGTGACGACATTTGGGGGAGGTTATGAAACCTTCAGAAGATGAAGCCTCATTCGAGGAAGTGTGTCAGTGTATGTGTGTGTGGGGTGTGTGTGAATGGACTTTGAGGGTTTAAAACCTTACCCTACTTTCTTATCCCTGACCCCTCTTCTATCCCTGTCTCTCTCTTCTCTCTGCCTCTGTCTTTCTCTATGTGTTTCTCTCCTTTCTCCCTCACTCCTTTGTTATTCTCTCTCCCCTCTCTCTCCTCTCTCTCTCTCTCTCTCTCTCTTCCTTCCCTCCCTCTCCACTCTCCACCCTCTTTTCTCTCTCTCCTTTCCTGCCCCACTTCCTGTGTGTGGATAGACAGTGGTCAGCCGCCTTCTTTGTCCTCTTGGACTCTCCTCTGGGGCCATAAGGCTCAGCAATGCTCTCCTCCTAAATTTGCCTTTGGTTCAGATATTTATCACAGTGACAGAAAAGGGATTAGTCCAATTTTTCTCTCTCCAGCAGGAGACTGTTAGGGGTGCATTAGTAAAAACAAGAGTGCTGGCATTCACAAGGAACAAGAAATGTTCTACAGTTTTATCACAGAGAGACTGGATCAGGCAAAGCACACCGATGGCTTCTAACCCAGAGAGAACTTTTGATCAAGACGGGTGTTTCTTCCCTCCTCCTGCATCATAGCTTCAAGGGAAGCAACCACAGTCAAAATCCCACAGGGAGAAGCTAGGTTAGTTCTTGATCTGCTGCGCTCAGGTAACTCGGCCAAGGAGCAGGCGGCTCTGGTAGGACTCCAGGTGCAGACTTCAGAAGAGTCTCACGAGAGACGTGTCCCTCCTCATAATGCAGACTGACCACAACGACAACCAGAAAAGCCAGACGGCAAATACCCTGACTCATTGAAAGAGCGGACAGTAATCTTCGACACCATCGAATCCGGGTCAAGGATGAAGTTCAGCACGTACCTAAACCACACAAGGTTTAGTTAGGATTCAAGCCCCAGCCATACAAAACCAATAAAACCAAAAGGCTGTCCAAATCACAAAAGATAAGGCCATGGAAATGCAAATTAAAGGTGTAAGCATTTGACAACTTAATGCAATACACAGTTCTCTCCCAATTCTGTCCTGGGAGGATAAAATGGCCAAAAGTTCAGTTTTTAGGAGAAAGGACAAGACTGAAATCTGAATGAGCAATTTCAAAGTATGGCACAGTGTAAATTTATTGGGCTAGATTACTGGTAACACACACAGAGAGACACGGAAACATACACTAACGTACACAGGGACAAAAAGAGAGGTCATTTTCCTTTAAATGGCGCAGAAAGTGCGTGCGTGCGTGGGCGTGGGTGTGTGCGCTTGCGTACATGGGGTCTGCCAAACTGATGAGTGCGGTGGCGTGGAAGCCATGAACGCCACTAAACACTGCATCTGAACTGGCTGAGATGGTACCCGTTAAAGTCTGAAAGAAAATATAACTGTAAGCAGGTCACAAAAATACAAGGTGAACAAATAATAAAGCTACAGGATAAAGCGGGGGTGTGAGTCCGTTTGTCGTCACTGCGACAAAATACCTGAGGAAATGTGGAAAACCTTATGCTGTCTCCTGCTGCAGAGGCACCAGCCCTAGGTCTTGCTCAGCCTTGTTTCTGGGCCTGTGGTGAGGTCCATATCACAGCAGAAGTATGTGTTGCTTTCTCACACCCAAGGGTTTGAGATCTTTGATCCCTTCTGCTACCTAGAAGCTGATTGCCCCCCACCCCCACCCCAGGTTCCTCCTTCCGCTATGTAGTGACTTTCTCTCTTACCACTCCTCGGAACAGCCAGAGATGAAGCTGCAGGGACCCGTCTGTGACAAACTAGGGCACCGAGGAGAGGGTTCTCCAGGTTCCTTCCTCTTCCTGCATTGCCATTGTGACTGTGTAGCATTCCAGGGTATAAGAGGTGTGTTCTGGGGAGGCGGGGGTTGCACATGTGCGTGTGTGTGTGTGTGTGTGTGTGTGTGTGTGTGTGTGTGTGTGCCTTCGAGCACACAAGCCTGTGCACATGTGTGTGTGTGCATGTGTGAGTATATTTTTGAGTGTGTGTGTGTGTGTGTGTGTGTGTGTGTGAGTGCATGTGTGTACATGCATGTGTATAAATACTACTGCAATCCTTGGTCAGGGTCCTGACACTGGGTATTCTAACATATTGGGATCCAGCCGCTCACCTCCAAACCCAGACAAAGTAAGTGTAAAAAGCAGGAAAGGATGTTTAGTCAGTGAAACCACAGCAGGAAGGAAGGGCAGCTGTTCCTGTCAGTGCTGTTCAGCGGTGCTGTCAAGAGCACCCAAATTATCCAGGCAAGGAAAATTACTCAGGAATCAGAGGTAACAGGTGCCATTGATCAGTCTTGGTTACATTGTGGTCTGGCTGATCACTGTCTAGGGATTAGTGAAAGTACAGTAAGAAAGTTGCAATTGCCTGGACACATTGTCAACTCCTGTATAAGGTGTTTGTCCATCTAACCTGTCTAGAATTCTAGGTGACTGTAGGAGAAAATGGCTCAGAACAAGAGAGTCACAGCATATGGCCACATCTCCTTCTGCCCTCTGCAGTGTGCCAGGCACCTACAGGCCCAAGTGAATGCAGGTGCTTTAGCCACAGCAGACTCCAGATCCTTGATCCCTAAAGGAGAGACAAGAAGAGAGTGAAGGGAAGATGGATGGTAGTTTGTGTGTTTCTACAGATTTCAAGTGACAGGTTAGCTATGTAGCCCAGACTAGATACAATCTCATGATCCTCCTGCCTCAGCCTCCTGAGTGCTGGGATGGCAGGCAACGGGGTAGTTTTTGTTGTTGTTATTGTTGTTGTTGTTGTTGTTGCTGCTGCTGTTGTTGTTTCTTTAAGATTTATTTATTTGTTTGTTTGTTTATTTAATGTATATGAGGGCTCTATCTTCATGTATACCAGCATGCCAGAAGAGGGCATCAGATTACATTTGTAGATGATTGTGAATGACCTTGTGGTTGCTTGGAATTGAACTCAGGTCCTCTGGAAGAGCAGCCACTGATCTTAACATCTGAGCCATCTCTCCAGCCCAATGATGTTCTTTCTATTCGGAAGAAACTGCACACAAGTAGCGACCCTTTGAACTGTGTAGCATTACTTCAGGACTAATAGAAAATGTTTGGCAGTTCTGAAGTAATTTCACATCCCCTTTCTCGTCTCATTTCCCAAAGGACGCCAAGAGTCAGGAGAGACAACGTCACACTCCACCCATTTCAATAAAGAGAAAAGCAATCTCGAGAAAGCAAACGACCCCTGCCAACCCTCGGTTGGAATCTCAGGACTCCAACTGCGCATGCTCTTCCCAGTGGACACGTTCGCCACTTGGCCTGTGGAGATGAGTGGCTTGGGTGAAGCACTGGCTACAGAACCCTTGGGAAGACTGGCGTGGCTCCCAGCATCTACAGGAAAGTGGGAGGCAGAGACAAAAGCATTTCTTGGCAAAGTGGGAAGGAGGAGGAGTCCCCACAAGGTGAGGGCCGACACCCAAGGTTGTTCTCCACCCTCCACCTGTGTTCAGTGGCATGCACAAGTCTCTACTCACACCCACAAACAGAGGTCATCAAACACAGGCTCACAGAGTGGCGGGAGGGGAGAGGGAGAGAGAGGTGGGGTTTTTTTTTTTGGTTTGATTTGGTTTGTTTTTTTAAAGAACACTTGAGAACCTATGGGGCCGAATGTTTGAAGAAACCACTGAAATAAAGAGCAAAGAAAAGCCATAATAGATGAAGAGAAATGTAAATAAAGAAGATATTCAATATAAACAAAAAGATTAAAGAAATAGATGAAAGGAAGAGAAGAAGCTCCTGACCTGAGCACATGCACATGCTTCTAGGGGACTCTGCCCTGGAGAAGAACGACCTGGGTTCCATTTGGAACACGTGGGGAGCTAGCAGCATGGTGAATCCCCTGAATTTGCCCATTACATAAAAGCTACAGAAGAGAAGAAACGGTCCTGTACACGACGGAGTTCGTGGGCTGGAAGGTCTCCGTGCCCCACTCTCTGTTGGTTCAGAAAGAAGTGAGAAGAATGCACGCGTGGGGTACGGTGGCACGTGTGGGGTATGGCGGCAGTGGCAGGTCCTGAGAGAGTGGACTGTGACTCACCATGTCAGTGCAGTGTTCCTGTAGCTTTTCTGAAGCCTGAACATTTTTCTGAGATGAAGAATGTAAAAGGATAGGTAAGAACACACCTGTGGGGCTGGAGAGATGGCTCAGCATTTAAAAAGCACTGACTGCTCTTCCAGAGGTCCTGAGTTCAAATCCCAGCAACCACATGGTGGCTCACAGCCATCTGTAATAGGATCTAATACCCTCTTCTGGTGTGTCTGAAGACAGCAACAGAGTACTTGTGTGCATAAAATAAGTAAATAAACCTTTTTAAAAATCTGTGATAAGCCCAAAGCTTCTATTAAATACCATATTGTGAACTTATTTGTTTTACTATGTAAGGTCATGAGCCCACTGTCTCACATGTGCTAAGCAAGCACTCTACCACTGAGCTACAGCAAGCCTTTTATTCTTCTCATTATTATTGCTACAGCATATCATCACTGACATCACCACCACCATCATCATCATCATCACCAACATCATCACCATCACCACCACCATCACCACCACCACCACCACCACCACCACCACCACCACCACCACCACCATCTTCATCACCGGCCATGCTCCCGTCTGTAACTCTGTCCTGCTGCTACTTTATGTACCTATCACTATATCAGCCTCAGCTCTCGTTAGTGAGAGAGGTGATAAGTCACAGAGTTGTTCTGAGTCCTTGCATGGCTGAGGTCGCATTCAAGGCAATGAGACAATGAAGAAAAGACAGACACACACATTTGTCAATGGACAGGAAATCTGGGATTGTGTGGACTAAGGATTCCAATGGGAAATCAGAAGCACCCAAGAAGCCCACAGCGTGTTTGTTACACACAGCTGAACAAGGAGGGGGAGGGGCTGTGATGTACAGATTTTCTAGGAGCAAGGATTATTGTATACCTGAAGGCAGGGATATTGCCTTCAGCTGAACAAGGAGGCAGAGTTATTGATTACAGATAAGCAAGGAGGCAGCATAAGAATACATTTTTTTATGGTTTTAGAGCTTTATTGTAGAAAGGCAGAGAGAAAGAGAAAAGGTAGAAAGAAAGAGGCCGGCCATGGCCATGGGGAGACACCGGGGAAGGGAGAAAGAGAAGGAGGCCTAGAATGTTTTCAGCCTGTGAGACTTACTGCTGAATCAGCTCACCCCTTCCTAGTTCTTTCTGAGTTCTGGCTGGCTGGTTCAAACCCCTCTAAGCTGGCTGGTTCAACCTGATCTCTCTCTCTCTCTCTCTCTCTCTCTCTCTCTCTCTCTCTCTCTCTCTCTCTCTCGGCTGGCCTCTGAATTGCCCTGCTTGGCCTCATACTAACTCTGGCAATCTGTTCTCATCTTCTGGCTCCTCGTCCTGTGGTTCATTCTGTCTTTAACCTGTCTCTATAAAACTCTCCCTGTAAAACTGCCTCCTCCTGTTTCTCTGCACTGATCCTTCTTATGTAATGTCCCTTCCCTCTCTCCTCTCCTGAGAGCTGGGCAGATCCTATTCTGCCAGATCTTTCTGAGTTGTCACTTTGTCTGCCACCCAATAAGACATCTCTTTCAAATATGGCTGCTCCTTCTACAATTAACTTTACCTTCATTGTTTGGGGTTAAAGGTGTGTACAAAGGGTGTATCTGTATTCTAGCCAAAGGGATCAAAGGCTAAGCCACACCACAACTAAAAGCAGGGTTTTTCAATAATTGACACAATCTTGGGGTTCTTAGAGTAATCAAATATCCTGCAGCAAGGAGGGGTTATTATATCCAGATATCAAGGAGGTGGGTTATTTTATATAGCTGAACAAGGAGAAGGGGTGCTTACAGCTGAACAAGGAGAAGGGGTGCTGAACAAGGCATCAGGGGCTCACTGATCTCTGTAGGCATCGTTTCTATAAGAGAACAGCTTTCAGGCCAAAATCATCCAGGAGGAGAAAGCTACAGAGGACATTTTTTGCCCACTCTGTCAAGTCTAGAGGGAGGCTTTGCCATCCATCTCTGCCTCACTGAGGGAAGGATATGTGTGAGGGCACGCGGAACTTTGACAAGCAACACACATTCACTCTGGACTGTACCCTCTCCCTGAAGAACTTAACTCCTAAAACAAAAACTGGTTTTTTGAAATAAACATTGAAATGAAGTTTTCACACCAGCTTTAAAGATGTGATTAACATGTGAGACTACTTTCAACATATACAAGGAAACTATTTAATCTGTTTCCTGGCGATTCTGAGAATTGTAGGTGCCAAATCCTCTAGAGAACCACGTAAATATTGAGAGGCCAGATCTTTTAAATTCAGACTCCATTTTAGAGAACCTGACCTAAGTTTGAACTCAGGTAAACTAACAGGCTGGTACTTAGCATTAGTTTCCAAGTTACCCACCAACAAAAACGTGAACCTAATTCCAGTCTCCAGGTTACACCCTTAACCAGACCAGCATCTCCAGGTTATTACCCCCAACAGAGCTGTAACCCCGTTACAAGAATTCTCCCTGCCTATCAACCACCAATGCAGAGGGAAATAGAAATTAAGTTTACGATTTGATTTCCAGCACCAGCCAATCAACGCTAAAGGCCATAGTAGCCTTCCTATTAGATGCTTGCATATTAGCCTCCCCACCCCTCAACCACCCACCCCTTGCTGCTTTCTATAAAGCCTTTTTCTCATAGATGTTCGGGCCTCTTCTCACCACTAAAACTGTCTGAGCTGAGGGGCCTGAGCTAACTCAAATAGAATAAAGACCCTGCTGTGCATCAGATCGCTCCTGTCTGGTTTTGGGGGGGAGCGCTAACACTTCCCAGGCACCACAATCTAATTTACCTAAGAAGTTACCAGGAAGCTTAAGGCGACTCATCCTTCCACCCTTCAGACACATCTCCTAAAGCCAGGTATGCTCCTCTCCACAGTTACCTGGCAACAGCAAGGTAGCCCAGCCCACTATAAAAGAGGCTGCTGGGCCTCTTCTCTCTCTCTTAAGCTAGTGTTCTCTCCTTGTCTCTTATGTCTCACTCTCCTTTTCCCCTTCCCTTCCCCCAACTCTCCATGTGGCCATGGCTGCCCTCTACTTCTCTTCTTCTTCTTCTTCTTCTTCTTCTTCTTCTTCTTCTTCTTCTTCTTCTTCTTCTTCTTCTTCTTCTTCTTCTTCTTCTTCTTTTCTCTCTCTCTCTCTCTCTCTCTCTCTCTCTCTCTCTCTCTCTCTCTCCCTCTCCCTCTCCCTCTCCCTCCCCCTCTCCCTCTCCCTCTCTCTCTCTCTCTCTGCCTTTCTACAATAAACGAAACTATGGACCGTCTCTGCTCATCTAGATTTGCCGTGTTAGAACAATGGAGCATGGCTACCCTCAACTTGCTAGAGCTCTCCCCCTACCTTCTCTTTCGGCACCTCCCCCTGGGCCAGAGTCTGCCCGAGGGCCATTCTCAGCTCTTTTGAGTCATACAGAAGTCTGGGATGAACCAGTCATTCTGGGCCACTGTGAGGCCCAGGGACCCCAAAACCAACTCTCCCATGGCACCCAGCAGTCTGTGGTGCCTGAGAGTTGAGACTGCACCTTCCCCACCCCACCCCATCCCCGGTGTGGGGTTGTGCCGCCTGTGAGACCCAATGCCTCTTCCCAGGGCAGTTCCGTGGGGTCCCGAGGCAGTCTACCTGAGCTCTGGCGAGACACAAGTCTCCCACCCCTTTATTTCCCCATACCTGATGCCCCACCCTGTGTGCATAAGGCTCTTGGTTCAATCTCTGATGCTGCAAATACCACAGTAATGATGACAGTGATAACCATCATGGTGATTTGAATGAGAACATCTCCCATAGGCTCATCTATGTGAATGCTTGGCACCTAGTTGGTGGAACTGTTTGGGAAGGATTAGGAGGTGTGGTCTTACTGGAGGAGGCATGTCACTTCGGGTGGGCTTTGAGATTTCAAAAGGCCCCTGCCATGTCAGGCTCAGGCGCTCTCTCTCTCTCTCTCTCTCTCTCTCTCTCTCTCTCTCCCTCCCTCCCTTCAATTTGAGGACCAGGTGTCAGCTCTTAGCTAATGCTTCACGTGCCTGCCTGTCTGCTACCATGCTTTCCCACCATGAGGGTCATGGACTCCCCTCTCTGAAACTGTAAGCAAGCCCCCCATTTATTACTTTCTTTTATAAGTTGTCTTGGTCATGGGTCTCTCATTTATGGCAAAGTAACAGTAAGATGATGATGACGATGACGATGATGATGATGATGATGATGGCGACAATGATGATGAGGATGAGGATGACAGCCATGATAGTGACGATGATGATGATAATGATAAAGAAGAATACTTTAACCCACTCAGAATTTTCTTTTCTTCTTTCTTGTATGTGGTCTGTGTGTGTGTGTGTGTGTGTGTGTGTGTGTGTGTGTGTGTGTGTATGTGTGATGTGTACACATATGTGTGCATATGAGGAGGCTAGAGGTTGGTATTAGAATCTTCAAAGATTATTCTTCCCTTCAGCTTTTGAGACAGGGTCTCTCACTGAGCCTGGAGCTTGCCCTTCCTGCCAAGCTCCCAGGATCCACCTGTCTCTGTCCTTTCCCCACGTTACACCCACCCTCCAAGGCTACCTGAGCTGGGGACATGCACCACCGTGTCCAGCCTTTATATGGATGCTAGAGATCTGAGCTCAGGTCCTCATTTTTACATGGCAACCACTTTACCCTCGTAACCACCCTCCCATGCCCTTGCCTCCATTTTAATTTTAGGGGTGGGACCTTGGTAACCTGGGCTTCTCTGGATCTGCCTATGTTGTTCAGGCTGGCCTTAAACTCATGGCCATCCTTCTATTTCAGCATCCTGAGTGCTGGAATTACAGCCATGAGGCTCCATGCCTGGCATGGGGTTTATTTAATTTATGCAGACTATTTTTTTCCAAAGTTGCACATTTTGTTTACTACATTCTGTCCTCTTTCCTTGTGCTAGATGTCGCATACCAAACCCGTTTACTTTACCCAGATTCTGTCTCTGGCCTATTTACTGGGTTGGAATTTGAGTTGTAGTGAAATTTAAAGGACAGGGTGAGTAAAACATCACCTTAAGTAGCAATAACGTTTCTTCTGACCAGACATTGGCTTCATCAGACTTACACAAAAGTGGACCCAAGACAGAACAGGCAACCAGACACGAAAAATGCCTGAACTCCGGTGGCCCCCAAGGCTCTGACTGGCAGGAACAGGATACCTATGGATGCCAGGGTCAGCTTCCCAGCTTCATGTCACCTTATTCACCCCAAATTCCAGAGGGACCGATTCACCCGAGCCAAGCTGTAGCATAGGCTTCCCTAGTTCCAGCCGATATTACTTTTAAAAAGAGAAAAAAAATACCGAAGTCCACACTGAACACAGCTAGGCCTTGGTGTGAGGCAAGGAAGAATAATTAAGGCCAGGCGCTCTAGATTCTTAAGCTGAAAGCATTCTTCTACCAAATCATTCTATTTATTCCATTGTATGCTTTAGCAATATTGCCCCTGCTACCAAGAGAGCTGTTGTGTGTGTGAATTTATCTGGCAGGGGCCTCATTACTACTATCCATAAGTCTTAGCATTAGCAGCATCTCAGGCGATCCTCTTGAGTTCTCATTGTTGCAAATTATAAGTGTGTTGCTTCTTCCCAGTCTTTTTTTTAACGTTTTATTGTGTTTTATTTACCAACATGTCTTCAGCTTTTAGAACTATGCTTGGTTTATTTAGTAAAACTTATTTAGGTAAAACTTCTAGACCACTTTTAATGAATTAAAGTAATATTTAAAATTCTTGGCCTTTCTGGTTCTCAATATTTATATTACACATCATCACCATCACTATTATTTTTACGTGTATGGATGTTTTTCCTGCATGTATGTTCTGTGCAGCACTTGCATACCTGGTACCTGTAGGGGCCAGAAGAGGGCCTCAGGTGCCCTGGAACTGAAGTTAGAGATGTTAACTTAACGAGCTGCCCTGTAGCTGCTGGGATTGAATCAGAGCTGACCGTCTCTCCAGTCACTATAAATGTGCCTATTACAAAACAAATCTGCACAATGAGAGAGACCCAGAAGGCTGACCCCTCCCTCCCTTTACACACCCTCAGCTTACAGACACTCCCATTGTTACCAGTTCCTTTGGTGTTCTTTCCACTGTTTTGTTTTGGCTTGGGTTCAGTTGGGTTTTCTTGTTATTCTTCCTGGTACACCTTTACCTCCTTTTACATTGACATAGACAGGACTAAACCAGTTCCTAATCCAAGGCTGAGCAGCAGACCCAGCTGGGCTATGTTGATGACCCGATAGTGTGTGATCATTATCATCATCATGCTGCCCATGAAAATAATTTGTCAGAGAATGGGACCTAAATAGTGAGAGCAAATTTATGACACGGCGAGGGGTGGGTTTCTGCCTCTGTGGTCCTGAGCACCTGCGGCCTGAGCTTGCAGAGCCTGCCATCCATGACAAAGGGTCACCCACAACAGCAGCCTTGTACAAATGCAGCCTCTCACTGACATTTGCTTCCAGGATTGTTGCAGAAGAAAGTGACCTGACCTTAAGACAAGCTTGAACTTGATCAGTGGTTGGTTCCAGGCATGCAAGTTCTGCTCTACAGTGATGTGACCTCACTCACTCATCCTTAAAATGGGACAAGAAGGTATTTATTCTATACATTGACCACTTAAAAATGTCTTGTCAATTAGAAAGCATTCCGGAAAATTAAATTAGTTTTGAATTATGTTTGCATTGGTATTAAATAAATGTGTTTTTTTTTCAAAGTTTGTTTTACCTTTCTAGCTAAAATTTTCAGTTTGTCTTTGAGACAAAAATCAATCCCGTGATTCTTGGTGTGCACAAGATAGGGACCGACAGGTGGTAGATGGGGATGCAGATACAGAAAACTGGTCATGGCTGGTCAGCCCTTGTGGTCTGCATGGGAATGGCCTCCATGGGTTCACAGGGTTGAATGTTTGGCTTCTGGTCAGTGGACCATTGGGAAGAATTAGAGGGGAGTGGCCTTGTTGGAGGAGGTGTGTCACTGGGGATGGGCTTTGCGGCTTCCACAGCCAGGACGAGTGTCTCTATCGCTCTGCTTGTGGATCAGTGTGTAAGTGCTCAGTTACTGCCCCAACGCCCGTTGGCTTCCCACTGCACTGATAAGAGATAAATAACAAGATCCCAGTTAAATGCTTTCCTTTCTAAGAGTTGTCTTAGTCATGATGTCTCTTCACTCGCTAGAATAGTAACTGAGATACTGTTAAAGCAAGATAACAGGGCTGGAGAGACAGTTAACAGGGAAAAGGCGCTTTCAAGGCCAAAAACCTGAGCTCCGTCTCTTGGTTCATGTGATGGAAGGAGAGAGCCAACCACCTCTCTCTCTCTCTCTCTCTCTCTCTCTCTCTCTCTCTCTCTCACACACACACACACACACACACACACACACGAAAGTAACAATAAAGCGGTAGAATGACTGTGGTACTGATGTTCAAATCATTGTCTCTGCCTTTAGATAGCCTGAAAATTTCCATAATTAACATTAAAAGTTCCCTGATGTCTCTCTCTCTCTCTCAGTTACACCCCCAGCTCTAAGATTCCTGACATTCTCAGAGGGCAAACGCCTGACTGAAAAGACCATCTGACCTGTGGCTTTCCAGTGTTAAGTTAAAGCTAGGTTCATTACATTCATTTGTTATTTGGGAATTTTTTTTTGGGGGGGGGGGCGTTGGATAGGTGTGCACATGCCACGGCATACAGGTAGAGGGCAAAGGGCAGCTTTCAGGGAGTTGGTTCTCTCCTACCATGTGGGGCCCTGGGTATTGAACTCAGCTTAGCAGCAAGCACCTTTATTCAATGAGCCATCTCAATAGCCCAGGGACAGTTTGGGGGGACCAAATAGTATCTCAGCTAGTAAAAACATCCTATACACCTTCACTTGAGTTGTAGATTTCCAATGATTAATTTTTTAAAAATGATATGGAATGTACCCCAGCTGGAGCTAATAAGAGAAAACTGGACCTGCCAATGCTCAGATGACCGAGAGAACTTACTGAAAAATAATGCAGCCAACATGGCCACCATGATAACTATGGGCAGAGTCCCAGCTCCTTATACACGTGTTTACTGGGAGACATAAAGCAAAAGAACACTCTTGAAGAGTGTCAGGACTTCTCTCAGCAGAAAGGACGTCCTCGACCAGTGAACCAGTGGCTGTCCATCTAGACAGAGCAGCAGACCTTGCCCTTGAAAGAGAAACTCACGGGAACTTGAGTTACAGGTAAGTGGTTGGGATCTCAGCTCAGTATTTACTGTCCCTTCTTGGGCAAATAATTTAACCTGCTGAGCCTGAGCCACTTTTAAAAAGGAGCACAACAAGATACTCTACCCAGAGGGATGTGGGACATCTCAGGAAGAGGAGGCAAGGGGCTCACCAACCTGCTGTGGCCCGTTAGTATACACCACCATTACGAGTAGAATATTTTCATGGCAAATTGTTTCAAAGTATTAAATTCCTTATGTTCAGGTTATTTTTCTCAAAGCTTACCTCATACAAAAGTTAAAGTCCATTCTCTTAGTGAAAATAAATGGGTCCATTCAACATCACTGACAGAGCTTCCCAGTAACAGGCATAAATGTTAACCTGTGTGCCCTGAAAAGGGCATAGGGGAGTCAAGGTCTAATATTGTGTTCGGGCTGAGAAACCAAACAGAAGCCCCGATCTCAGGATTCCAGGTCACAGTAGTCCACCAGGATTCCAGGTCAAGGCCACAGCCACCTACACAGCCACCTATCACGACTCCAGAGCAAGGCTACAGCAACTCACCAGGATTCCAGGTCAAGGGCACAGCAGCCCACTATAGGTTGAAGCTCAATAATGATAGCCAGTGCTCCATCGTGCTAAAAGCTCTTAGAGCTAATTTCCAAATTCTAGTCTTCCTGACATCTCCGCACCATGGCAAGAGAGGGCTCTCCTTCAGACTTCCCAGATGTCCCCGTCAGATGAGTACATGGAGATCCACAGTCACTTTCAGCTCTCTCACTGAAATTCCATGAGTCCAGAGATGCTGGGCTCATGCATAGTAATACTCAAGCTTACCAACATACCTGGACGGGGTCCTCTATGATATCCATACAGGGTCACTTATAACCTGTCATTTCATAAGCATAATGGACTCTGTCTTGGTTATCTGTGTCTTCTCTGAGCCCACTGAGTTCCCTTAAAAATCATTTACTATTTCCCTAAAAACTGTTTACGATTCTGTTGCCCTACAGAAAAAGGCAGGTGTGAGCTAGTGAGACTCATTGCTTCAGGGAGCTGTTATACTTCCAAGATACCCTCATGCTGGGGTATTTCTTCCTTTGCATATTAGGGGACTTGTATTAAATCCTCTTTAATTTGCCTATTGTCCATTCACTTCAATCAATCTTCAGAGGGACAAGGACAAATGTCCCTTCATCTCTACACTAAATAAAAAGGGCAAAATATTATCATGAATACACACCTATGCCATATATGGTGCTGCACACCTGTAATCCCAGCACCCGGCTAAAGCCAGTAAGCCTGGTGCCGCCCTAAGATACATACTATGTCTCAGGCCTGCCTGAGGGAGAGGTTGAGACGCTCTCAGAAAACAGGGAAAAGCAGAAAAATGGACTTTGTCTACGCTGATGTATATCAAATTGTGTGCCTCAAAACACAATTGTCTTCAAGTGTTAGTAACCGTTACACATAAAAGGGTTTTATGGATTAATTTGAAAATGTTAACTTGATATTTAGTAGATTATTTACGTTATAAGGCTTTTCAAAGCTTTGCACCAATATCATATTATTGGTGAGTTCAAGGGGTAGTCCAACTTCCTAAAAATATAAAATTGCCCATAGGTGGACATGGTGGATCTCATATGTCATTGTAGCAACTGAAGAGGCAGCAGCAACAGGATCACCATGAGTTCAAGGCCAGCTAGAATTACGAAGTGAGTGAGACCCAGTGAGACCCCTTCTCAAAGCAACAGTAAGGGCAACAGAATTGACTATAGAACTCTTACAGCAAACAGATGCCACACGGCGTTCAACAGAGAGGCGATCTCTAGTGACTGCCATCCCGGAGGATCCACTCCACATTTTACCTCAGCTTCTGCATCTGCAGGGCTGGAGACACAGAGCCCACCTCCTATCCCCGCCCCCCCCTATTTTATTATGAGGAAAATTTACCAAGCTAGCAACTGTGAAGTGTTTAATTCTGTGCAGGACTCACAGTAAACACCACAAAACTGCTGTTCCTGTGCTTACATTGTTGTTGTTAACTTACGAGGGCCACGCTGACGTCTCC
The DNA here is from genome assembly GCA_902729485.2 of Mus minutoides. Lineage (NCBI taxonomy): Eukaryota > Metazoa > Chordata > Mammalia > Rodentia > Muridae > Mus > Mus minutoides. Next base: position 1,573,887 of record LR749532.1, read on the forward strand.
ACAATCTAGGGCAGATAGCAGGTGTGTCAATATAAGGATTGTCTCTAGGATAATGATTGCACAAGGCCACGAACCTTAAGCTAGTTCTGCAATCTGGAGACCTAAAGCCATTGGTCTGAGACCAGGGAGCTTCTGACCACAGACTATCAATGAACCTTACTTGGAGTTTGTATTTAGAGACTATAATTTAAACTTGAGGAAACATGCTTGCCAGGAATGTTTTGTAACCCCCCTGAACTTTTCAGCAAGGATTCAGGCTAGAATCCCAGATGTTGTAGACTTCCCATGACCTCATGGGCCAAACCAGTCTTCTAATATTTGTTGTAGTTTAACGAGGCGTGCAAGAGATGTAGATAAGGCCTTACAAATGAGAATTAGCCTCTCATGGTCTAGGCTATCACAGAGAAGGGTAGATGAAGGAAGTTAGCATACACACACAGACACACCTACACACAGAGACACACATATGCACACAGACATACATATGCACACACATATGCACATATATACACATACATACACAAGACACACACAGACACGCAGAGAGACACATACAAATACACATGTACAGACACACACATATGCACACACAGAGACATACACAGAGACACACATATGTACACAGACACACACATACATACATAGATACACAGAGACACACACACAGACACACACAGAACACACAGAGACACATACAAAGATACACAGAGCACAAAATCACAAAAGGTAAATATATTTCTTCATATAGTAGGGATTGCAGGGTCCCTGAAAATAGGTGACATCATCTTTGCAGTCCCGACCCCAACACTTGCTGGTGGTATTTTCCCTCAGGGCTCACCCACAGAATGGACTGTTAAACCTGTAATTTTCATGTGCATGGCTGTGTTTGAAATATTTTGCTCCTATGTATATGGCCACTTGTATTTATCTTTCTGTAAATGCTACAGCTCTGAACTCTTTGGGTCTCCTGTGTAAGCTGCTCTGATCTCATAAGTCAAAAAGGCATTACCATGAGAAAAACACATCATGCCCACGTCTGTGGTCCCTTGTCCTTCTGAGCTTAAAAAGAACCAGCAGACCTCATACCCTTTTCTCCACTTGAGGAGTCTGTTTCCTGGCCCATCCTCATGACAGGAAGCAACTGGCAAACCAACCAGTCCTGTTCAGTCCCCTGCGTGAAGAAACAGGAGACTGTGTTCCCACTCCTAATGGTTCGTTATTATCTGCCATTCTTTTTATCTTGGATAGTGACAAACAGATTGATTTTAAAATGTTATTTTTTTTCCTCACGTGTCAACACAGAGAAATATAATAAGGACTCAAAAATGTATTTCACACCATTATGCTATGTTTGAATCCAAATACAGCTTTTCAGTATGCTGTAAACATTGAACCTGTCAGTGATGTTTAAACATTAATTTGATTTACATTTTTCACATTTAAGCTAGGTGGTGGTAGCACATGCCTTTAATCCCAGCACTCAGAAGGCAGAGGCAGGTAAATCTCTGCATTTGAGGCTAGCCTGGTCTATAAAGTGAGTTCTGGAACACCCAGACCTACACAGAGAAACTCTGTCTCAAAACACACAAACATGCGTATACACACACACATATATATATACATGCATATATGTACACACATATGTACACATATACACATATGTAGATGGGTATATATATGTTTATATATTCACATTTCAAAACATTATGTATTTGGTAAACACAATATATTTGTAGAAGATCTAGATTTTTATTTTATTTTCCCATTGTGCTTACTGCATTGCACCCCAAAATTAGCACTTAGTGTTGTTTTGTGAAGAGAAATGAGCTATTTACCCACGAGTAGACGCTGGCATCTCTACTACAGAGCAGAAGCCCCTGGCCTCTGCTGACATGGAATTGCCTTATCTGCTACAAACCTTCTACCCTGTGTATGATACGTAACTATATATGCTACAATGGATCTTTCCTGGACAGTCACATATTTTCTCCCATTTTTAGTCCTAATGCCAGGAGCAGGGGAGGAGGGGATCAGGAAGGGCCCTTTCATCCAGACTCTCCCTGGAGGCTCTCAGTCAACAAGAGGAACATAGACATTAACTACGATCCATCAAACACTAAGTGTACCAGTTCCCATTGGTACTGTATATCCCCCATTTCTGATCATGGAAATCCACCCAGGCTAATGTGAGGGCCCAATAGCCAGAGCATAAAAGTTGATATACATTACTACCCTGGATCTCGGTTCCAGAATCAGCCTAGTTCTCATTTATTATGTTGAAAGCAATGCCGGGAGACTTCTGGTGAAAGAAAAGGGAAGAAAAGTGTGTTGGTTATTTTTATGTGATGACTTACCCAGGGCCTAGCACTCATATATATTGGCAAATAGTATATACGTTTTCATTTTTAAAATGTAATTTTTGAGTCTTCTCCCACTCCACCCCCTGAGGTATAACAGAAAAGTGATCTTAATTTTGGCATATGTGTTATATGCTGGTTATTTACTTGTTTATTACTTATGTGTGTCTATGTATGTGTGTGCACACACACGTTGCAATTCCCCTGTGGATGTCAGAGGATAACTAGAGGAGTCTTTTCTTTTCTACCATTAGGGTCCTGGGGATCAAACTCAGGCCATCAGGCGTGTTGACAAATGTTTTAGCCACTCAACTATCATGTCAGACTGCCACCTTCTTTTTTGAGATGTGGTCCCTCACTAAACCTGGAGCTTGGCAGTTTGACTGGATTGTTGGGCCATTAAGCTCCCTACCTTGCCTCTGTCTGTCTCCTCTCTGCATCACCAGGGTTACAGACACAGGCCCCGCCCTGTTTTTGCGCAGGTTCTAGGGATCAGAATTCAAATCTTTATCCTTTGGGGGCAAGTACTTCACTTATTGAACATCACCCAGACCAACACCACATTTGGGGAACATGTCCTGGCAGGGGTCAGTTCTCAGGACCTCTCATGGGCACAGACCTCTTTGAGACACTGTTTGCAAGATTCGTGGATGAAGTAGAGGTGGCTACTCAGATGCTCCTCACAGCAATCAAGAGGCCCGGGCTCCCTGGGCTCTGCTGTTTTTTAAGTCTGGCAATTCTGGGGTGAAGATTGGGATGAATCCCTGTGGGCCATGGTACTGGGACTGGGAATCGCTCCTCTAGGGCCTGAGGCCCTGCCTCTTGATAATCACCTCCCCAACCCCCAACCTGGTCACTGTGGTTGTACTGCATATTGTACGGAACTGAAGCATCTGCGCCGGCGCACGGAGGCAGGAAGACGCAGGCAGCTCTCTGGACCATAGAGTCAGGAGGCCGCTGTGCTTCTTTTGCTGTGTTGAGCTGTCAGCATCCCTGCATCCTGCTCCACACAGAGAATGTGAGGCCAGCAGATCTGACTGCTGAGTCCATCTATTTGTCTCAGTCTGGCCAGCTCCCTCCTCCATCCCAGAAGGTGAGGGTACCTTTTAAAGACAATTTAACATTTAAAACAGCGTACCCAGGGCAGGCAGCTTACTCTCCAGAAAGCAGGTGAGCCTCATTGAGTCCGTTGAAGGGCTTAATAGGAACAGATGGACTTCCAAAGAAGGAAGATTCTACTCATAGGCTGCTCTTGAATTGGGACCGGGTCATCAAGTCTGCCCTGGCAGATTTTAGAACTGCCAGCCTCTGTCATAACTGCATGAATGATGCCTTAAATCTCCTCCCACCCGCTTCTCACACACAATTGCATACTTGTATACAAACATATGTACATATACGTTCACACATACAAATCCACTCTATTGGCTCTCCTTCTCTTAAGAACTCTAAGGGGCTGGGTGGGATGGGGGTGGGGGGAGGGCTTGCCATTTGGAAGCTGTAGCCATGTGTAAGGAGGTAAAAAATGGGTCCTAGAAAGTAAGGCTGGATAAGCAGCTGCTGTATCTTTATGAAGCAGGCACCACCCAGACATCAGCCCAGCTCCAGGAGCCTCTGGCTGAGTCTATACTCAGGCCTAATCCCTTATCTACAACACAGACTGCATACTGTAAGAAAGGGCTTTGGGTATCCCACTAAAAAACACCCAGGCATCTCCCAACTTCCTTGCCTTTGTTTCCTGAAAATTACTGAAGTCAGCCTCTGGATCTCTCCCCTCAAAGGTAAATAAATCTGTTTGCAGGTAGGACCGAAGGCATAGCAAGTGAGGGGGGGGGGGAGAACATAGGAAGTTCAGCACCAAAATGGCGCTTCTGACGATTCTGATAGTGGGGCACAATGTCTACTCATTTGAGCTGCATATGCTGTGACCCTCCGACACAGCCTCACTTTAGTTGGATACATAACACATTATATTTTGTTCATGGCCTCTTAGAGATTCCTTTTTTCACAAGTAACAATTTCGGAACCGGGCCTTGAGGGTAGACTTGTTTGTCTGCAGAGCTTTCCCCACCTCCTACCCTCACCACCACCACCACCACCACCCCGAAGGGCAGGAATGCTCTTGAAGATTTCCTAGACCAGGGTTCACCAAGGTTGCCTGACCTGGCCAGGTCTTACAAGAGAATGAAGAATTATTTTCACAGATGGCAAAGCAGGTTTCGCAGCTGACACTGCGCTCCTGTTGTAAGGAATAAATAATGACTGATTTGCCGGCCTGGTCTACCCACAGTGCGTATGGGACTATCAGGGCACAGGTGAAGCAGAAAGGGACTAGTACTGATAACAACGAAGCTGCCAGGCACCGTGCGTCATGACGATACCCTAAAGGTTGGCTAACACAGCAACGGTTGTGTTTGTCCTGTCTTGAAAAGATTTTTTTTTAATTTTTAAAAATTTTTATTAAAAATAGATTTTCTTGCAGAGTACATCCTGACCGTGGTTTGCCCTCCCTCCATGTCTCCCAGATCCACGCCCCCTTCGTTTCCTTTTCAGAAAAGAGCAGGCCTCTAAGACACCACAGCCAAACAAGAAGAACAAACACACACTAAGTAAGGCAAAAGGCCTCATATGGAGGCTGGGCAAGGCACTCAGAGTCCCAAGAGTAGGCAGAGGAGTCGGAAATATGGAGCTCGAGGTCTTAGGAGTCCCGCAAACACACCGAGCTAAAAGAATAGTAAAGAATTGGTAAATAATTACCCAGATAGAGTCTTGTGAAACATACTGATGACTTTTACAATGTGTTTTATTTTCAGCATTAGGATTTCAGAAAGGGTTTCTTCATGGACAAACTGTCCCTGGCAGTGTGGCATAAACCACACTGGAAGGACATTAGAGAATGACATTTGGGGATTCAAAACTGAAGGAAAAGGAGTGCCACTGACTAGGGTCCCAGAGACAATCCAGTGAGAGCCCAAGTTTGTCCAAAAGATCAGGTTTGCAGCACCCAAGCAGGCAGGCAAGTGAAGAGCACCGGGTCTGAGTTCTCACATCCAGGGTTCGAGCACCTCATACAGAAGGGAGAACTTAACCTCTGCTGTCTTGGTGTCTCCTAGACAAAATGGAGACCATTCATTGTCTTAAATTAGAGACAGAATTGAAATTTTAAAATATTGTGTACATATAAATGTTTTGCCCACATGTATGTCTGTGCACCACTTGTAGGCCTGGTGCCATGGAGACCGAAAGAGGGCACTGGATCCGCTGGAACTGGACTTAGAGATGGCTGTGAGCTCTGTGTGACTGCTGGGAATTGAACCTGGAAGAGCAGCCAGTGATCTTAACTGGTGAGCCAGCTCTCCAGCCCGCCAGCTCTCCAGCTCTCCAGCTCTCCAGCTCTCCAGCTCTCCAATTTTTAAAAAGAGAAGAGATATTTTGGCTTACGGTTTCAATCCATCATGCCTGGGGAGGCATGGTAGGGTTCACAGTGGGAGCCCGTGGTGAAATACCTTATGTGGATACTGGACCAGGAACCAGGACAAATCAACATCAAATACTGCTTCTTATTATATTATATACCATCATAGATATTAAAACAGCAAATGAGGTCCTTCATGGTGTACAGCCTGGCCTTCTTTGAAAGAGTTGTTATTTTTAATTATGTGTATGTGTGTATCTATGTGTGTGTGTGTGTTGGGGTGCACCTGTGGAGAGCAGAGGTGCCAGACACTCCTGAAGCTGGATTACAGGCCATTGTGAGGCTCCTAACATGGGTGCTGGGAAACGAACTCGGGTTCTCGTTCTTAACTGTTGATCCTTCTTTCTAGCTTGACTTCCCCTTTCAACTCTTCTGTTCTCCTTGCTTTTCTTTTTCTTTTTTTCTTTCCTTCCTTCCTTCTCTTTATTGTGTGTGTACTCCGTGCATGTGGAGGTCACATGACAACTTATGGAATAGGCTTTATCTTTCTGCAATGTGGACCCCAGGAATTGAACTCAGATCCTTAGGTTAGGCAGCCAACAGCGAGTTCGATTCTCAGGGACTGACCTCGTGTCCTTAGGCAGCAAGCACCTTTATGAAACTATTTCAGGAAGGTGGCATGTTTTCAGTTTTTGTTTTTAATCTGGTAACTACTCTGCTGTAGAGAGCTGAGCAAGTAGCTTCCCAAGGCCCCTCACCTGGAGTGAGGTTTAAAGAAGGTGGCTAATATTTGCCCAGAAAAACAAGCCCAGTGCAAGCCTCCAGCCACGGAACCTAAGAATACATCGGGGAAGCATCCTGGAGATGGAGAGAAGATACCTCACATGAGCCATCAGGCATGTGTGTTCGTCCTTCAATGGAGCATTGCTCTCTAAGATCCTTCTTAGCATATTTCCTACCCAAGCTTGTATGGGGAAGTGAGTTCTGAAAGATTTTAAATTTCATTATGTTTGCAATTTAGCTACATGCATATGATCTAACTAGGTACTGGTTTTAATTTTGAATCGTGATTTTAAATGTGTGTGTGTGCACAGAGGTCAGAGGACAACTTTGAGGTGATTCTCACATTTCACGTTTATGTGGCAATCATGCTTGGCTCACCAGACTTGCCCAGCGAGCACCTTTACCCAGTGAGCGCTTTTGCTGGCCCTGAATGATTTTAACAATGATTTCTAGGGCAGAGGATGTGACTTAGTGGTAGAACCACTTACCTACCGTGCGGTGAATCCCCAGTGCTACAGAAAAAAAAGGGGGGGAAAGAGGAGGATTTCCAATTATAATGTGATATATTTTCAATTAGAGTAATCTGAAAAAGACTAAACAAAGCTAAGGAATCAAAAAAGATTAGCCATGTGGCAGTTAACTGTTCTACTTGCTGTTAAAATGGTGGATGCATGGTCTCACACACGCATACACACTAAAATTTAAAATCATTATTCAAAGTTAAAATCAGTACCTAGTTATAGCACATGTGTTTATACTAAAATGCAAATATAATGAAAATCTTAAAAATCTTTGCCACAACCACGGATTTGTACAACGGAGATCATGAAATCCCAGAGATCATGAAATCCAATCAAGGCAAGGACTTAGGGTGGTAACCACAGCCCACTTCAGGCTGGTCAGCTGTGGTGAATGTACAGAGGACTCACTCACAGCTGAGGCTCCGTGTGGGGAGGACTCGTACCTGAGGTCGCACGTGTGTGGGGAGGACTCGTACCTGAGGTCTCACGTGTGTGGGGAGGACTCATACCTGAGGTCGCACGTGTGTGGGGAGGACTCGTACCTGAGGTCGCACGTGTGTGGAACAGACTCACGGTTGAAGAAGTTGTACTTGTGTGGGGAGGGCTCACGTGTCTGGGGAGGACCCATAGATGAGGAGGCTGCAGGTGTTGGGAGAGGACTCATGGTTGAGGCTGCTCCTGTGAGGGAGGACTCACAACTGAGGCTGTGCCTGTGTGGAGAAGAGGGTGTATGGACTTCCTGGACTTCCTGTTATTTTGCCATGAACCTAAAACTGATGTAAAAAAATGGTTTCCACAAGGTGATTCCTCCTTTAAGAAATGTTTTATGGGGCTGGTGAGATGGCTCAGCGGGTAAGAGCACCCGACTGCTCTTCCGAAGGTGATAAGTTCAAATCCCAGCATCCACATGGTGGCTCACAACCATCCGTAACGAGATCTGGCGCCCTCTTCTGGAGTGTCTGAAGACAGCTACAGTGTACTTACATATAATAAATAAAATAAATCTTTAAAAAAAAAAAAAGAAATGTTTTATGGAAAACTATAGAAGAGGAAAGTCTGGAAGGAGTCTGTCAAGTTAGTTTTAGTGGCTCAAGACGTGACTAGCCCTGCTTGAGCTCCACCGCCTACTCACTTCCCCCCACCTCACCCCATGCATAATTGGAAAGCAAATCTGGTTTCTTATCAAACCACTCATCAGGTCATATTCCTTTCAAGGATCTGGAAGGATTAGACTTCAGCATTAGCCAGGAACTCACTGTAGCAGGCCTTCCATGACCTCTTCATCCCCTCCACTGTGCAGTAACAGCCAGAAATGGAATTTCAACATGGCTGCCTTACTGTGCACATATAGTCCCTCACTTAGGAAGGACTTGAAACAGGGATAGAGTTGGGGTGTGGCCTAAGCTACATAGCGATACTGTCTCTCACACACAGAAAAAAAAGTACTTTTCATACTCAATTATCCAAGCTAAACATGTCAGCTAGTTTGATACAAATTACTTTATTGGCTTTACCTTTATATATCTTCCTGTGTCTGAATATTTGGAGATCATTTTCCCATAAATCCACAGTACCTCCAGTCTCTCCAAACCTCCAAATTGGACTTATCCATATCCTCCTAACAAAATGTTTTGTAAACCTCGAGAACCATCAGGAGTCTGTATTGACACAATAAATAACTTTCAGAAACAGGAGATACAAAGCCCACCAAAGGGAGATTTAAAGCTCTGAGAAGTTAAGGCCCACACTTTCAGCATGCTATCTCCTGAGTGCCAGGACATCTTCTGCACAGGGCTCACATGCCCTAGTCTAGTGAGCGATGACAAAGGACAGCTTGAGCAATGGCCCAGGAATGCTGAAGCCAGTGACCTGAGCTTGCTGGAGACTGGCTAAGCAGCTCCACACCATACACTCAGGCATGCTGACAATGTCCCTTAGCAAACAAAGGCTGGGCTAGAGTATTTTTGATAAATATTATTGGAGGTCATATTGCAATAGACATATTTAAACATGGTAATGTTTATCACCACCACCAAGACTGTACTAAAACTATAATATATGTATATTTTACACATATGTAATATATATTATATGTTTTGTGTTTATGTTATATACTATATATGTAAATATACATATATGTGTATAATATATGTGATATATATATATATATATGTATATAAAAGATACAGTGATATAAAGATAAAGAAACAGAAGATGAAACCTGCAGGAGGAAATGGAAATGAATGAAAAGCACAAGAAAGCTCAACACAGTTCGGAAGCCTGGAGGGAGATGGGTGAATAATGACTGTAGAATGAAAACGTTGAAACTGAACTCTTACAGGAGAAAAGCCCATTTGAAAACGTTTCACTACCACGAAGCACCAACACCTGCCTTCTACCAGATGTATAGTTGTGAGCTCCAAGCATATCTTCGGGTGAGATCAGGAATATGGCTAAAAACGGGAGCATAGATTTATATATAGCCCTACTATAGCCAGGGGCTGGGTCTTTGTAGTTATTGATTACCTCAGGTAAGAATGGGTGCCACACACTGGGGAAAAATTCCTGAATAGAACAGCAATGGCTTGTGCTGTAAGAGCGAGAATTGACAAATGGGACCTCATAAAGTTGCAAAGCTTCTGTAAGGCAAAAGATACTGTCAACAAGACAAAAGGGCCACCAACAGATTGGGAAAGGATCTTTACCAATCCTAAATCGGATAGGGGACTGATATCCAATATATATAANGTGGGAGGGGGTGGGTAGGGGAGCAGGGCGGGGACGCGGGAGGGTAAGGGAAAATTTCTGGATAACATGTGAAATGTAAATGAAGAAAATATCTAATAAAGAGAAAAAAATGAAAAAAAAAAAAAAAGAATGGGTGCCACAACTTCCTATGCTTTATGTGGTACATAGACAGCCACCATGTGTGAGGGGAAACAGGTTGTGTTTCAGAGAATAGAGACTTTCTGTTGGGGACAAAAGCCATAAAGAAACGAAGTACTGTCTAATTAATATTAGAGCAACAGCCATTAGAACCCTCTCACCGGGGTTTTCTGTACACCTCTTTATCCTTCTAAGGGTCCATTGCTTCAAAGAGGGAGAAGCTGGTGCCATGGGCCAGGCGCTATGTTCCAAGGCCCGCTCCTTCTAGTCTACATCCAGGCATCAGCTCCCTTCTCTGAAAGCGTCACAGCCTCCCAAATACCATCATTCCTGGGAAACAGGTGTTCCGAATGCGGGCCTGTGGGGTCTCAGACTCAAACTCAGGGTAAAGGACAGAAATGAAAGCCACTGTGGGAGTCTCTGCCCTCCGAGTCCAGTCTTCCTGTCCACGTCCACATCGAGTCGGCTTCCGGAGCAGGAGAGGCTGACTGAGCACAGGCAGAACACCAGAGAACTCTTGGGATAAAAAAATGACGGAGTCAGTGTAGTGAAGGATACTGATACTCAAAAGTCTCCATGTGATCAGGACTTAATGACAAAGTCTATCAGTGAGGGAGGCTGACATAGTATGAGGCTACCCCAGAGCTTTTCAGTGGGGCTGCTGATCTATAAGAAAGCAGGCTGAGCAAGGCATGGCGGCAAGCCAGGAAGCAGCACTCCTCCACGGCCTCTACATCAGCTCCTGCCTCCAGGTTCCTGCCCTGCTGGAGTTCCTGCCCTGGCTTCCTTCAGTGATGGACTATTGCCTGAGAGTGTAGGCTGAAACAAACGCTTTCTTCCCCAGATTGCTTTGTTCATGTTTCATCTCAGCAACAGTAACCCTAAGTAGGAAAATAAGCACCTGAAAGCCAGCTGTTAATAAGTAGCCAGCCAAAGGCCCGTAAAGTACAGTTTATATTTGGAAGAAAATCAAAATAATCCTAAGAGCCGTGAGACCAATGAGCCTTAGGCTGCATTCACCTGGCACCTGGGAGCAGGCTGATCTATATGTAGACTCCGCCTCCAGCACTAGATAGGGATCCTGGAGATTGTTTTGAGGGGAGCCCAAAGACCCCAGAACCCGGACAGCCAGACTCCTAGCATTCTTGTTGCAGTTTTTCCTGTACACAGGAGGCAACATGTCTCAGCTTAGTCTTTTCTGTGGAACTGAAAGGATCCCTCCTGGGGAGCAAGTTCCTGCTGCAGGATTCCCCAAAGCAGTGGGAGCAGCTGGGGGCACAGGGAAGAAATAACACATTGCAGAGATAGCGGTTCACCAGACACCCCTAAATTCAACCTTTCCTCTTCCTCAGCGGAGTCAGCAGTATTCCACCATGACACCTGTATGGAATTGCTAATTTCACGTCATTGGCAATTTTGTGAGGGTGTAATAACAAGCCTCAAATGTTGTAAACGTAGTATTTAGTAAATTATGAATTTCATAGCAACCTTATGCGGTCTATAGTGTTTTGCGATAATTTTACAGATGAGAAGACTGGCTTGTAGAGATTAAGGAGTTTGCCCACAACCAGGTGTCTGGCAGGTAACAGAGCTAAAATTAGTATCCTGAGCAGCTTTCTGGGGAAGCCCATGTCCCAGGCCATTGGACTATAGGCCTTACCACTGTCACCTGCTCTCAGCCAGCCACTCACAAAGCTGGGCTTGTGAAGCCACATCTCCCCACCTCTGGCTTTCCCAACACCTTCCTCTGTCTCCCCCACCTCTGCTCTATTCCACACTGGCAATGATAACAGGCAGGTATAGAACTATGAGAACCTCTCCTGATGTCTGATGGGCTGAGGTTGGAAAACAAAAATATCCTTAATGTTTAGGGCAGCATTGAAGATAAGCCAGTAGGGCTTACTCTGTAAGACAATAGCATAAATAAACATTTACTTAGAAAGCAGTGACTGCACACGTGGATATGCATGTGTGTGCGTGCACGTGTGTGTGTGTGTGTGTGTGTGTGTGTGTGTGTGCCTGTGCGTGTGTGTGTGTGTGTGTGTGTGTGTGTGTGCCTGTGCCTGTGCGTGTATGTATGTGTGTGTGTGCGTATTCTTGCATGTGGGGGTTTAATCATCCAAAATTTGAACTTCTTAATATTCTGTTTGAATTAAGTACCTAAAATATACTCCTGTGAAGAACATTTCAGAACTGAGAAGTCAGAAATTAGAGCATAGAAGGCAAGATAAATGCAGTGGCTCATGTTAGCCTCTCAGGACGGTACCTGGCAATCTGGGCTGTAATCATTCACATGGCACTAACTGCATCCTGGGAGCCTCTTGCATAGAAACTCACCCTCTCAAAGAACTCCTCCCATTGAAGCCACCCTCCCCACACTCCCCAGCCTTTCCTAGAAGTGTTCCTTTCTGCTTGCTGCCTGACCCTGTACCCTCTTATAGTGAACTCAATAAACTATGTCCTGGTTCTGCCTTAGAGAGTGGGCTTATTCACTACCTGTTATCCATCCCAAAAGCTCAATAGCCTTGGGCTAAGATAAGATTGTTTACTGAACGTAAAGGTCTAAGAATTCTTAGTGTACTGGCTGGCTTGGTGTGTCAACTTGACCCAAGGTGAAGTTATCACAGAGAAAAGGAGCCTCCCTTGAAGGAAACGCCTCCATGAAATCCAGCTGTAAGGCATTTTCTCAATTAGTGAATAAAGGTGAGGGCCCAGCCCATTGTGTGTTGTGCCATCCCTGGGCTGGTAGTCTTGGTTCTATAAGAAAGCAAGCTGAGCAAGCCAGGGGAAGCAAGTCAGAAAGTAAGATCCCTCCATGGCCTCTGCATCAGCTCCTGCCTCCAAGTTCCTGCCCTGAGTGAGTCTCTGTCCTGACTTCCTTGATGAACAGCCATGTGGAAGTTTAAGCTGAGTAAACCCTTTCCTCCCCAACTTGCTTCTTGATCTCGATGTTTTTGTTCAGGAATAGAAACCCTGATTAAGACGAGTAGCAAGGAGAAGCACTGAATAAGTCAGATTACTAAAAGACCCCTTGTCACAAGTAATTGTGAAGTGCTGTGTGCAAAAAGATGCCACATTAATGAGAACCTTGTCATGGAAAGATGAAATTAGTTATAGTGTGGTGTTAATACTGATAGGAGACTATCCTCTGGGCGTGCCTGAGGGAGCTGCTAGATCTGGCTGAAGCTGGAAGACTGAGCCTAATTATGGATGCCCCCCTTCTCAGGGCTAGGATGCTGAACCGGATGCAATGAGGTAGTGAGCTGAGACCCAGCCTTTATCTCCCCCTGCTTCCTGGTAATGGATGTGGTGTGACCAGAGGCCTCCGGCTGCTGTGGCCTGCAGTACCTCCTCCATGAGGATCTGTCCCTCAAAGTGTGATCCCCAGAGAAGACTCTGTCTTCCATAACTTGCCTTTGTCAGGGACCAAGGAAAAGAACTGACAGGGTGTTTTCCTAACTTTTTCCTGACTTTTAAAATGCACATAATCAAACGTGAGCACTCTAGGCCACTCCTGTTGAATATTTTACCAGTTTTCAAAATACATCCTCTTGATGGATGTGGTGTCCCATGCCTTTAATCCTGGCACCCGGGAGGCAGAGGCAGTTGGATCTCTTGAGTTCCGGGGCAGCCTAGTCTACACAGGGAAACCTGCCTCGGGTACTTCTCTGTGAGATAAAGAGCAAACTCCCCCAAATATGTATTCATACAAGATAAAGGTTATCCACTGATATTCTCCTTCTACTGGTCACTGTTGAGTTTTACTCCCAGGAAGTATATCGAGATAAAGGACGGTTGCAAGTGTTGTGTGCTTTCTAAGGACTGTGTACTGTAAGACACAGTAGCCCCACTCATCCAGTGGGCCCTGCACAGATGCCCAAAATTGATTAAAACCAAGGCTCCCATATCCATGCTGTGCCCTAAAGACCCTGCGGCGGCATCGCCACGGAGTTCCAGAGCCATCTCTTCCCCACGCTTTATGTCCATATGCCTTCTTAGCAGGTTCTCCTGTTTGGGGAACATTATTAATTTAAAATAAAAAAGAGTTTCTTAAACAAAAGCACGGCCAGCTCACAACTGTCATTCTGACACAAGGCCACACCCCTGACGGGTGGGTAGCATAGACAGGGAGGATAAAGGAACAATTTGTGCTATAGGTTGGACATTGCAAGGTTTACTGTTCCACTGGGAAAGAGGCAGAGCTTGAAACGTATACACTGTTTTGTTATTGTTGTTGTTGTTCTTCTTCTTCTTGTTGTTCTGTAATTTTTCCATTTAATGTTTTCAGATGGCTATTGACACAGGTAACTGAAACTGCAGAAAGTAACTCACAGATAAAGTGGGGAGCCTTTTGTATGTGAAGATTCTTTCTGCTCCTTCCTATGGCCTTGGGAAAGTTATCCAGCCTCATCCTGGTTAGCTGCTCCTCTGTAAAGGGTGATAATTATAGGAGTACCTAGCTGTTGAGGGTGTTTTGAGGGCTGGAGAAGTGACAGGAAAAGGCACAGGTAAGAGGATGGTACACATGACCACAGCTGTTCATCTTCACAGCGGCATACATAATGGACTCAGAGTAAATCTTGGTTGTCTGAGTACGAGTGCCAGCCAGCTGGTTCTGTTTATTTCTCCCTTTGAGCTTATTCGTGGGTACATATTCCATGTGGTAAGTTCTGATCCGAAATAGGCATACTTTTGTTGTTTGGTGGTGGTGGTAGTGGTGTGTGTGTGTTCTTGTGTCTGCACTGTGTGTGTGTGCAAGTATGTGCCTGCATGTGTGTGCCTGCATGTGTGTATATCTGTCTGTGACTGTGTGTATCTGTTATGTCTACTTCTCTGTGTGTCTCTGTGTGTCTGTCTGTGTGTGTCTGTCTGTGTGTGTGTATGTGTGTATGTATGTGTTTGTGTCTGTGTCCGTGTCTGTGGGTATGTATACGTGTCTGTGTGTGTGTGCATGTGCGTGTGTGTGTGTGTGTGTGTGTGTGTCCATGTACCTGTGTGCATGGATGTGGAGGACAGATGAGAACATCAGTTTTCCTATTTTATCATTCTCTGCTTTATTTCTCTGAGGGATTTCATTGAACATAAAGCTAAGCTAGTGGCCAGAAAACTCTAACAATCCTTCAGTCTCTACCCAATCCCTGAGCCTACAGTGTTAAGTTACAGGTATGCAAGCCACACCCAGCTGCTTACATAGGTGCTGGGATTCAAACTCAGTTTTCTTCCTTCCTTCCTTCCTTCAATCAATTCTTCCTTCCTTCCTTCCTTTCTCCCTCCCTCCTTTCCTCCCTCCCTCCCTTCTTTCCTTCCTTTCTTTTTTTCTTTCTCTCTTTATTTCTTTTAAAATATTTATTTATTTTATGTATATGAGTACACTATATATAGCTGTCTTTTTTTGAAGCTAGTGTATTTTTATTTTTTCCCAATTTTTATTAGAATTTTCTTCATTTACATTTCAAATGGTATCCCGAAAGTCCCCTATACCCTCCCCCATCCCCTGCTCTCCTCCCCTACCCACCCACTCCCACATCTTGGTCCTGGCGTTCCCCTGTACTGAGGCATATAAAATTTGCATGACCAAGGGACCTCTGTTCCTAATGATGGCCCACTAGGCCATCTTCTGCTACAATGCAGCTAGACACACGAGCTCTATAGGGAGAACTGGTTAGTTCATATTGTTCTTCCACCTATAGGGTTTGAGCTCCTTGGGTACTTTCTATAGCTCCTCCATTGGGAACCCTGTGTTCCATCTAATACCTGACTGTGAGCATCAACTTCTGTGTTTGCCAGGCACTGGCATAGCCTCACACAAGACAGCTGTATCAGGGCCCTTTCAGCAAAATCTTGCTGACATATGCAATAGTGTCTGCATTTGGTGGCTGATTATGGGATGGATCCCCGGCTGCAGCAGTCACTGGTTGGACCATCCTTTTGTCTCAGCTCCATACTTGATCTCTGTAACTCCTTCAATGTGTGCTTTGTTCCTAATACTAAGAAGGGGCGGAGTGTCCACACTTTGGTCTTTATTATTCTTGAGTTTCATGTGTTTTGCAAATTGTATCTTGGGTAATCTAAGTTTCTGGGCTAATATCCGCTTATCAGTGAGTACATGTAATCTGAGTTCTTTTGTGATTGGGTTACCTCACTCAGGATGATACCCTACAGATCCATACATTTGCCTAGGAATTTCATAAATTCAATGTTTTTAATAGCTGTGTAGTACTCCATTGTGTAAATGTACCACATTTTCTGTATCCATTTCTCTGTTGAGGGACATCTGGGCTCTTTCCAGCTTCTGGCTATTATAAATAAGGCTGCTATGAACATAGTGAAGCATATGTCCTTGTTACCAGTTGGAACATCTTCTGGATATATGCCCAGGAGAGGTATTGCAGGATCCTCCAGTAGTACTATGTCCAATTTTCTGAGAAACTGCCAGACTGATTTCCAGAGTGGTTGTACAAGCTTGCAATCCCACCAACAGTGGAGAAGTATTCCTCTTTCTCCACATCCATGCCAGCATCTGCTGTCACCTGAATTTTTGATCTTAGCCATTCTGACTGGTGTGAGGTGGAATCTCAGGGTTGTTTTGATTTACATTTCCCTGATGATTAAGGATGTTGAACATTTTTTCAGGTGCTTCTCAGCCATTCAGTATTCCTCAGGTGAGAATTCTTTCTTTAGCTCTGTGCCCCATTTTTAATGGGGTTATTTGATTTTCTAGTGTCCACCTTCTTGAGTTCTTTATATATATTGGATATCAGTCCCCTATCTGATTTAGGATTGGTAAAGATCCTTTCCCAATCTGTTGGTGGCCTTTTTGTCTTATTGACAGTATCTTTTGCCTTACAGAAGCTTTGCAACTTTATGAGGTCCCATTTGTCAATTCTTGATCTTACAGCACAAGCCTTTGCTGTTCTATTCAGGAATTTTTCCCCAGTGCCCATATCTTCGAGGCTTTTCCCCACTTTTTCCTCTATAAGTTTCAGTGTCTCTGGTTTTATGTGGAGTTCCTTAAACTACTTAGACTTGACCTTAGTACAAGGAGATAAGAATGGATCAATTCCCATTCTTCTACATGATAACTGCCAGTTGTGCCAGCACCATTTGTTGAAAATGCTGTCTTTTTTCCACTGGATGGTTTTAGCTCCCTTGTCAAAGATCAGGTGACCATAGGTGTGTGGATTCATTTCTGGGTCTTCAATCCTATTCCATTGATCTACCTGTCTGTCACTGTACCAGTACCATGCAGTTTTTATTACAATTGCTCTGTAGTACAGCTTGAGGTCAGGCATGGTGATTCCACCAGAGGTTCTTTTATTGTTGAGAAGAGTTTTTGTTATCCTAGGTTTTTTGTTATTCCAGATGAACTCGCAAATTGCCCTTTCTAAATCATTGAAGAATTGAATTGGAATTTTGATGGGGATTTCATTGAATCTGTAGATTGCTTTAGGCAAGATAGCCATTTTTACTATATTGATCCTGCCAATCCATGAGCATGGGAGTTTTTTCCATCTTCTGAGATCTTCTTCAATTTCTTTCTTCAGAGACTTGAAGCTCTTATCATACAGATCTTTCACATCCTTAGTTAGAGCTACACCAAGATATTTTATATTGTTTGTGACTATTGTGAAGGGTGTTGTTTCCCTAATTTCTTTCTCAGCCCATTTATCCTTTGTGTAGAGAAAGGCCATTGATTTGAGTTAATTTTATATCCAGCTACTTCACTGAAGCTGTTTATCAGGTTTAGGAGTTCTCTGGCGGAGTTTTTAGGGTCACTTATATATACTATCATATCATCTGCAAATCGTGATATTTTGACTTCTTCCTTTCCAATTTGTATCCCCTTGACCTCCTTTTGTTGTCGAATTGCTCTGGCTAGGACTTCAAGTACTGTATTGAATAGGTAGGGAGAAAGTGGGTAGCCTTGTCTAGTCCCTGATTTTAGTGGGATTGCTTCCAGCTTCTCTCCATTTAGTTTGATGTTGGCTACTGGTTTGCTGCATATTGCTTTTTATTATGTTTATGTATGGGCCTTGAATTCCTGATCTTTCCAAGACTTTTATCATGAATGGGTGTTGGATTTTGTCAAATGCTTTCTCAGCATCTAAAGAGATGATCATGTAGTTTTTATCTTTGAGTTTGTTTATATAGTGGATTACGTTGATGGATTTCCGTATATTAAACCATCCCTGCATTCCTGGGATGAAGCCTACTTGGTCATGATGAATGATCTTTTTGATGTGTTCTTGGATTCGGTTAGCAAGAATTTTATTGAGTATTTTTGCATCGATATTTATAAGGGAAATTGGTCTGAAGTTCTCTATCTTTGTTGTGTCTTTATGTGGTTTAGGTATCAGAGTAATTGTGGCTTCACAGAATGAATTACCAGCTTGTTCTATGTAACATGTCCAGGGCAGTCAGGGCTGCATAGTGAGACCCTGACTCAAAAGAACCCTAACTCAATAGATGATCAGGTTATAAAGCAGACATTTAAAGTAGAAGACCCTTTGGCTGAAGGATCTTAATTACTATTCTTCTGTTTTAAAGAAAAATATTAAAATTGGTCCTAATTTTCAATTAAATGGATTTAGCCTGGTAATGCTATGAGACCAGACAGCCACAAGCCACCCAGACTCAATGACAACACTTGGTCCTTTTGAGCATCTTTAACAAAATCCAGCAAACAAGAAGGATTTGTACACAACAGCAACTCATTCCCCACAGAGCTGTAGACTGGGACTCCAGGATGGAGGGAGAGCCAGTATCTGGTGAACACATGGTTATGGCTCATAGTCAAGGCCGGTCTGCTGTGTATGGTGGAAGGGATAAGAGACATCTCTCAATATGGTCCCTGTCTAAAAGAACTGCAGGCACAAAAATGGAGAAGAGACTGAGGAAAAGGAGGCCTAGTGACAGGCCCAAATTGGGATCCATCTCAAGGGGAGGCTCCAAGGCCTGACACTATTACTGATGCTGTGCTGTGCTTACAGACAGGAGCCTAGCATGGCTGCCCTCTGAGAGGCCCAACAAGCAGCTGAAAGAGTCAGATGAAGATACACCCAACCAATGGACAGAAGCTGGGGACCCCTGGGGTTGAATTAGGGAAAGTCTGGAAGAAGTTGAAGAGGAGGGCAACCCTATAGGAAGACCAGCAGTCTCAACTAACCTGGATCCCTGAGATCTCTCAGATACTGAGCCACCAAACAGGCAGTGCACATGAGCTGACCTGAGGCCCCGACACATATACAGCAGAGGACTGCTGGGTCTGGGATCAGTGAGCAAAGAAGAGACTTACCTGAGGCACTAGGGAGGGCGGAGGTCTGGTGGAGTATGGGTGGGGGGCATCCTATTGGAGATGTGGGAGGAGGAATGGGATGAGGAACTGTTGGAGGGTGGACCTGGAGGGGAACAATGACTGGACTGTAAAAAAAAAAAATTAAAGAATAATTAGCTGGGCAATGGGTGGCAAATGCCTTTAATCCCAGCACTTGGGAGGCAGAGGCAAGTGAATTTCTGAGTTCGAGGCCAACCTGGTCTACAGAGTAAGTTCCAGGACAGCCAGGGCTACACAGAGAAATCCTCTATCCAAAAAACAAAAAACAAAACAAAAGAAAAAAATAATTATAATAATAAAAAGAAAAGGGAAAACTCTATTTTGCATCAATCTCTCGAGACTCCTATGTAAACAGATAGCCCTGCTTATGAGGGTTCAGCTCCATGACTAATCACTCCCCATTCTCAATAACATCACAGCAGAGGTGAGGATTTCATATATGAATTTCAGGGGCATCATCTTCAGACCACAGTGAACACAAATATAACTTTGTTCAGTATAAGCTACATTTTCATGCTGGGTACACTCTGGGGTGTGTGGAAACCCTGCCCTCCTACTGCCTAAAATATCAGAATACCCAAAGCATGGCTTAGAATAGTTCCAGGTGAGGCCGGGCGTGGTGGCACACGCCTTTAATCCCAGCACTCGGGAGGCAGAGGCAGGCGGATTTCTGAGTTCGAGGCCAGCCTGGTCTACAAAGTGAGTTCCAGGACAGCCAGGGCTGTACAGAGAAACCCTGTCTCGAAAAACCAAAAAAAAAAAAAAAAAAAAAAAAAAAAAAAAAAAAAAAAAAAGAATAGTTCCAGGTGAGTTCTAGCCCAGACACAACATTCCACACACGTCCTCATTCTATGCCTTGGCTTGTCAGAGTGAACTAACTTGAACTGCTAAGTCGGAGAAAACTGATCTAAGATTCATACTTTGGTTGAGCTGTCAAGGAAAACACAAGGTATCCATTTAAGGTCCCATTTAGATAAACAGTGAAACTATTTTTATTTTAGTTATGTCGCAAATACTACACAGGACATGCTTTTACAACAGGGTTATTTGTAGCTTATTCTAAATTAAGTTAGTTTTATTTGCTGGCTAGCCTGCATCCTGGTCTTAATAAGCGCAGAGCTTTTTAAGTATGGCTTCTTACTCATTCATGGGTGGGGACAGGGTAGCCCAGTAACACAGAGGGCAGCAGAAAATGCCTCCTATTGGTTCTTGCTTTGGCCAGAGAGAAGAAATGAAGACAAAAGCAAATAACACCACATGGTTGATATTCTTAATTAGAGAAGTACGTTACCTTCTATTTGCAACTGAAATCTATTGAACTGAGGCCACCAAATCCTCCAGAGACTCCAGGTTTTCTGCTGTGGTTGAGAAGTGGGTACCTTCTCCTTTTCTCCCCCTTTTTTTTTAGATGATGAGTAAACTTCACAGAGTGTACCCTCCTAACAATAGCTGGTATATGGAATTATACTAAATGGTCATCCATGAATGGATGCGCAAAGAAAATGTGGTTTGCATGTACAACACTAGTTTGTCTTGATGAAGAAGACACTCACTGCTCTCATTTCTTGTAATATAAACTACTTTAGGATGCCATTTCACCCAGGTCAGAATGGCTAGCATTAAGAAAACAGCTGACAAGCAGTGAGGTGTAGGAAGAGGAACCCTCTTTATTATTGGTGGGAGTCCTTGTGTCAGCTGCGTGCATCAGTGTGGAGGCTTCTGGGAAAACTAAAATAGAACTTCCATATGATCCAGCCATAGCACACCTGGGCTTATACCCAAAGAACTCTACGACCTGCGGCAGACACAACTGCACATCCGTGTCTACTGCTGACATTTTCACAACAGCAGGGAGATAGACCAAGCTGAGCTCTCTGTCAGTAGATAGATGAATGATGAAGGTGTGATCCATGAACACAAAGAACATTTTTTATCCAGCCATGAAGAAATACGAAATCAGAAAGAAAATGAATGGAACTGGAAAAACATAGCAAGCAAGTAGCCCAGGCTCAGGAAGACAAACACCATATGTTCTCTCTCATATGCAGACCCCACTTATAATTGTAAATTATGTGTGTGTGGGTGGGAGTAAGTATGGTTAAAAATCAGGAGACTAGAAAGGGGCCCACGAGATAGCAAAAAAGAGGCTTTTGCAAGGAGGTAGGGAAGACAAAACTGAGAATGAAATGACACAGTGAAGAAGGAGGAGGAAGAGGGAGGAGGGGAGGGAGAGAGGGAGGAGAGAAGAGAGAAAGGCGAGGAAAGAGAGGGTAAGGGTGGAGGGAGAGAGGAAGGGGAGGAGGGAGAAGGTAAGGGGAGGAGGGAGAGGGTAAGGGGAGGAGGAAGAGGTTAAGTGGGGAGGGAGAGAGGGAAGAAAGAAGGGAGAGGGTGAGAGGAGGAGGGAGAGAGGAGGGAGGAGGGAGAGGGTAAGGGGGAGGGAGAGGGTAAGGGGGAGGGAGAGGATAAGGAAAGGAGGGAGAGGGGAGGAAGGAGAGGATAAGGGGAGGATGGAGAGGGTAAGGGGGGAGAGAGAGAAGAATGTGGATAGCAGGGGCTGGAGGAGAATGGGTTTAGAAAATGTTATTTCTTTTCTGTTGCTGTGATAAACACTGTGACCAAATGAATTTGGGTGAGGAAAGGGTTTATTTCACTTACAGGTTACAGTCCATCAGAGGGAAGCCATGGTAGGGACTCAACTCAGGAACCTGGAGGCAGCAACTGAAGCAGAGATTGTGGAGGAATGCCTCTTACTGGTTTGTTCCCAGTCTGATTACCTTTCTTATGCAATGCAGGCCTGTGGGCCTATGGATGGCACCACCCACAGTGGATCAGGCTTCTCTCCATCAATTGCTGTCAACCAAATGCCTCTCAGACATGACCATAATCTGAGGTCCCCTCTTCCCAGGTGTCTTTGGTTTGTATAAAGCTGACAAAACATAACCAGTCCAGGGAGACACTGATTGAAGGAAGGTACACAGTTCCAACATCCGGGAGGAACTGAAGGTATCTGTTTAATTTTTATATTGAAAAAGCATTATTTCACTTTTTTTTTAAAAAGTACAAAGAAAACCTTAGTGGCCTTAGATCAAGAAAGTAGCTTTTGATTACATAACCTACATACATTCCCAGTGCATGCATAATACATATATGTGATCCTTTATGTTAGAGCCATTTGGGGGAGGGAGTGATGTTTTGTGGAAGATGGTGGGAAGTAGGCTATGGTGGGATTACAGGGACTACATGGAGTGTGTTGGAAGTGCCTTTGTCACTTACCTAGTCCTGTAGTCTCCCAAGGCTGTTTATACGCTCTAAGACCCTGTCTCCTCAGATTAGCATCTCAATACTGTTCTATAAGGTACAAATCAAACAGCATCTTTGAAAAAAGCATCTTGAATGTCTAGCATCTATTAAGTGCTCAGTAACCATGCATTGATTTCTTCATTGTCTGTCCTGGGGATGAAAATGGTTCTGAGTGGATAGGATGCCTAGCAACCATTTTATACCTTCTGGAAAGGATTCTGTGGCTCACTTGTTTCCATCACTAATTCTCTACGAGATCTTGTACCATTAGAAAGATAAAAACCGGGGCTGGTGAGATGGCTCAGCGGGTCAGAGCATTGCACATAGTACTACCGGAAGATCCAGCAATACCTCTACTTGGCATATATCCAGAAGAGTTTCCATCTGGTTATAAGGACACATGTTCCACTATGTTCATAACAGCCTTATTCATAATAGCCAGAAGCTGGAAAGAACCCAGATGTCCCACAACAGAGGAATGGATACAAAAAATTTGGTACATTTACACAATGGAGTACTACTCAGCTATTAGA
>LR749532.1:1597392-1611960 GCA_902729485.2 Mus minutoides
AGCCACCAAAATAAACACTATAGCATATGCCAGCAAGATAATGCTGAAAGGGACCTGATATAGCTGTCTTGTGGGAGGCTATACCAGTGCCTGGTAAACACAGAAGTGGAGGCTCACAGTCAGCTATTAGTTGGAACACAGGACTCCCAAGGTAGGAGCTAGAGAAAGTACCCAAGGAGCTGAAGGGGTCTTCAACCCTATAGGTGGAAGAATAACATGAACTAACTAGTTCCCCCTGCGCTCATGTCTCTAGCTGCATATATGGAAGAAAATGGCCCAGTTGGTCATCATTGGGAGGAGAGGCCCCTTGGTCATACAGACTCTATATGCCCCAGAACAGGGGAATGCCAGGGCCATTACGTGGGAGAGGGTGGGTAGGGGAGCAGGGCGGGGACGCGGGAGGGTAAGGGAAAATTTCTGGATAACATGTGAAATGTAAATGAAGAAAATATCTAATAAAGAGGAAAAAAAAAGAAAAAGAAACAAAAAAAACAAACAAACAAACAAAAAATAAAAATAAATAAAAAATGAATCCTTGGACCGGAGAGACCAACCGGAGCGAGCGAGGCTGTCCGGAGCGAGCGGAGCCGAACAGGGATGGCCGGAGCAAGCGGGGACAGCCGGAGCTAGCAGGGCCAGAGCGAGTGAGGCCAAACGGGGATGGCAGGAATGAGCGGAGCCAACCGGAGCAAGCAGAGCCGCAGCAAGCGGAGCCGCAGCAAGCGGAGCCGCGAGCGGGGTTGACAAGAACAAGGGGAAAAAAAAAAAAAAGAAAGATAAAAGCCTATATAAAATTGTGGAATTGTGGTGTGTGTGTGTGTGTGTGTGTGTGTGTGTGTGTGTGTGTGTGTGTGATATGTGTGTGGTGTAATTGTGTGTGGTTTGTGTATATATGACTGTATATGCGTATTTGTGGATATGATGTGTTTATGTGTATGTAGTATGTGTGTGGTGTGTGTTTGTGTGATATGTTTGTGTGTGATGTATTTGTGTGTGGTTTATGTTTGTGTTTTTTTTGTGTGAGTGTGTATATGTGTATATTTGTATGTGGTATGTGTGTACTTGTGTGTGTAGTGTGTTTATGTGTATGTGGTATGTGTGTACGTGTGTGTGTTGTGCTGTGTGGGTGTATAGGTGCGCTCTGTCTTATTCCGATCAGACAGCATCTCTTCCTGAACCTGGTGCTCACCATCTGGATTAGGATAACAGTCAAGAGCCCCAGTGATCTTGTTTTTTGCCCCCAACTCTCATAGTGTGACCACATCTAGCTTTTCGTGTGGAATCTATTTTTAAAGTTCACAATGGCTTCAAATTTGAGACCCATGGAGCTATCATGCTTGAATCAAGACTGAGGAATTTCACCTGCTACAACGGAGTGATAGGAAGATTTCTCCCTTTAACTATATTTTAAATAAATAAATAAATTCTAGAACAAACTGACAGTTCAAAGCCTATGTCTGTTATCGCACAATCGTGTGATGTCTGGTGAGTCATGTAACACCTCTCCATACCTCAGTTTGGGAAGCACAGATTTGAAAAATGTTTGCGAAGTTCATATCTGTAAGTTATATGATGTTGGACATAAACACCCTTTCAATGCCAGCACTCATTGAGGGTTGAGACAGGAGGATTGCAAGTTGGAGACTAAACCTAGTGAGAGCCTGTCTATGATGGTTTGTATAGGACTGGCCCTGCAATGCTCATAGATTTGAATGTTTGGTCATTAGGGAATGGTACAATATAAGGGAAAATAGGAGGTGTGGCCTTGTCAGAGTGGGTGTGGCCTTGACGGAGTGGGTGTGGCCTTTTGGAGGAAGTGTGTCACTGGGGGTGGAGTTGAAGTTTCAAGGGCCCAAGCCTGGCCCAGTGGGCTCTTTCCTTCCTGTTGCCTGCCAATCTCAGCTCTTCTAGCACCACATCCGCCTGCATGTCACCATGCTCCCCGCCATGACAATGGACTAAATCTCTGTAAACCGTTCTTTTTAGTTCCCTCGCTCTGCTCTTGACAAACACATTCATTCCCCAGTAGATCCTGAGCTCAAAGCTTTGGTTTGCTTCCCTGACACTGTTGTGAAAAACGGCTCTCATCTCCTCTCTGGGGCCCGTTAGCAAAGCCTGAGACTTCGGGGCCAAGCCCCACTGCCTAGACCCATAAGCTGAATTCCGTAGTCTCATATTTCCTCTTGACACAAAGAACAGCTCTTACCTAAAAGGGAACAAGAGATATTTTATTCTAGAGCCAAATGTGAGTGACCACAGCTCTCGGGGACACAGATTCAGGTTACCCCAAGTTCCGAATTTCAATAAAGTCGCAATTTTATGAACTTTTTATAGTAAGACTACAGAGAAAAGTCACAAATCAAGACACTTTTCCCATATGTTAATGGATACGTCAGGTAGGTAAGTTACAGCAAGCGCTCTGCTATAGGCCTGGGCTGCCTTCTGACACACTCTTAGCCCTTTGACTGGTGGAAACCTAGGGCTCTGTTAAGTGAATACGTTCCAGAAGAGCTTAGGGTTTCCTTTCTATTGTGATGTTAGATCTGACACAGAGCTGGGCAAGGAAATAATTATTTAATAAGACAAAGGGAGTCCAAGATAAGTTTTTTTTTCTCTTTATTAGATATTTTCTTCATTTACATTTCAAATGTTATCCAGAAATTTCCCCTTACCCTCCCGCATCCCCGCCCTGCTCCCCTACCCACCCCCTCCCACATAATGGCCCTGGTGTTCCCCTGTACTGGGGCATATAAAGTCTGTATGACCAAGGGGCCTCTCCTCCCAATGATGGCCAACTAGGCCATNTATAACCAGATGGAAACTCTTCTGGATATATGCCAAGTAGAGGTATTGCTGGATCTTCCGGTAGTACTATGTCCAATTTTCTGAGGAACGGCCAGACTGATTTCCAGAGTGGTTGAACAAGCTTGCAGTCCCACCAACAGTGGAGGAGTGTTCCCCTTTCTCCACATCCACGCCAGCATCTGCTGTCACCTGATTTTTTGATCTTAGCCATTCCAAGATAAGTTTTAATTGCAGTCTCTGCCTGCAGTGTTCCATCTTCTATCCACCGCTGAGGTTCTAAATCCGTTCATCAGATTTGTGGGCTTTTCCTCGGGAGTTCTCCTCCACATTCCTGACCACTGCACACGTGAGGGCAGACAGGATTAAGATGTACAGCTCTGTAATAGGCTCTTGCTCCCACTGCTGCCCTATGTCTCTAAGCCAAGGGGAAACCCATTATTTCAGGCACGTAGGGCAAAACCCTGCGTGTTGTGCTCAACCTGTTTTGTTCTGCCGCATCCGGTACCTAAGCGGGGAGCAAATGTTAGTGCTACCTCCAAGTTATAACAAATCTGAGGTATCCTTGTTACTTTCCTCATGGGACAAGGAGCCACATCCCTAGATGCTTCCTGGCTGGTTCTCTGTCTTAGAGCAGAGCCTAAACATGGAACCAAGAGCACTGATTTAAAACTGAATCATAAGTCCTAACACCTTTAAAAGTTCCAGAGGCTTCCCAACACTGGGTGTCTAGCTCCCTCAGAACCCAAGTTCATAATAACCTAGCCTCCAAGGGCTTCCTTGATCTGATGACACAGAAGAAGATGTTGGATTGCCTGGAGCTGGAGTTACAGACCACTGTTAGCTGCCACTTGGGTGCTAGGAATGGAATCCTGGTCCTCTGGAGGAGCAGCAAGTGCTGTCAACCATCAAGCCGTCATCTTTCCTGCCACTCAACATCTTTTTTCATCTAGTTAGTTCTGGAAACACTCAGCTGTGTGCTGGTTCTAAGGTGTGTCTACCAAACTCCTACCCCAGGGCCTTTGTTCTTGCTGTGTTCTTTACTGGGGTCGTCTGCGAGATTTGCCCCTTCACTTCCTCGTCTCCATCAAGGACTCTAAACACTACAATGCCCCTGCCCTGTACCTCGCTGCTCCTTCACAGTCTTGTCCTCTCTCATCTGGATGTTTGCTTCTTCTCACCATCCAGTAGTCCATAGCTTACTTGCTCCTTTCTGACTTCCTTCCCTTGCTGAGCCTTGTCTGAGCCTTGGTCAAATGACTCTCTCCATGTTCTCATCCAGGAAGCTGATTGATCAATCTATGAAATGACAGACATGTGGGATGCTCTCTAGGTACCCCAAGAGGGAAGGGATATTGTCTCCTGATATAACTGTCATAGCCCAGTACCTTGACTAACATGTGGCACGCACACACACACACACACACACACACACACACACACACACACTAAAGTAATAGTTGTACATGAATAAATATCCCTAGAACCATTTTATGATTACTGGTTATTCAATTATGATTCATTTAAATTATAATCATAAGATAGTTCTTACAATGTAAAAGAGATGAAGCAAGATTGGACAGGGCAGGGCGTGCAGCTCGGTGGCAGAGTGATTGATTGCCCACTATATACATAGCTTTGGATTTGAGTCTCAGAACCACAAAAAAATCCAGTAGTGCGTAAGAACAACAGTACTTAGTACTGTAAAAATAAATATTGAATTGTTTCCTTGAGTAAGCTACTGTGCTCAGGAACAGGCCCGAAGCCAATGGATAGTGTCACAATCCTAGCTATTTCTTATGAAAGTCCTGTGGATTTCCTACCACATCTGGGAGGAAATTTCCTTAGCTGGCTGGTTGTAGATGTTCCAACTGCCGTATGTTTGGGGAGCACAGGGGTTGGGTCTAGGACCTTGCGCATGCAAGGCAAAAGCTCTACCTTTGTATGTATCTAATTGCTATTATAACTCCTCCAAGTGCATTAGATCATCAAAACACCTGGCGTTTCTGAGGGACAATAACGTATAGATAATGCTCACACATTCCTTCATAGAAGGAACTCCTCTAACTTTTCTCATTCTCAACATTTCTCTTATACCCGTTGTTTGCAGTGGTTTCCAAGTGAATATTCCAGTTCTTAAAACCAGTAAGTCCAGGTTCCTGTCACCACTTGCTTCATAAGCAGCAAAGTTCCTGCAACTTGCCATATGCCAGTATAGACGCATGGAGCAGAGCAGACAGGCCGAGGTACAGCTGCAGACGTGAGTCCTTGCTGATTCTTGTCTGAGCTTGTTCAAGTGACTCTCCATGCTCTTATCGGAAAAAAATCAGCAGGAAAACCTGTAAGCCTGTGGATTAAAGACACTGTAAATGAAGTCCTGCTCGAAGCCTTGCAGGTGCTCTCCAGACGCCTAGATACTCTTGTCAGTCTTCCATTAGTCCTGTCTCCCTTCCTGTAATCCCCTTCCCCAACAATGGTGCCACCAGACAGTAGGCTGCCCGTGTAAACACGTCACCCCCCTCTTCTTCTTCTTCTTCTTCTTCTTCTTCTTCTTCTTCTTCTTCTTCTTCTTCTTCTTCTTCTTCTTCTTCTTTGCTACTTTTTTATTGGATATTTTCTTTATTTACATTTCAAATGTTCTCCCTTTTCCTGATTCCCCCTCCCCAGAAACCCCTATCCCATATCCCCTCCCCCAGCTTCTATGAGGGTGCTCCCACCCACCCACCTACTCCCACCTCCCCACCCTCAAATTCCTCTACTCTGAGGCATTGAGCCTTCACAGGACCAAGGGCCTCCCCTCCCATTAATGCCTGACAAGGCCATCCTCCACTACATATGCATCTGGAGCCATGGGTTCCTCCATGTGTATTCCTTGGTTGGTGGTTTAGTCCCTGGGAGCTCTGAAGGGCCTGGTTGGTTGATATTGTTGTTCTTTCTATGAGGTTGCAAACCCCTTCAGCTCCTTCAGTCCTTTCTCTAACTTCTCCATTGGGGACCCCGTGCTTAGTCCAATGGTTGGCTGCGAGCATCTGCCTCTGTATTTGTCAGGCTCTGGCAGAGCCTCTCAGGAGACAGCTATATCAGGCTCCTGGCAACAAGCACTTCTTGGCATCCACAGTAGTGTCTGGGTTTGGTGACTGTATATGTGATGGGTCCCCAGGTGGGGCAGCTCTGGGTGACTTTTGTCCACAGATGTCTCTGCTCCACACCATGTCACTATACTTAAAATGTCCCTTGGTCTGCTTTACACACAACTCCTCAGCAGGTCATGTTGCCTCTATTTTATCTTCTGGCCTAAGTATTTGGTTCTGCAGTGAGAAGCAACTGAGGTTGTGTGAGGCCATTAGGATGAGACTATTATCTGAAAGAATAGGCGTCCTTGAGAAGAGACTCCAGAGAATGCTACTGTCCTCTTCATGATGTAAGACCATAGCAAGAAAGCAGCCATTTGCAATCCAGGAGGAGGGGCCTCCCCAGAAACCAGCCATGTTGATACTTCTGAACCACAAGAAATTAATCTCCTTTATTTCATATTGTTTTATGTTTATTTAAAATTATGTATCACATATAGATGTACATGAGTAAGCTTATAGTTGAAATGAAGTTATGCTATTGGGATGACAATGTTCCCCCAAAGCCACGGAGTATCTGGCAAAGCCTCTAGTCCCAGGCATGGGAAACTTTCTTTAGAGTTGCTGGTCAGCTGAGCCTAAGGGACTCCCCAAACAATATAGGTTACTGATGTTGTCCTTGGTCACCTCCTAGAAATAAAAGGTGAGATCCTATTGCCGAAAGCAACACACACTAAGGGCATAGGATTTAAGAGGAATTAAAGGTGGATCTGTCCCAGAATCCTCCTCCCTCAAGATTGGCTCTTATAGTCCCAGCAGGAGTTATGCTAGCTGCCAATGGAGAAAAGCACCTCCTCCCCAGCTGTGATTTTTATGAACCACAATGGCTAGGGTGGCAAGATATCCCAAAAGGTTCCATAATGCCACTAGGGTAAACAGTATCTGTCCAGGTGATATCCCAAAAGGTTCCATAATGTCACTAGGGTAAACGATATCTGTCCAGGTGAATTGAAGAGCTGCTCAGAGGGGATGGAGTTCATTCCTGGTACTGAAGATCTAAACAAATGTTCATGGCTGGTGAAGTCTCCAAGTCCAGAGGAGAATGTATTACTGCCACTTTCCTAAGCCAGTACAGTTTCCAAGTGCATTCTAAATCCTTCTCCTATGTCCACAGGTAAGTGTTGTTCTCACCTGTCAAAAGCAGAAGCTTCGGTCTGAAACAGACGGAGACCATGGCAGAAGTCCCGAGCTGGTCAAACTCCAGAGAACAAACAAGCATGGTTGCTCCACAACATAGCCCCACGAGTGAGGCTAAGGGGACATCAGGGATGAGGAGCCAGGAGACCAGGAAGTCTGCCGTGAGACACTGTCTTCTATACAGGACAAGGAGGGTACACTCGTGACATCTCAAAAATATGCTGACAAAATAAGGCCTGTGCAACGACGACACCAGGTGACACACCAGTGTGAGTAGGGAAGTCCTACACGGCCACTCCTAGATGAACAGCTAGACAATAAGTTTCTATTGTTTGAACTAACCCAGTCCATAATACTCTGCAGTTGAAACTACAAATACAGGTTTTCATGCTGAGGGTAGCGAGCGTATTGTGTAACAAATAACTAAACCTGTGCATGAGCCTTTGGAGGAAGCGGTCAGCAGGATTTCAAAGTGTACTTTAGAAAGATATTCAACCATGAACAGAACGTTGATAGATAGATATAAGGGCATTGGCAGCTTCATATCATGGGCAGGAGGAACAAAGCGGGTCTTCTTCTTCAAGATCTCATGAACAATCTCCAACATGAACAGAAGTAGATGATGTCGCAGGCTGTTCTGAAGACATGTCAGTAGA
Organism: Mus minutoides; assembly: GCA_902729485.2. Lineage (NCBI taxonomy): Eukaryota > Metazoa > Chordata > Mammalia > Rodentia > Muridae > Mus > Mus minutoides. The sequence goes on from LR749532.1 coordinate 1,605,119, forward strand.
AACAAAGAATAGAGGACCTCAGTAACTAGAGGAAAGAGGAGTCATGGGTTGAAAAGAACTCAGCCAAGTCTATGTTAGCCTGTTACATGTACAGTGGCTAAAGCCAGGCAGTAATGGTTCTGGGGATGGGCTCTGGATCCTGTCTCTGTGCCTGTAAGAGAGAAAAGGTGTCAGAGAAAAGGTGAGGACTGTCATTTCATGCATTTAGGCCCAGTTTTCTTAAACAGACACTCTAAAACTCAGTAGGTGCTTGTACTGACTGGTTTGGTATGTCAACTTGACCCAAGCTGGAGTTATCACAGAGAAAGGAACCTCCCTTGAGGAAAGGCCTCCATGAGATCTAGCTGTAAGGCATTTTCTCAATTAGTGATCAAGGGTGGGAGGGCCCATTGTGGGTAGTGCCATCTCTGGGCTGGTAGTCTAGGGTTCTATCAGAAAGCAAGCTGAGCAAGCCAGGGGAAGCAAGCCAGTAAGTAACATCCCTCCATGGCCTCTGCATCAGCTCCTGCCTCCAGCTTCCTGCTCTGTGTGAGTTCCTGTCCTGAAACTTTGATTGAACCTAATGAACAGCAATGTGAAGTGTAAGCTGAATAAAGTCTTTCCTCCCCAACTGGAGAAAGGAAAAGCAGAGAATTAATGGCACATCCTGCCTATGTCCACTGCCACCCCACACCATCCTCAGAACTCCTGGGGGGGGGGGACATAAAACTGGCACAATCATTTGGTAGGGAAATCTTACAGAACCTGTCAAGCACATGTCACAAGGTTCTTTTTCTTGTGGGTAGGGTCAGGGCATTAGACATGGCCGACATCCAGTGCCTTCTCCTATGTCCCAAAGACAAATAAGGTGTGATTCCACTGCTGTTCGCTCTGGGGAACCGGTGTACTTCTTAGGCTTTCTCACAAGAAGTGTGTGGTGTCACAGAGCAACACAGGTGACTTTAAAGCTGCCACAGGGAAGCTGGGTGTGGTGGCGCATGCCTTTAATCCCAGCACTCGGGAGGCAGAGGCAGGCGGATTTCTGAGTTTGAGGCCAGCCTGGTCTACAGAGTGAGTTCCAGGACAGCCAGAGCTACACAGAGAAACCCTGTATCACAAAACAAAACAAAAAAAGCTGCCACAGGGGAAGGTCTGTACTCAGCATGCATATATGTGCAATGACACCTCTGGGGCTGTCCGTTCCCCACCTTTAGCCCATACCTTTTCTCAGAGTCCCTGGGGCCATGTGCAATTACAGCAGAGTTCCATACAAGTTGGAATGGGAGGCTGGATCCTTAGGCGAGGGTCCCATGACTCTCCTTAGTCCTACTTCCAAAAATGAGAATCAAGAATCCCAGCAGGGATCAACTTTGGTTAGCAGCCAGCCAGACTCCTGAAGATGGTAGCCGTTTGGCTTGGAGGACCGTCTCATACAGTAGAATGTGGTTTTGACTTTATCACTCCCTGTCTAAGTATTTATATAAATTCGCACTTTTCTTGTGGGCTTATCATCAAGTATGAACAGTAAAAGTACCTTATAATTTTGTACAGTATAACTTTAATAATAGTGAGATTGGCGAGAAAGCCCTACATATCCATCAAGAGAAGAAAGGTTAAATGAGTTTTGATCCCACTGTACATGCAGTGATTGGAAGGATGAGTATTTGTAGCCTAACACAAAACTGTTCCAAAGCATAATATTCAATGAAGAGCACATTACAGAGAACCATACAGAGTGTACACGCATATCATATACTTAATTTTTCTTAAACTTTTTTTGAGACAGGGTCTCAGGTACTGCGGGCAAGTTCCAAACTAAATATGTATCTGTGGATGACCTAAGCTCCTAATGTACTCAATGGTAGGATTTTAGGCAGGCACTACTATGCCATCTATGCAGAACTGAACCCAGGGCTTCACATATGTTGGACTAACACTGTACCCACTGAGTGAGCTGTATCTCCAGGCCAGGCCATAAGCTGACATAAATAAATAAGGACATGCAAATATATCTGAAGATCAAGAAATATGTCTTTAGGAAGCTAGAAAACAGATTTTATATCATAGTATACTCTAGCTAATATCGAATTCTTTAACTTTTAACTTCAAATCTGTATGTGTGTGTGTATAGTTTGTATATGTACAAACTATATGTATATATATACATGTATGTATTTTATGAAGTCCTTAAAACTGTAGTTTGACTTTGAAGGTGTTCACGGATATTTGTTACTTAAGGAGAAGAATATCTATTGGATGAAAACAAACATGTATTGTTACAAATAAAGTACAACTTACGAACAGAATGAGGACCACACATTTCATGCAAATATAAGGTAAACATGGGACAAGCATTTATTTCATTGTCAATAAGGGAACCAGAGAGACACTGAGGTTAGAGGACTCACCAAAAAGGATTTTGACTTAAAATCATTCACCAGACAAAACATATTTATATTCCATGTGTATGTATTAATATTCTACAAGTAGAAACCACACATATACTTTTGTTTTTGTTTTTGTTTTTTGAGACAAGGTTTTCCTGTGTAGCCCTGGCTGTCCTGGAACTCACTCTGTAGACCAAGCTGGCCTCGAACTCAGAAATCCACCTGCCTCTGCCTCCCAAGTGCTGGGATTAAAGGCGTGCGCCACCATGCCCGGTATTATTATCTTTCTTAAGATTACCTTTTACTCCAACAGAATTGTAAAATAACCCAGTTGAACAAAGACAGGCAAACATATCTTTCTCCAGTTGCCCTCCAGTGGAACAAGGGCTGAAGAAAATGTGTTCTGTTTATGCAATGGGACACTACTCAGCATAGTAAAAGAGAAAGAGAAAGAGAAAGAGAAAGAGAAAGAGAGAGAGAGAGAGAGAGAGAGAGAGAGAGAGAGAGAGGGAGAGGGAGAGAGAGAGAGAGAGAGAGAGAGAAGAAAAAAGAAACCCCATGTTCTCAGATGCATGATGGAAATGAAAGCTGTGCCACTTCCATTAAATAAGGAAGGCACAGACAGACAAACACCGCATGCTGTCTGTCGCCCATCTGAGGAAACACATACACCAGTGTCCTAGAAGAATGGATCAGAATAGTGGGCATCAGAGGCAGGAGAGAGGGAACATGAAGATTAGTCACAAGTCACAGAGGGAAGGAGTTCTGTGGCTGCTTTACACACAGGTTAGCAACCTACAGTATAATTCACAACGAGAACCTAAATTCCCAACACATAGATGGATAATTGAGGAGAGAGAGGAAATACCTTGACCATTACATATTGAATGTGGACCCTGATACATCATCCTGTATCATTCAAAAGCATCAGAAATATGTGTCAATATGTGCCAATTAAAAGCATAAAGAAGGTTATGGAACAGGAAAAAATGAAATAAAACTAGGAGAGATGATACATTATTATTTTCAACCTTTAATAAAACATTACATTTGACTATTGATATTATGGCATATTACCATATTTGATATTTTTCCTATTAGTAGATAGAATAATATTTTCAGTCATAAGATTTATGTGATTTTTTTTCTCTAAAAGTTAGTGATTATGAAACTGACATTTTTTCCAAAAACAGAATTTTAAGGGCTGCATATTTTACTGGAGGCTTGCATAATTATGAATTTATAAATTTTTGCCATTTGGAGTGTTCACATTCTGTTTTCAGTGTTATTAACATTATACTTATTAATTATATTAACTTCCCCAGCACCCACCCAGCCTATCTCCAGTAGTCAGCCCCCCCCCTCATGACCATATCTTGGCCTACACCTCTGCCCAAAGCCCCCTGCCCCACCAAAGGCCACATGGGTACCCAGACCCCCCAAAGACCCTCCAATTAGCCAGAGGCCACACCCTGGCTATCAGAAGTCTAGCGCTCAACAGGGATAGAAACCCTCTACTCAGCCACAGGTCACTCTGGCCAGAAGACCAAAGAGAAAACAGAAATCAAAGAACAAAATGCCACCCAACAAAGATAAATGCAGAAATCTAGCAGTTAGATGTGTGGATCACCCCAAACCCAGATGCCTCGATGCCAATGTAAGAAAACAATCAAGAATAGCCAGGGCTAGCCGGACAGTGGTGGTGCACGCCTTTAATCCCAGCACTTGGGAGGCAGAGACAGGTGGATTTCTAAGTTCAAGGCCAGCCTGGTCTACAAAGTGAGTTCCAGGACAGCCAGGGCTACACAGAGAAACCCTGTATCCAAAAACCAAAAACCAAAAACCAAAACCAAAACAAAAACAAAAAAACACACACAAAAAAGAATAGCCAGGGCTAAATGTCACCACCAGAACTCAGCCATCCTACTACAAGGAAGCCTAAGTTGGCCTCCAACACAGCTGAAGCATGAGACCATGACCTTAAAATCAACTTCAGAAAGACGATAGCAGCCCTTAAGGAGGAAATGAATACATGCCTTAAAGAAGTCAAGGTAAAGACAAACAAAAAAATTGGAGGAAATTAATAAACCCCTTAAAGAAAGCCAAAAAACAAATGGTTGAAGGAAACTAATAAAAGATGTCAAGACCTAAAAATGGAAATTGAAGCAATAAAGAAAGCATAAGCTGAGGGAATTTTGGAAATGGAAAATCCAGATAAGCAAACAGGCCTACAGATACAGGTATCAGCCACAGAATACAAGCGATGGAAGAGAGAATCTCAGGCATTGAAGATATCATAAAAGAAATAGCTACATTAGGAAAAAAAAACCCTTAAATCTAAAAATTCATGATACAAAACATCAAGGAAATCTGGAACACAAGGAAAAGACCAAACATAAGCAAAATAGGAATAGAAGAAGGAAGAAGAAGAGGAAAAGGAAGAGGAAGAAGGAGAGGGGAGGAGGAGGAGTGGGAGGAGGAAGAGGGGGAGGAGGAGTGAGAGGAGGAAGAGGGGGAGTAGGAAGAGGGGGAGGAGGAAGAAGGAGAAGGAGAAGGAGAAGGAGAAGGAGAAGGAGAAGGAGAAGGAGAAGGAGAAGGAGAAGGAGAAGGAGGAGAATCCTAACTCACAGAAAATACTTTTAACAAAATCATAGACAATGTTCCTAACCTAAAGAAAAAGATGCTTACAAAAGTACAAAAGCTTACAGAACACCAAATAGATTGGACCAGAAATATAAGTTCCCTCACCACATAATAAGGAAAATACTAAACACACAGAACAAAGAAAAAATATTAAAAGCTGCAAGGAGAAAAGGCCAAGTACCATATACAGGCAGACTTATTAGAGTTACATCTGACTTCTCAATGGAGATTCTAAAACCCAGAAGGACTTGAACAGATGTCCTTCAGACTCTAAGAGATGACAGATGCCAGCCCACACTACTACACTCAGCAAAACTTTCAATCACCATAGATGGAGAAAACAAGATATTTCATGATAAAGTCAAATATCTATCTACAAGTTCAGCCTTACAGAAGGTACTAGAAGGAAAATTCCAACACAAGATGTTTAACTATAACCACAAAAATACAGGCACTAAATAATCTCACACCAGCAAAATCCAAAAATGGGAAACACACACACACACATACTAACAACAACAACAAAAACAAAAACAGGATCTAACTATCATTGTTAAGTGATATATCTCAATACCAATGGACTCAATTCCCCAATAAACAGACACAAACTAAAAGAATGAATGTGAAAATAGGATCTATCCTTTTGCTGAATACAAGAAACACACACCAATATCAAAGATATCCATTACCGAGCCGCAGGTTACCGTGCAGACATGGCCAAGTCCAAGAACCACACCACACACAACCAGTCCCGAAAATGGCACAGAAATGGCATCAAGAAACCCCGGTCGCAAAGATACGAATCTCTTAAGGGAGTTGACCCCAAGTTCCTGAGGAACATGCGCTTTGCCAAGAAGCACAACAAGAAAGGCCTGAAGAAGATGCAGGCCAACAATGCAAAGGCAGTGACTGCACGCGCAGAGGCCATCAAGGCCCTGGTGAAGCCTCAGGCCGTCAAGCCCAAGTGCCAAAAGGCCCCAAACTCAAGCGTCTGGCTTTCATCGCTCACCCCAAGCTTGGGAAGCGGATTCGAAGCTACATGGCCAAGGGTCAGAGGCTCTGCCAACCGAAGCCTAAGGCTCAAACCAAGGCAGGGGCCAAAGCTCCAGCTAAGGCCCAGGCTTCAGCTCCAGCCCAGGCTCCCAAAGGTGCTCAGGCCCCCAAAGGAGCCCAGGCCCCTGTGAAGGCCCCATAGAAAAGGCTCCTGCCAGTGTGAAGACAGACGGACTGCTATGACACACCTCCCCACACGCTATTTGCAGATGACCAGTGTCCTATTCTGTTTTTACAAATAAACTCAGGCAAGATCTGTTAAGAAAAAAAAAAAAAAAAGATATCCATTACCTCAGAGTAAAAGATTGGAAAAAGATTTTCCAAGCAAATGGACCTAAGAAACAAACTGGTGTAGCCATTCTAGTATCTATCAAAATAGACTTCAAACCAAAGTTCATCAAAAGAGATGAGGAAAGACACTTCATACTTAACAAAGGAAAAAAAAATCAACCAAAATAATTTTTTAATTCTTAACATCTATGCCGTCAACACAGGGCACCCACGTTTGTAAAGCAAACGCTATTAAAGCTTAAATTGAACATTGACCCTTGATATTGGGAGTCTTCAATATCCTACAATCACCAATGGACAAGTCATTTAGACAAAAACTAAACAGAGAAATGGTAGAACTAAAAGACATCATGAACCAAATGGACCTAACAGATATCTATACAACATTTCACCCAAACACAAAAGAATACACCTTCTTCTTGGCACCTCATGGATCATTCTCCAAAATTGACCACATATGCTGTCACAAAGCAAGTCTCAACAGAATAA
>LR749532.1:1612060-1645414 GCA_902729485.2 Mus minutoides
GGGAGGGAGGGAGGGAGGGAGGGAGGGAGGGAGGGAGGGAGATTAATTAAGGACTTCCTAGAGTTCAATAAAAATGAAAAACAACAAGTATGCTAAGAGGAAAATTCATAGCACTAAAGGCATACAAAATGAAACTGGAGAGATCTTCATGCTAGCAACTTAATAGCACACCTGACAGCTCTAGAACAAATAGAAGCAAGCTTACCCCAAAGAAGTGTATGGCAGAAAATAATCAAACTGAGGGATGAAATCAGTGAAATAGAAACAAAGAGAAAAATAAAAAGAATCAAAACAAAGAGTTGTTTCTTTGAAAAAAATCAACAAGATAGACAACCCCTTATTCAAACTAACTAAAAGACAGAGAGAATATTCAAATTAACAAACTCAGAAGTGAAAGGGGGGACATAAGAGCTGGCGATATGGCTCAGCGGGTAAGAGCACTGACTGCTCTACCAAAGGTCCTGAGTTCAAATTCCAGCAACCACATGGTGGCTCACAACTACCCGGAATGAGATCTGACACCCTCTTCTGGCAGGTCTGAAGACAGCTACAGTGTACTTATGTATAATAATAATAAATAAATCTTTTTTAAAAATACCTTTAAGGGGCTGGAGAGATGGCTCAGCAGTTAAGAACACTGACTGTTCTTCCAAAGGTCCTGAGTTCAATTCCCAGTAACCACATGGTGGCTCACAACCATCCGTAACGAGATCTGGCGCCCTCTTCTGGAGTGTCTGAAGACAGCTACAGTGTACTTACATATAATAAATAAATAAATCTAAAAACAACAACAACAACAAAATACCTTTAAAAAAAAGAAAAGAAAAGGGAGACATAACACCAGACATTGAAGAAATCCAAAGAATCATTAGGCCATACTTTAAAAACCTGTACTTTGCCAAATTGGAAAATCTAATAAAAATGGATAATTTTCTTGATAGATAACTAACACTTACCAAAGTTGAATCAAGATCAGATAGTTTAAATAGTCCTATGACCCCCTAAGGAAATAGAAGCAGTCATTAAAAGGTCTCCAAAAAGGAAAAAAAAAAAAAAGCCAGACACTTTAGCTACCAGAATTTCAAAGAAGAGCTAAGCCAATACTCTTCAAATTATTCCACAAAATAGTTTGAAGAACAAAAGAAACATTGCCAAATTCATTTTATGAGTCCACAGTACCCTGATACTGAAACCACATAATGATTTGCCCAAGAGAATTATAGACCAATTTCCCTCATGAACATAGATGCAAAAAAGAATAAAATACTCACAAACTAAATTCAAGAACACATAAAAATAATTATTCACTGTGATCAAGTAAGCTTCATAATAGAGATGCAGGGATGGCTCAACATACAAAATAAATAAATAAATCTGTCAATGTAATTTTCCATATAAACAAACTGAAAGAAAGAAAAAGCACATTGTCACCTCACTAGATGCTGAAAAAGCCTTTGATAAAATCCCACACCTCTTTATGATAAAAGTTTTGGAGAAATTAGGGATAGAAAGGACACACCTAAACTTAATAAAGTCAACTTACAGAAAACCAGTAGCCAACATAAAATTAAACAAAGAGAAACTCAAAGCAATTCCACTCAAATCTGAGACAAGGTAAGGCTGTCCACTCTATTCACATCTATTCAATATAGTAATTGAAGTTCTAGCTGGAGCAATAAGACAACTAAAGGAGATCAAAGGGATACAAACTGGAAAGGAAAAAGTCAAAGTATCAGTATTTGTGGATGATCTGATACTATACATAAGTGATCCCAAAAATTCTACCAGGGGATTCCTACAGTTGATACACTTTAGTAAAGTGGTTGCATACAAGATTAAAAAAAACATCAGCAGTCCTATACGCAAATAGCACATGGGATAAGAAAGAAATCAGGGAAATAATACCTTCACAATAGCCATAAATAATATAAACTATCTGGGGTAACACTAACTGACCAAGTGAAAGGCCTGTATGACAAGCTCTTTGTCTTTGAAGAAAAAAACTGAAGAAGATATCAGAAGATAGAAAGATCCCCTCTGCTCACTGACAGGTAGAATTGAATTAACACAGTAAAGATGGCCATCCTGCCACAAAGCAATCTACAGATTCAACACAATCCCCGTCAAAATTACAACACAATTCTTTACAGGCCTTGAAAGAACAACAACCAACTTCATATGGAAAAACAGCATGGATCTCCCTGGGAAGGAGAAATAGAATGGAATCTGCAGGTGGGCTGGGGGTGAGTGGGATGGGAAAAGGGGAGTCTGGGCCAGGGGAGAGGGGAAGGCAGAAAAGAGTATTGGGATTAGGGGGTATTTGAGGAACAGTGTAGAAACCCAGTGCAGTAGAAACTCCCTGTTTTCTACAAGAGTGACCCTAGCAAAGTCTCCTAACAGTGGGAGACACAGAGCCAGAACCAGCCGACTTCTATAACTAGGCAAGTCTCCGAGGAGTGAGACTGGGACATCAACCCACAAAACCTTCAACCTACTACCATAGTCCTGCCTGCTCCATATGCTGGGGGAAAGGGTCACAGAAGTTGTAGGAGTGACCAATCAATGACTGATCCAACTTGAGGCTCCATAACATAAGAGGGAGCCCATGTCTGACACTGCATGAATAGCCAGGAACTAGAGAGACTGGGCAGTTCAGATACGCTATGACTGGCAAAAAAAAAAAAAAAAAAAAGTCAATGAAATGATACCTAATGATTATGCTAGACTCATAGATCAGAGCCTAGTCCAGTTGTCATCAGAGAGGCATTGTCCAGCAACCAATGGGAGCAGATGCAAAGACCCACAGCCAAGTGCTAGATGAAGTCAGGGGAATCCCCGCAGAAAAGGGGAAGGAAGGACTGCAGGAACCAGAACGGTTGAGGTCACCATGAGAGCAAGGCCCACAGAATCAACTAAGCAGGGCTCAGAGGGACTCACAGAGACAGAAGCAACAAAACAGACACTGTATGGATCTGAGCTAGGTCCTGTGCATTATAGTTGTATAGCTTGGTGTTCTTGTAGGACTCCTAACAGTGGGAGTGTAGGGTATCTCTGAAACTTTTTGCCTGTCCTTGGACCCTTTTCTTGCTACTGGGTTACCTCATCCAGCCTTGATATGAGAGTTTGTGCCCATTCTCATTGTAATTTCTTATACCATATTTGTTTGATACTTGAGAAGTCTTCTTCTTCTTCTTCTTCTTCTTCTTCTTCTTCTTCTTCTTCTTCTTCTTCTTCTTCTTCTTCTTCTTCTTCTTCTTCGAAATAGAAGAGTGGCTCTGTGGTTGGGGACTGGGAGTAGTGGAGTGGAGGTAGTGGAAACTGTGGTTGGGATGTAATGTAAAGATTAAAAATAAAAATATAAGAATAAACACAGAAAAGGTTTTTTTGTTTGTTTTTTGTTCATTTTTTTTTTGTTTTTTGTTTTTTGTGGGTTGTTTGTTTTTAAAGGCGTACACCACCACTGCCCAGTGAAAAGTAATGGTGAGCCTACTAGGCATGCCCAAAGCCCACTGGAAGGACAACCAGAAACCTCTTTTGCTTGTTTTCATAACTTCGTCAATTTTCCCTCCCCTTGCCATGTTTATGATCATTCTTTGCATTTTGAAATATGTGAAGCATCTTTCTAAATATTTGTCAATGACCCATAGATCTGAATAATTCTTCAGTGTACACAATATATACAGTGGAATAGCACATTTTCCTCTTGACAAGATTGCCAGGCAGCAAGGAAGACTTGGTCTGCTTTCCTGGTGAGGGCAACTCCAAACGTTCACCTTCTGGAAATCTCTGAAAATCCTTGTACAAAATGTCTTTACAGCATCACTAATCTCTTCCTCAAACATACTGAGAATAACTTGACAAAACCTAAAAAGAGCAAATTTGTTCTCTAAACACAGTGGTAACGTACTTACAAGCTGTACCAAATGTTGGCCACTGTAGTGTGTGGAGGAATTTTAATCCAGCAACTCTGACTGCTCTGACAAGGGATCACATCCGGCAAGAATACAGGCACGCCCTGGATTACAGTATGATCTGTTTGGAATTATAGACACACACACCTTTAAGCCCTAACAGTGAAGGTAAATTTAGTTTGTAGAAGGAAGCAGCCATCTTTGAAAGTGATGTCTAATTGAGGGGCAGAAAAAGTGATGAATCAGAGAAAGATTTGACAGAATGAGTCAGAGATAGGATCTGCTCAACTCACAGGAAAACAGCAGAGAAGGAGGGATTACTTAAGAGCAGAGAGAGAGGCGGGGGATGGGGAGACAATGTGGTGGGTGGTGTGTATGTCCGGCAGTTTTACCAGGACAGTTTTACAGAAACGGGTTACAGAGAGAACAAGCTAGACACAGGGGTGGAATGAGCCAGAGGATGAGAACCAGCCAGACGATTAGAACGGATTGACAGAGTTAGCCAGGCAAAGCAAATCAGTCAGAAGCCTGAGTCAGATTGAATCAGTCAGTTTGGAAGGTTAAACTGTACAGAGGGTAGAAGCTTCCAGGCCTCCAGATCATTAGTACAGAGAAGCAAAAACGCTCTGGGCTCAGCCCAAACCACGTATTCGTTTTCCGCACAGCTTGGGTATGGCTCTCTTCATCGGAGGAAACAAAAGTGACATTTAAATCAGTGCAGTTAACAAGTGAGAAGCAAAACAAAGCCTACTGTTGCAAAATAAGAACCAGTTGAAACTCTTGAGCAGTTTAGCAATCATTCCTGTTCCACCAAGTTACTCATTGGTTTTCTGCTTTGGTCTCTTCTCAAATATCTGGAGTCCACACTGGAGCATCTGAGTCCTTTTAGCAACCACAGGCATCAGTCTTTCCTGAGCAAGCGCAGCAAAACACATCACACAGTGAATAAGTAAATTATTGTTATGGGATTAGATGAGATCAACTTACTCTCCATAAATATTTGGGCTATTAATGTTGGTTTAAGGAGGAAGAAATCAGTAAAATCTCTAGAATATGGTCAGATATTTTTAGTGGATCAAACTGTGGGGGAAAAATGGGCTGCCAGACAATAGGTTATGTAAGAAATGTATGCTGTAGGCATGTTTTGTAATGTACAAAAATAAAACATTCACTAATGCAGTATTTTTTAATGGTTTATTTTTAGTTGTGTGTATGTTTGCATGTCTGTGTGTGGGTATGTGCACTGTTCAGGTGCTTGCAAAAGCTGTAAGAAGTCATGTAGAGAGCCGCTCTGAGCACTGACAGCATTAACCATTTAGAAATGGCGCTGGCATCCAGCATTCTCACATATGATCCTTGGAATGTGCTTTGTCCTGGGGGAAAAGCGCGCGAGTCACAGAGTCCATGCCCGGGACGATTTGGGTTTATGGCTTTGCAGCCAATCCTATGGGAACACGCTGCCCTAGGGCTACCTCAGGGGATATAAGAGGCCGAGCCCTCCGGGGGCTCTCTCTCTGCTACTCTCTCTCTTTCCCTCTCTTCGCTCTCTCTCTCGCTTTCTCTCTTTCTTCCTCTCTCTCTTTCCTTCCCTCTTTTAGATCATCTTCAATAATAAAGGATGACACAGACGTTTCCTTGCGTGTGTCAGCGTGAATTCTTGCAGGCGAGAACAAACGCGTTCTACAAAGTCATTAGATTTCTTGGAGATGGAGACACAGACTATGGTGAGCTGCCTCGTGTGAATGGTAGGAACCAAACTCAGGTCCTTGGAAAGCCCCTTCACTGCTGAGCTATTTTTCCATCCATTGATGTAGTCATTTTTTTAAACATTATGATAACTATATTTTCCCAACCAAAGCTGAGGTTTCATATAGTCTAACTGAGGATTTTTTTGGTGTATGATAATATGTCGATGTGAAAGTTTCTTATCATTTTAAAAATCTTAATCGTGTATGCTTACACATTAAATAAATACGTTGTATTTTTTAAATGTGCATAATTAGAACAATCTGGAAAAAAATCAAGATTTGTGATCTTCCTATCCAACAGTAATCCATTTTGACATTGCTGTATTTGAATGGCTCAGTGAAATCATTTAGAGATTGTACCATGGTTTCATGTTCTGTGTTAGTTAGGTTTCCAATGCCATGAGAAAATCAAGATAAAAGTAGGAGAGAGTGGTTTCCCCTCACAGTTTCAGAGATTTCTGCTCATGGTAGCTCAGCCTCTTTCTTTAGGCCTATGAGGAGGAAAGCATGCAGGGGAATGCAGGAGGAGCCTGCTCCTTGCTGTCGGCTGGTTGAGAAGGGGCCAGGTAGGAGAGAGGAAGGAATGAGGAGAAACAGAAAATAGAGGAAAGAGAGGAAAGAGAGGAAAGAGAGGAAAGAGAGGAAAGAGAGGGAAGGAGGGAGGGAGGGAGGGAGGGAGGGAAGGAAGGAAGGAAGGAAGGAAGGAAGGAAGGAAGGAAGGAAGGAAGGAAGGAAGGAGAAGGGAGGAGAAGGAAGGAAGAAGAAAGGGGAGGAGGAGGAGGAGGAAGAGGAGTAAGAAGAAGAAGAGCTGTGGTCTCAGAGCATGGTCCCAGTGATCTGACATCCTTCTATTGGCCCCCTCTCCTAAAGGCTCCACCATCTACCAACAACACCAGAGGCTGCCAATCAAGCCTTCAACACGCGGACCTTTGAGAGCCTGAATGCAAACCTGATGGCTAACAGGACGATGGTGGAATCTCTTCTTAACAGGATCAAGCAGGGTCAGTTTCTGTCTCTGAACTTAGGAACCTCCTTACCTGTGGATTCCAGCAGCTTGTTGAACAAGAGCTAATTGATTTAGCCAGCAGAGATTTGTTGACTCAGCCCTGATTTTGTTTGTATTTGGCTTGACCTTCGCCTTTGTTTTCTGTTTAGTTTTGTTTTGGGGGAACAATATCTCAATCATTTGTATTCCAGGCTGGCCTGGAATTATGAATTAATTGCTTGGCCTCCAACTCAGTGATCCTCCTGTCTCTGTATCCTAGGTGCTAGGATTGTAGGTATGTTCATGCCTAGCTGTGATTCAAGTTTTCGAACAGCAGTTACTTACTTGGTCCAGTTTCCAAAAGACACAAGTCCACCTGTATTTGAAGAGCAAAACACTCCACCACACAGTATCAGAGGCATGTATATATCCACTGTTTCGTGCATATTTAAAAGCACAGAACTTTTATTTCTGCCTAAAGTGTGCTCTTGCCAATTGTCAAAGGAGAGTCATGATTAAGTACACCATCCTTTAAAACTACAAATTGTAAATGTACAGAAAGTGCCGTCTCCTTTACAAAGAAATCACCAGCACACACTTTTCCTAGGGAATATGGGAAGCAGCAAGGGCCTTAAGTGGAAGACATTCCAGTCAGCACACTGTGTATGCCATGGACACACTGGCTCCGGTTAGAAGAGCACTGTTGGTACTCTGTTTGCCTGCTCTCAGGGACAGGGCAAGCATTCTTTGGGTGAGCTGCTGACTTCTTTGTACTTTGTTTGCAAAGTCACCCTACCTAATGTTTCACTTTCCACCTGCCTCATGGAAAGTCGGTTAGTATAGCCTTCCTTCAAGGTCATCTGGGGTATGGCCATGGCTTTAATGATCAGATATCATTCTCTTTGAGAAATATGGATTTTAAGCATATGACAAATAATGACAGGTCACACTCACGTGCTCCTCCTCTATGGGCAGGCATGCTCTCAGGAGTGTGCACACACTAGCCAGTTTATTCTTCATAAGGATGGTGAAGGAAGTAATGGCTCCATTTTACTAAACACACAGACACTTGAATACAGAGAGGGTTTAGCTATTCAATCAAAGCTGGAGGAGGGGGCAGAGCTGGGATTTGCATCATGCTGGCTCCCGGACTCACACACATGAGCATGCACATGCACATCTCCACACCCTACCCCCCACCTCTCCACCCTTCCCACCTCCCCACTTCCCACACACCCATCCCCTATGCCCTCCTACATACCTACACATACCCACCCTCAGCTCCTCCCACCTCCCCACCATCCCACACCCTGTTCCACACACCTACACTCCCCACCCATCTCCTCCCACCTCCCCACCATCCCACACCCTCTCCCACACACCTACACTCCCCACCCATCCCCTCCCACCTCCCCACCATACCTCACCCTCTCCCACACACCTACACTCCCCACCCATCCCCTCCCACCCTCACCCTTAGGTGTCAACACAAAATCTCTAGAAACCTACCACCCTGACTCTTTCCCTCTGACTTTTTTCTTGTCACACTAGGATAAGTGTAACATTGGCAGTGACTTACATGCGAGGCAGAGGAAGTGCGATGGTGTGTGTCAGGAGCTCTGTAACACATAACCTCAAGAGCTCCTACTTGTGCTTTGGATGGTTAGGGTACGCCTTCAGCCAGGATTGATGAGCACGTTGGTAACTGGGGTCAAAGCCTGGAGACCCCGAGCTCTCTATGCTCCTAGGCTCCCATTGCCCCCCTACCTTTGGGACCTCACCAGAGCACACCCCTGACCCTTGTTTCCCTGTCCGGTTTACTTAAGAGTGAGAGCATTGTGAACATCGATTGCCCTTCAAGGGTTTCCCAGAAGATGCTTCATGGACAGGCCTGAAGAAGGAAGGACTGGTTTGTTTGGTTTTTACTAATTTATTTTACCTTTTTATTTTTGAGACTGTATTTTATTTCTCCCTTCCCTTCCTCCTTCCAGACCTTCCCATATAACACTCCACCCTGCTTTCCTTCAAATTCATGGCCTTCTTGTTTTTACTAGTTATTATTGCATGCATATATGTATTTGTAGATGCATAAATATTTCTAAATATAACCTGTCTGATTCATATAATGTTAATTTTCAGGGCTGACTGTTTGGCACTGGACAGCCAATTGGTGGGCTCTTCCCTGGGGAGGACTCCTCTTTCCTGGGGAGGACTCTTCCCTGGGGAGGGAGGACCACCTCTCCCGCTCCCAGCTTTACTCAGTTGCCTGTAGTTCTCTCTGTAGGGCTGAGGCCTTGTGGGCTTTTCCCTGAGCCATATGGCATGTTCGTTGCTATCTTCCCTGCTCGGTTCAAGTTTGGACAGTCATGTTGGTGAAACTTTATGGATGTAGCTTCTGGTGTTACTAGGAGACACCATCTTCCAGGAAACTTCCTGAGCTCTGGCTCTTACAGTCTTCCTGTTCCTTTTCCACCATGTCCCTGAACACCAAGTGTGGAAGTGTTTTATAGATGTGTCCATTGTGACAGGGCTCTAAGATTCTCCATTCCTGATTGGTTGTGTTTTCCTGTAGTGGTCTTGTTCGGTTGCAAAGAGACATATCCTTGATGAAGGGTGAAGGCCACACTTGTATGTGGGTGTAAAGACACATGTTTGTAGGTTACTGTTAAGGATTAAGCTGGTCTAATCAATCAGTGGTTGTAGAGTCTCCTCCAATAACCATGATTTCACTAGCACCGATCAATCAGGTAGGTTTTCAGTACCAGACATGGAATCTCTCTTGTTGTGCAGACCTTAAATCCGAGTAGAGGGCTGTTGGTTACTGCCAAGCCATGTGTGCCATACTGCATCGGTGGGGTGGTTATTGACATAGTTCATAGGTATCATAGCAGGGTAGGACAGTTGTTTGTCTTTCTTCTTAGATAAAGGCTTAAATGGTGCCTTTTGATGCCTCATTCTCAGGGAGGAACCATTCAAGTTAGTTCTAGCTGCGGGGACTCTGGGCCCTCTTTTGGTGGGGGGGGTGTCCAGACAGGGTTTCTCTGTGTAGCCCTGGCTGTCCTGGAACTCACTTTGTAGACTAGGCTGGCCTTAAACTCAGAGATCCGCCTGCCTCTGCCTCCCGAGTGCTGAGATTAAAGGCGTGTGCCACCACTCCCGGCTTGGGCCCTCTTTCTAAAGTACATGGTGTCTTCAGCAATAGGAACTTCCCTTCCACCCAGGGGGTAACCTAGGGCAAAAGTGATGGACTACATAGTTTGGGGGTCTCTTGGACAGCCCTGGCCAACAACTCAAAAGAGGGCTCCTCCTGTCAGATCTTGGGGTTTCCTTCAGTGGTCTGTCTTAGTGTTCCACTGCTGTGAAGAGATGCCATGGCCATGACATCTCTGATGAGAGAGAGAATTGGATTGGGGTTTGCTTGCCGTTTCAGAGGTTTGACTCATTATCATCTTGGTGGGAAGCATGGTGGCATGTAGCCAGACACGGTGCTGGAGCGAGTAGCTAAGAGTACTACAGGTGGATCTGCAGGCAGCAGGAAGAGGAGAGAGAGCCACTGGGCCTGGTTTGGGCTCTTGAAACCTCAAAGACCAGTGATGTACTTCCTCCAACAAGAAGACCACACTGCCTGAGGCTTCCAAGTAGTGCATTCAAATCTACAAGCATATGGCGGCCGTTCTTTTGCAAAGGCTTTTGAAGGGATCACTGCACGCCTAGATGAGAAAAGTTCACTGAAACTATATATACATATTTATATCCTGGATTACATTATGTTTCTTTTCTTTTTTTGGTGAGCAGTTGATCATATGATTTCCTGTGGCTTTTTTTTTTTTAGCCACCTACACTGTTATTTAACCGCCCACCCGCGTTTACCTCCTTCTCTCTTAAATCGGAAATACTTACCTCCAACTTATAGAGAGAGCTGAAAGGGACTTTGATGAAGCTGGGTCGAGTCACAGAAGCTATAGGAAGGGTATCCAGGCAACCAGAAGCACTTGGCAAGGCAGAGGTTTTCTTCCCTTGGCAAGCTGGGAATGGTACAGCCAAGTACCTCAGAACCTTCGTTGCAAAAAGCAAGCTCAAATTCCCACCTAAGGGGGGGGGGGTTGCCTCAGTCTGGAAGCCTTGGGAGGCAGTTTTAGGGGGAGAGTAGCAGGTGACTGCCTCTCCTGCTCCTGTCATTGTGAGTAATGGGGTAAGTTAAATCCAAACTAAGACAGATACCATATAAATAACAAACTAAGATAGATACCATATAAATAACAAACTAAGATAGATACCATATAAATAACAAACTAAAACAGATACCATAGAAATAACAAACTAAGATAGATACCATATAAACAACACCATTCCTTGTTTCCACTCTCCTCAGCAAACCCCTTGCTAAAAGCGAAGAAATTCCAAGCCCACGGTAGTGGAAACTCTTCAAACTAGCCAAGACGTGTGTCTTGGCCCAGTGTCTCCCATGTGCTCCGGGATTCCTGGAGCCCTCTGGCAGATCAAACTGTAGCAAAAATGACAAGTGAGGCTTGGGAGTCATTACATGTCAGATTTGTATCATTGACCACAGATGCAATACGTGAAGAAAAATGAAACATGGGGGGAAAAAAGGTGGCGGGGGTGGGGGGAAGACACTGAGAAAAGTCTGCAAACACAAGGTACGGTGGTGTGATATATTCTAGGTAAAATATAAAATCATTACTAGAACTTCTTTCAACACATGTTAATCTCTTTTTATTGGTAAAGTGAAAACTGAAGAAAAGCAGATACCTATGTGTATTAGCCAGAGTTCTTTAGAGACACAGCATTAATTGAATGATTCTACCCATTATCTATTTACCCATCTATCTATTTACCTATCTATCTATCTATCTATCTATCTATCTAATCTATCATCAATCTATCTATCTACTTAAATGAAATTTATTAGAGTTGGTTTACAGGTTCCATTCCAAATATTTCAACAATGACTGTCTCCTGATGGAAAGTCCACCCATACAAAAGTCATCCAGACCGTGAGGCTGGAAGTCTCAGCTGGTCTCCAGTATACCCAGGAATTCCAAAGAAGTAGGTTCTGAGACAGTGAAGAAAAGGAACTTGCCATGGAGGACAAGGGCAAGCAAGCAAGCAAACAGCTCACTTTTCCCATGTTCTTTATGGGGGCTGCCACCAGAATGTGTGACCCAGATTTCAGGTGGGTCTTCCTACCTCAAATGATCCAGTCGAGAAAAATCCCTTACAAGTTTTAGTTAATTCCAGATGTAGTCAAGTTAACAGCCAAGAATAGCCATTGTACCTTGTAAGTCTGTACTTGCTAGTTTTGTGTCAACTTGACACCGCTGGGGTTATCACAGAGAAAGGAGCTTCAGTTGGGGAAGTACCTCCATGAGATCTAGCTATGAGGTATTTTCTCAATTAGTGATCAAGGGGGAAAGGCCCCTTGTGGGTGGGACTATCTCTGGGCTGGCAGTCTTGGGTTCTATAAGAGAGGAGGCTGAGCAAGTCAGGGGAAGCAAGCCAGTAAAGAACATCCCTCCATGGCCTCTGCTTCAGCTCCTGCTTCCTGAACAGCTTGAGTTCCAGTCTTGACTTCCTTGGTGATGAACAGCAGTGTGGAAGTGTAAGCTGAATAAACCCTTTCCTTCCCAACTTGCTTCTTGGTCATGATGTTTGTGCAGGAATAGAAACCCTGACTAAGACAAAGTCAAAACATAAAACACAAAGAATAAAAGGCCAAATAATTTCCCATCAGGCTATAGATCTCCATCCATTTGTTTCTTCATTCACTTCAACAAGCACTGCTGACTGTTCTGAGGGTAGGGGCTGGCTCTGTGGCAAACCTGTGTGGTTGCATCAACATTCAGTTAGTGTCAATAACTATAATGAAGACAGAATAAATCACCATCTCAGCTGAACTACAGGGAGTGGTGAGCTTCAGGAAGTGTGGGAGCACGGTGATGGCTCTGTTCTCTCCCTCCTCCCTGGGTGAAGGAGCGCTACTTCTGTTACTCTGACTGACTTCTCTGGTTTCCTTTTGCCTCAGCAGGCTTTCCTCCTCTCTCACCACAAAGGGAGAAGAAAGAAAAGGAAGAAAACCTAGAGGTTGTCTGTGGGAGGGAGAGGAAGGAAGGGAGAAGTGCTGAGCTACATCCCTGTCCCTGAGTGTCTGACACCAGAACAGCTAAAAGAGAGGCCAACCTCCTTGCTATTCCTTTTACTGAGGAGGACATAGGCTTACCTGCTTACTAGAGGCCATGGAGATAATTGGCACCCCGGGGTTAGAACACTGGCACCTCAACTTCCTGAAAGTTGAAAGGAACCCTGGTCCTCCCTTCTGCTGGGTAGGATCAACAGCCAGAGCCAACCCATTCCAGCCTCTGTGGTCCCCACCACTTACTCCCCCACCCCACCCCCACCCCACGGTCATTTTATCTTTGGATCCAGAAGTACTTTTTCTCTCACCCTCCAAAACAATGTAGATCAATTGACCTAATTACTAGCAGTCTTCTGTTCCTTATGGAAAACCCACACCACGTCCATCTCCTATCTTCCATTAGTTTTAAATGATATTTATCTATATGTGTGGGTGTCAGCGTAGAAATCAGAGGATAGCTTTCTGGAGGCAGTTTTCTATATCCATCGTGTATATAGAACCTGGGGATTGAATTCTGGTCATCAGGCTTGGCTGCAAGTGTCTCTACCTGAGTCTGCTGTTTTTCATTGCATCCTCCTCTGACGTTTGGTTTTGCTGGTTAGTTATGAGGCTTTATTGGGCCGGGCATGGTGGCACACGCCTTTAATCCCAGCACTCCGGAGGCAGAGGCAGGCGGATTTCTGAGTTCGAGGCCAGCCTGGTCTACAAAGTGAGTTCCAGGACAGCCAGGGCTATACAGAGAAACCCTGTCTCGAAAAACCAAAAAAAAAAAAAAAAAAAAAAAAAAAAAAAAAAAAAAAGAGAGAGAGAGAGAGAGAGAACAACATATTACTTATTTTTAGTAATGACTGATAAATTGTTGATTTATTACAATAAAGGTGCTCCTCTGTCTGGTTTGTGTGAATTACGGATGTGTGTCTTTGGCCTTTAAGGAACTTTAAAGACCAGCTCGCAAATATGTGTGAAAAAAACCCCTAAGCACCTGCTAACAGGATTAGACTAGAATTAACGCAGATCATGTGTCCATCCTGTTCCACCTTTAGCATCCCAAGGTCCTTGTCTTTCAGAGAGGTAGCCCGCAGCGGCGCCCTAGGGCATTAAAGGCTGTGGATCCTACGGTAGAAACTCCCTGTGAGACTCAAAACCCCGAGTTCCCCCAGTACAGAACCTGGGTACAAGATCGAAACTGTTGGCCAACTCATCCCCAGGCACCAGGGAGATTAAGCACTGGCTGGAACGCGGAGCCAACGGGTCTGTCCTGCCCAGCAAGTTTCTGCTTGGGGACGCCTGCGACGCTCCGCCACGCTGCGGCGTGTCAAGCTGGGCCCTTGGAGGAGTCAGTTGAACTCCGCCTGACTTCCCTGAGTTGAGGAGGACTTCCCGGCGGCGCCCGGGCTCGCTCCCGCGTCCGTCGGCCCTTGGCTTGTCCCACGTCCTCGGAGGGTCGCGCACCTTTCTGTGCCCCCACCTGCTCAGGGAGCCGGGGCAGGGCCCGGGCGTTGACGTCACACTCTGGGCGGGGCCTCGGGCACCGCAGTGCAGCGCGAAGGGGCGAGCGGGGCGGGGCCTGCGGCGCGTGACCGCGCTGCGGGAGCTCAGCGGCGGGAAGGTGGGGCGGGCGGGGTGGCGCGGTCGCGAGGCGCAAGGGAGGGCCGGGCTGCTCCTCCGCCCCCTGGGGCCAGTGCGTCGAACCGCGCACCTGGCAACGGCGCCGCGTCCCCGCCCGCGCCGGTCCGCACCCCCTGCCGGCGGCCTCGAGCGCTCGCTCGTTGATGCCGTTCTGGGGGTGACCCGGCGCGGCTCCGCGGTGGCGGGGCGCTAGACGACGCCAGCCCAGCGACGCGGGAGCGGGACATGCTGGAGCTGCGGCACCGCGGGGGCTGCCCCGGTCCCGGGGGAGCGGGGGCGCCGCCACCCCGCGAGGGAGAGGCGGCCGGCGGTGACCACGAAACCGAGAGCACCAGCGACAAAGTGAGTGAGTGCGGTGGGGCCGGGCCGCGTCCCTGGAGCGGGCGTGTCATGGGGTGGGGGGGTCCTGCTCTTCCTCAGTCCCGGGGCGTGCGCGGCTGGGCCGCCGCTCCGGAACCGGACTGCACTCTAGCTTCTTTCCCGGATCTCCCGGTTCTGAGGTCAGGATGGAACCCGTCCCCGCAGGCTCGGGCTGTCTAGTGGCTGCCACCTCTCTCGCCTTTCCTCCGTAGGGCGACAAAGTTGGGAGTAAACTTAAGACGGGCACCTTGGGTCATAGCCTGTCATTGGAGCCCGGCGCAGACCGGCTTCTGGAGGTCCTCCAAGCTGCGCTTTCGTTTCTCTGGTTTTTTGTTTTTTGTTTTTTTTTCCCGGCTGGTAGATTTGGAGGGTTGAGGCTGTCATATGTGGGGAACACGTAAGTGCACCGCAGAGGAGGCAGTTGTCCCATCGGTGGATTTCATTTACCCGAACAGGCTAGTTCCAGACTTTTAGCAACCCCCCCAACCCCCCTCCCGTTTTAAAACAGATGAACTTTGCTTCATATTTTAATATGAAGATATGTACGTTCACTATCATAGTTGTAGCTAGGAAGAGTCAAAAGTTTAGGTGTGTTTTCTGATAAACCAGTGCCAGTAAGAACTTAGGAGGAAAAAAAAAAAGTTTTATGGCCGCATGAGCTAGGGAGATTGTGAAATTAGGCCAGAGAATAGATTTGCTATACAAGTTTGCTTACAGAATTCCTCTGAGAGACTCAAAACTTTTGAATCATTCTTGGAATTTCTGTTTTGTGGAACCTAGTGTGGTGGTATCTGCTGTCATCCCAGCACTGGGGGTAGGTGTGGAGGCAAGGACTGCCAAGATCATTCTCAGCTTTGTAGTCAGCTCAAGGTTGGCCCTGGGCTCAAACAGACACAAAAGACAGACAACCCAAAGGACTTGCGTCCGCCCAAGGTCAAGTTCTCTGCCTTTTGGTAGTGGAACTAACTTCTCTGTTTTCTGACTTTTGCTTTTTGTTGTTCTGATGCTCTCTGGCCTTGTGACTGAGGGGGAAGTTCCTCCCAAAACTTACACTGATGAACTTAATGGAGCTTGAGTTACAAATCTGTGCCGCCGCAACAATATTGTTAGCAATAAATACATGATTTTAGAACCACAGCTTCTTCCCTGTTCCTGATGGATAGAGAGGTAAGATGAGAGTCTGGGAAACGTTTGTGACACAGAATAAATACACTTTCCAGCTGTGGAAGGTTGAAAAAAACGGAAAGCCATGGGCTAAGAGCAGCTCCGTGAAGAGTGCCTTGGAAACCAGACCCAAAAATAGAATTAATTAGGTTGGGATTTTGTTTTAGCACTGGTATCCTTTAGAATCAAGGAAATACCAGCCTCCTCATGTCAACTTCCTTAACTTGAGGAAGCTAACGAGCTTTTATTAAGAAAAAACATGTTCTTCCGAGTGTAACGTCTTATTTTTTTTAAGCACCAAGATGTATTTAAAATAGGAACAGCTTCTGTGGTGTCTTGACTCATTAGCCTGATCCCTTGGAGACTTTCTAACCCCGCCGGCTTGTTTGTTTGTTTGTAAATACTGGGCTGCTGGCTGACACTGAGTCGGTGACACACATCTCTGTGGATGTGGCTTTTCCAGATGCAATCTGTGACTGATTTCATCAACGTTTCTCAAAAGAGGGTGAGCGTGTTCAAACCGTGCTGAAATATCCCTGTGGCTCTGGAGCTCCTTCTCAAGGAGCCCTTGACTTTCAAAGCCTTCAGACTCTGAGCTGCATCCTCCCCGTGTCCTTTCTTATCAGGGTGTGTATTTGAACACACCTATATTTCCAGGTCAAGGGCTATTTTTAAGTCAGCTGCCGCGCGTTGGAGGCTGGTTAATATTTGGTCCATCGAAACTCTTAAGTGTTGTTATGTTAAAGAGCCAGTTTAAAAAAAAAAAACCTTTAGAAATTAATGCAGGAAGTGAAGGGCTACCTCTCACCCTGCTTACCCAGAACTTCTGTGCCTTGCCATTCTGTAGCCTTTATAATGGTCTGGTTGATGGGACATTTCTATTGTTCAGGACCCAGATGTGGCTCTCTGTGTGCTCCAGAGAAATAGCATGTGAAAGCGTGCTTCCTCCTTGCAGGGGAATGCTCTAGGACTTGAAACACCTGAGTAGTACTTGACCTACTTGACCGAGAACAAGGGCCCACCTCAGCCCACTACCCACCCGGGAGCCATGTGTGGGCAGCATTCAGTAGACAGCCGTGAAGGCCTTGTTAGCATGGAGGGCCTGAATGGACATGGAGACTGTAGGGGAAGCTCTAAGGAGGACAGGAGTGTTGAACTCGGAAGAGAAGATGCCTGGGAGGTCAGTCAAGGGGACAGGAGTTAGGACTGGTTAGGGCAGGGTGTTCTAGTCAGAAGGCACGCAGAAGTGCCTCCCGACTCAGCATTCTAGAGACAGAACACAGAAATTAGAAACCCCAGACCATAACCTGCCTGGTTGGGAGGCAAGGTTGAACTCTTGCGCGCCTTGAGGCCTTTGGCATTCCTCTTTACTCGGTGGACTCTAGGAAGCTGGGTTATTGCTTTGGTTATTGGTTTCCGATGAAGTCGAGTTTCCAGTGGAGTCCTGGCTGACCTGGAACCCACCTTCCTCCTCCTGACTTTGCCTCTCCAGTGCTGGCATGACACGTGTGTCACCACACCAAGCTCGCCACCGGAAAGTTCTGCAGCAGCATTAATCTGTACATAGCTCAAGAGCAGTGGTCCAGAAAGTACTGGAAGGGGCAACCCCGGGAAGGGTATTGTGGAGCCCACCATGGGAATTGATGGGAGTACTAGTCAGTCTAGGGGAGATAGTGTCCAACACTGGAGAGAGCCGTGCTGGTGGATGCCCGACCAGGGTGCTGGTGTCTGTGTTAGAAAAGAGCCAGGGATGTAAGGAGCAGCCAAGTCATGGAGGGTCCTGGGCTCTGAGAGAGGAAGGGTTGCTTAGAAGGTGCCATCAGAGGTACTTTAGAATAACAGCTGAGATGCATGAAGAATTTAGCCAAAGAGCCTAGTGGGAACCAGACTCTCTGTTGTGAAAGGCCAAGGAACACGGGTGGTAGTTGGGAAGTGGAAGGCAGTTCAGACAGGAGGACCTTGCCCCTCAAGGCCCAGGTAGCCATGCAGAGGAGGAGGTGCCAGAGGTGATAGATGACTCACCACAGGACTGATGCACCTATGGACCCATTAGAGACGGAGGGAGCGTGCTTAGAGCCTGCACAGCTCAGGCCAGAGGGGTCCCTAGCCCTCAGGGTGAAGTGGGCAATGGGCCTGCCCCAAGAAACTATCTGCACCTGATACCTCCTTGCAAAGGGAAGATCAGCTTTCTCCAATATAGTGCTATTTGGTATCTCAATCACACCCCAGGGCAGGTAGAGCGGTGGGGGTGGGAGGGGGAGTTGGGAGGGTGGGAAATGGGGAAGACCAGAGAAGAGTGGGGGAGGGGAACACATGATCAAAATATATTGTATGCATTTATTTTTCATAAAAAGAGGATGAAGGAAGACCTTCCTTTTCTCTGTGGATGGGGCCATGGGGTTGTTCATGGAAAGAAGTCAGTGAGAGATGAGGTTGCCCTCTTTGTTCCTGCTCTGCTACTGAGGTCACTTCTGAAGTTACAGATGTGTGGACGGGAGGGTTGGTCTTTGGAAAGCCTTCTTTCCATATTTGGGATTTCTAAAGAACAGCTTGGTGTTACTGCATGAAGTTTTATGTTTCAGGGCTTTAGTTTAAGCAATTCATCTTATTATCTTGAGGAATTTCCTGTGGAATATCATCAGCTGTCTATAACCAATTATCTCTTTCTTCCACTAGAGTAGACTTTCTGATGCAATCAGTCAATAGTACACATCCTAAATGTACCAGGGAAAGGTGGGCATTTTATTTATTTAAAAGTTTAATTAAAAACTTTTTTTTTACACCCTTGAGGTCTTTTATTTTTTGACAGCCGTCACACTGGATTCACGGGGGGATGGTCTCCAGCAGTGCCTCCAGACTTTCTTTTCATTGGTTCTCACCGCCACGTTGCTCCTCTAGGAGGTGGAGAGAGTTGGTTCTTCAGTTGAACCTGGTGTCTCTTGGCTTCCTTTTTTCTCCTGGTCATTCTCCTTCACTACATAGTGATGCTCTCAGCTCTAGAGCAAGAGCTTGCTATGGTCAGCGATCTTTGATGCCCTAGACAATGACGGTGATAGTGCCAGCAGCAGACTGGGTAGTGTAGCCCCTTCCTGCTTCATCATGGTGACATCTACGGGGCATCCTTGTTAAGTATCACCCAGGCCCTCATTTTCATGGGGTCACCCTTCTAGAGGATACATCCCAGGTCTCTCCTTTCTCTCTGTGTTGGTCTCTTTGGTGACTTTCTGGAGGACAGTCATCCTGGTTAGAAAAGAGTAGGTCAGTCCTTTGGAAAATGATCTTATAAAGAGTTTATACTGACAATATTCAATAATAGAGGATATTTACTCTTTGTGTTTATATATTGACATATATCCATTTTTGCAAAATAGATTTGTATATTCATGAATGATTCAGCTAAAAACATGGGTCAGCTGTGTCTATTTCCCATAACTATTCTGTATTTGAAAATACTATTTAAGAATATTTTAGTTCAGTGCAAGGAAACAGATCTTTCAGGACCTTCCCACGTTTTCTGAGGCTTGATCTGGTTTTGTGTGTTGGGAAAATGATTGTTTGGTGTCTCCCTAAGCAAGGCTCAGCTCAGATGCTGCCCTACAAGGCTGACATGAACGGGAAGCAAGGGTTGCTTGTTGTAAAATCCTTGGTGCGAAAGTTGCTGGGAGTCTCCCCTTATGAGGCACGGACCTTTAAATTCAGTTTCCTCAATACACAAAAATGCTTTTGGTGCCAGGACAGCTTTCCAGAGCCACCACTGTGCCCTGCATTCTCAGAGTAGCCAGTTCAAGGGCTTCGGTTTCTATACTGATTCAGGCCTCCTACAGAGAGCTCTGCATGGTGTGTGCTGGGCTCCCAGAGGACCAGGGATTTGGGTCATTCCTGAGGGGTGTTGCTGGTAGTTGGTAATATTTTTTTTCACCACAGAGGGATCAAAGTTATTGTTCTAGTAATTGTTATATCTGCCTAAGAGTTTGTCAGAACAAGATTTTAAACTTTGTTTTAAACACACCATTGACGCACACAGAATGGAGGAGTCCCATGCTCTGTGAGGATCTTACTTATCTTAAATGTTTGGCTGTGGCCACTTTGTGACCCACCCAGCCCAGGGGGGGCACCAAACCCACTGGCATTAGGATGAGGTCTCTCTGCTCTGCCATTCTCCTGTCCCAAGCAGGTCATTTGAGGCACATGGTGGTGCTGTGGAGGAGTAAACATTTATTAAGCTCATCCTGGACTTGACATTTCACCTCACGATGTAGAAATCCAGATGAGGAACAAGATTAGACCTCGGGCTCTTTCCTGGTTGTGGTTTTTATTTTCTCCCACCCACTTACTGTCAGATGGAGCCTTTTAGCTGCTGTATGGGATGATGGACATGTAGGGTCTGGTGCGTGTGGGGCCAGGTGTGGGTGGAGCATGTGGAGTCCATTGCATGTATAGTCAGGTGCATGTGTAGTCAGGTGCATGTGCAGTCAGGTGCATGTGTAGTCAGGTGCATGTGCAGTCAGGTGCATGTGCAGTCAGGTGCATGTGAAGTCAGGTGCATGTGGAGTTGGGTGCATGTGCAGTCGGGTGCATGTGGAGCCGGGTGCATGTGGAGTTGGGTGCATGTGGAGTCGGGTGCATGTGCAGCCGGGTGCATGTGGAGCCGGGTGCATGTGCAGTCGGGTGCATGTGGAGTCGGGTGCATGTGCTGCCCCCTGGACCCTGCCTGTAGCACTCCTGTTTGTAGGGGCTGATATGTACCACGTTCAGTAAATACAGGATTGATGCCTGGCACCTTGCAACTACTCATCTGGGTGACTTCTTTTTTATCCCTTCTCCTGATGGCTTTAACACATATGTTTGCATCCCCAAACAGTGTATTGTTTAGTATTAAACATTGTTAATATCCAGCCCTTATTTTTAAATAATTACAAATATTTTGCTGAGTTTACTTTGCCTGATCGTGTGGGTACACGAGTTATGGGTAGACGACTTGGAGAATAAGCTGCAGACATGCAGATGCTCACTGGGAGCAGAGCTACAGTCCTTTGCTTTCTCTCTTGCTTTATTTTGGACCCTGACATGTATAGTCCAGGCTGGCTTTGAGCTTGCTGTGTAAAAAGAATGACCCTGAACCCTGATCCTCCTGCCTCTGCCTCCTGAGTGCCGGTATTAATACCTGTCAAAGCATGTGTCTCTTAAAGACGGCTTCCTACATAGCTACAACTCCGTTACAAGTTTAACAGTTATCAAGTTTTATATAGCTGGTCACAATGACATACACTCAGATTTCAACTAGCTGGGAGGTTGAAATTAGAGGGTCACTGAGCCCAGGTGTGCAGGACTAATTAGGTTAGCCCAGGGGAACAGGACTAGTCTTGTCAGCCCAGGGGTGCAGGACTAGTCTGTGGTCAGCACAGGGGTACAGGACTAGTCTGGTCAGCCCAGGCACGCAGGACTAGTCTGTGGTCAGCACAGGGGTACAGGACTAGTCTGTCGTCAGCACAGGGGTACAGGACTAGTCTGGTCAGCCCAGGTGTGCAGGACTAGTCTGTGGTCAGCACAGGGGTACAGGATTAGTCTGGTCAGCCCAGGAATACAGGACTGGTCTGGTCAGCCCAGGAATACAGGACTGGTCTGATCAGCTCAGGGGTACAGGGCTAGTCTGGTCAGCCCAGGGGTGCAGGGCTAGTCTGGCCAGCCCAGGGGTGCAGGGCTAGTCTGGTCAGCCCAGGGGTGCAGGGCTAGTCTGGTCAGCCCAGGGGTACAGGGCTAGTCTGGCCAGCCCAGGGGTGCAGGGCTAGTCTGGTCAGCCCAGGGATACAGGGCTAGTCTGGTCAGCCCAGGGGTACAGGACTAGTCTGGTCAGCCCAGGGGTGCAGGGCTAGTCTGGTCAGCCCAGGGGTACAGGGCTAGTCTGGTCAGCCCAGGGGTACAGGACTAGTCTGGTCAGCCCAGGGGTGCAGGGCTAGTCTGGTCAGCCCAGGGGTACAGGACTAGTCTGTTCAGCCCAGGGGTGCAGGGCTAGTCTGGTCAACGCAGACCCATCTTTAAAACCACCTAAGCCATAGTCTATTTTTCTTACTGTCCTCAATGCTTCTTCCAAAACTTCTCCCCTCCAAATCTGGATCCTAGCGGGTTCTCAGCCTGCAGAAAGTACTGGGAGTAGGAAAAATTATTTGCAGTTGATCTGCTGGTTTTTATTTTCTGATGGACTAGGTGCTGAGAAAGCAGTGCCGTCTCTGACAAAGCGCTCATAAGATCTCAGGTAAATCGTGCCTTTGCTGCCATAATCATAATCGTAATTAGTGACTGAATGAAGCCCGTCAGAGTTTTTCTGTCATCCCATTCCTTTAGTCCTTCAGGGATCTTTAGTTCCAATTTGGATTTAAGACTTACATAAATGACACCATTAGGCCCAGTGTAGTTTTAAAAATGATGAATCACCAGGGGAAGGTTACAGTGTACCCAAACTGCGGGGACATCTTAGACCAGACCCTGAGAGAAGGTGGGGTTAGAATCCTGCCCACCCCTGGCATTTTAAATGGCAAAGGGCGCCAAGAACAGTGGTGTGGCTGCCCACAAGGCTGGTAGCCACAGAGGTGGCTGTCACCAGCCCCTCAGCATATCCTGAATCCTCAGGTACAAGCAGGTGGGTAACTCTGGCAGGTGAAGAGGCCTGAGAATGGAGTCATGGAAACTCTGGCAGAGAGGCACGTTGCTGGAGGGGTTCACTGGCATAGACTGGCTACGGCTGCTTTCTGGAATCTCATTTCTGATAACTTCTGTATCGTATCACCTCAAACAGTGGCTTAAAACAGCAGAGACTTACTGTCTTATAGTTTTGTAATCAGCTGTCTGAATGAGTCCCAGGGCTGAATGGGTATCAGCGCGACTTTCTTCTAAACGCTTTTCAAGGGGAACCTATTTCCTTGCCCTTTCTTGTTCGCCTGTCTTTCTGCATCTGATGGCTTGTGGCCCCTTCTACCTTTCTCAGAACCCATTGTACTCACTGCTGCCGCTCTCGTGTCTCCTCAGACCCACTCCGTTCTATCCCCTTGTAACCACCAGGACAGTCTAGGACAGTCTCTCCATCTCAAGGCCACTTGCTTGGCAACTGCCATCACTGTATAGCCCCCTGGCGCTGTAACATAATGACTCAGTGGTTTCGGGACGCAGACAGGTGGGAGATTCACCCATGTGTGGTTGGAAGCCGAGATGAGCACTGTGGGATGTTGACAGGACTAGATCCTTCCTCCCTGGCCCCTGTCCTTGTCCTGATGTTCTCAGTGTTGACTGTGGAGATGCTTCTCAGCCCTCTGTGGGCTTCTCTTCTTTAGCCAACAGGGGTTTATCTCTTACAGTCCTGGAGGGTTCTGGCTGCTTGCTCTCTGGTGAGAGTGTTTTCATCCTTGCAGAAGGCACTGCTGCCTTTAAGTGTGGAAAGAGGAAATCTGCCCTGTCCACTGAGAACACTAATTCTGCACCTATGTGGTATGCGTCTCGTACTGTCACATTGAACAGCAACAGGGGACAGCCTAAGAGGCGGGAGAGACAATCCATAGCAGGCACAGTGGATGTGTTTTGACATTGTTTCCTGTGTAACCAGCACCATGATTAAAATAACAAGCATTGTCTTCTTCTCCTGGAAGCTTCCTCCTGCCCCCACCCCGTTTGCTATTCTCTCCCCATCCCTCCATACCCAGCAG
Organism: Mus minutoides; assembly: GCA_902729485.2. Classification (NCBI taxonomy): domain Eukaryota; kingdom Metazoa; phylum Chordata; class Mammalia; order Rodentia; family Muridae; genus Mus; species Mus minutoides. Next base: position 1,635,706 of record LR749532.1, read on the forward strand.
TGTGCTTCCTAACCCTGTAAAGTTAGGTTTGTATTTCCTGGGATTTTACACAAGTTCAGTGCCATGCAGCATGTACTCCTATGCATATTGTATGTAAGTGGAATGCTATGGAGGTATGTACTCCTATGCATATTATATGTAAGTGGAGTTCTATATAGGCATGCTTTTATATGTAAGTACATACAGGTATGTACTCTTATGCATATTATATGTAAGTGTAGTGTCATGCAGGCATGTGCTCATATGCATATCATATGTAAGCACATACAGGCATGGACTCATACATATGTAAGTGGAATGCTATGTGCTATGTAGGCATGCACTCATATTCATATTACATGTACATTTTGTCTGGCCCTTTTCCCTTGTCTAAATTGTATACACAGGAACTTACATCACTCAGGCTGGCTTCCCATTGGCTTTGTGGTTAGGATAATCTGGAACTCATCATCCTTCTAGGATTAGAAGCATGATATCACACTTGGCTTCCAGGCCTTTCTATTTAATATCGTTAAAGAGGCACTCATACATCCTAGGTAGCAGTAGTTCACCGAGGGAGGGAGGGAGGGAGGGAGGGAGGGAGGGAGGGAGGGGGGGGAGGGGGGGGGTGATCGTGGGCGCAGTCACTGCACGGAACGACACGATGTGCCTGCTTCCACATTGGGCTTTTGGTTTTCTCTTGTTTGACACTGCTCAGCTACCATGAATTTACGTGTACACCCACATACAACAGGATACATGCTTTCATCTTTCCTGAAGAAATGCCAAGAATGAGATGGCTAGATCATCTGGAGATTATATGTTTAATCTCCCAGGTAACTGACAAACTGTATTTGGAAGTGGTTACCTTTTTTTTGACACTCCCACCAGCAGGATACAGGGACAAAATATCAGTTTCCAACACCTGATGTTGTGTATGTGTGTATACACGTGTGTGTGTGTGTGTGTGTCCATGTGTGCCTGGGTCTCCCTGTTGCCTAGGCTAGCCTCAGACTCACCGTGCTCCCCCTCAGCCTGCTGGCACTTGCCTGCTGTGCCCCACGCCTGTGTCACTTGCAGGCTTTGGTGTTTGTCTCTCTAATGAGTTACAGTGGGGGGCGTCTTGTGTTTACTTGCCAGCTGTGTTTCCTTGTTGGTGGAGAGTGTCAGCTAAATATTTGCTGGTGGCTTGTAATTGTTGACTGTGTTCCTGTGAACTTGGAGAGTTTTTTGTGTATTGTAGCTGTCAGGACTTCAACAGCTGTGTGATTGACACATACTCTTTCCTGTTGTAGCAGTCAGGCTGTCACCAGCTGTGTGATTGGCAGATGCCTTTTCCTAGTTTTTGGTTTGTCTTTTCATTGTCTTAGCATCTTTCAAACATGATAAAGTTTGTTTCCCTTTTTCTTTTCTGGAGCATGCTTTTGTTATCATATTTAAGAAAAGTCTTTGGGGCCTAATCCAAAATGATTTTGTGTTTGCAGTTTCTTTGGCCCTTCCTGTTGCTTCCCTTTCTGACCTTGCTGAGACTCCGTTGGGTACATTTGTGTGGAGTTCCTGCAGGACTCTGTTCTGGGGAGATCCTGTCTTCTTCACAGCCACATGGTCTTGATGAGCAGCTTTGTGAGAGCCCTGCACACGGCTGTGCTCGCCTCTCAGCTTTGCTCTCTCACAGTCGCCTCAGCTCTTTCCGTCCTTTGCAGCTTCACGTACATTTTAAAGTTAGAGTGGATTCTGGTTTTGAGGCATGCCTGCCCGTCAGGCTGCTTCCAGGCTTAGGTTAGTGTGCAGATGGATTTGGGAGCATATCCTGAGCTGTGTAAACCTGGGTACTTTGCTTAGTGTCTCAGCCTACATCTTTTCTCTTACAAAGTGGAAGCGAGATCATGCAAAACGCGAATCTGTGTCTGCAAAGTGTGCTGCTCTGACACTCCAGGATCAGTCTCACTGTGGGAGCCAGGCTTGCTGCTGACCAGGGAGTCTGTAGCTTTCAGACACTATTAGTAGACTTTTTTCCATTTCCTTCCTTCCTTCCTTCCTTCCTTCCTTCCTTCCTTCCTTCCTTCCTTCCTTCCTTCCTTCCTTCCTTCCTTCCTTCCTTCCCCCTTCCGTCCCCCGCTCCTAGCTCTCTCTCTCTCTCTTGTGGCCAGGGGAGACCTGGGTTTCGCTACCTAGTCCTGGAGCAGCTGTATTTTTATTTGAGCTTTATAGTTATGAGACTAGCGCCCCCTACTCAGAAGTCTTCATTTCACCTGGGTAAAACATAGGTTCCCAAGCCAGGCAACTTACCTGAGATCACCTACAGTGAGTGCAGGTGAGATCATATTTTAATGTAAAATTGTAGCAGACTTGGTTCATTGAGCATGCGCTTGCTCAGGATCAGCTCCTTGGAGTCAGGAGTGATGCCCGTGGCCAGCATTTTCTCTCCACAAAGGATTCGGGTGGGCTAGTAACAAATACAGACTGGCAAAGACCCTCACTAATCTGTATGCTGGAAAGAGGAGGACACTCTGTGAAAAGTGGGGTGTCAAGCAGGAGGCCCCCAGGATCAGGGTCCCTGTGTGGAAACAGCCTAAACAACAGTGATTTGTCTTCATCCTGGTGTGCATTGGCAGGGGAGTAATAATATTGGATCTGTGGCTTTGTAAAGTTGTCTGGGCCCGCAATGTGTACAGCAGTCTCGAATGGGTGGACAGGAGGCTGAGGCACGGGAAAGGGTGGAAGCCCCAAGGGCTGCTGCTGATAGAAGGGAAGCGGGAAGGCCGGCTCTATGTAGGCTTAGTACGTGTGCCAAGGAAAATGCCCATAAGATGGATGCAGTTGTTTTGTTTGTTTTTTTAATGTCGTTTACTTTTGTTACTTGTGTGTGCATGCACATGTCATATCACATATGTTGAGGTCAGGAGGCAGTCCCCCACTTTCACTGTTGGCTCTGGGCATTGAGCTCAGGCTTTCTCTATAGGCAGGCAGGTAATTTTACCTGCTGAGCCATCTTGCTGTGCAGATGCTGAATTCTGACTAGAGACTGAATTAATCAGCTCACTGGTTTGGCCGTGGTGTCTCCAAAGCAAGAAACAGGGAAGGAGGCAGTGGGTTTGGTGTGGAAGAGGCAGGTCAGTCATTTCTGTTGCAAGCCTTGTGATATTCATGGAAACCTGGACTAGACAGATTGGGAGCTAAAGGCACAGGTCCCTGGAGTGGAGACAGGAAGAGGAAGCCGTGCAGGCTTTGGAGTCATGGGCCCGAGACACAAAGATGTTTGCGAGCCATCTTTAAACTACAGCCTTGGCAGAAAGCAGCTACCATGTTGCCTTTCAAAGTCCTTTGAACCAACTCAGCATGTGTCAGTGCCAGGTGGCTGCTTGGTCGTTTGAAGTGCTCCTTCATCTGTTCCGATGTCCTTTAAAGTCCACTGCCTTTGTAACAGAGGGGCCATACCAGGAATTCAGTTCTGATGTTTGACTAATGGTGGTGTAACATGCTGTGTTTGCGGATTGCCTTTCATTCTTTAGTTATGACAAGATTAAATCTTCAATTTTAGATTGAGCTTCTCTAAAGGATGTCAGGTAAAACTCAGAACTCAAGGGATGTAACTATGAGAAGGCAGCACAGAGAGCAGGGACGGGCTCGGTTTCGTTTTCAGTTGCCATGAAAAAACTTGTAGAACAAGCAATGTTGCGAAGAGAAAGAGTTTATTTTAGGTTGGACTTCTCAGTCCATCAGTGGCGGGCAAGTCACCAAGGCAGGAGTCCTAGACAGACAGCCACGCCACACCACATCACACCACACCACAACGCACCCACAGTTAAGAGCAGGGAGAAGTAAAACACGCCTGTGCAGTGCTGCCTGCCTGCTTGCTAGCCAGTTTGCTTTACTCTAAGACCGACCATCCAGGGCTGTCTTAGTTACTGTGATTAAAAACTCATGTCCAAGGCAACTTATGAAAGGAGCTATTTAATTGGGGGTGTGCTTACAGTTTCAGAGGTTACTTCATGAGCATCATAGTCGGGAGCATGGCCCCAGAGCAGTAGCCGAGAACTTTACATCCTGATCCTCAGGCAGCAGGCCAAGGGACAGTGACTGAGCCTGGCACAGGGTTTTGCAACCTCAGAGCTCACCTCCAGTGGCACACCTCCTCCAACAAGGCCACACCTCTTAATCCTCCTGAACAGTCCCACCAACTGGGGACCAAGCATGTAAACACATGCGCCTATGGGGAGTTCTCATGTAGATGGTCATAAGGATCTTCCCTGGGGAGTGGTGCTGCCCACAGTGGTCTGGGTCCCCCAACATCAACAGCAGTCGGGACAGGCCCCACAGACAGACCTGTAGGCAAGTCTGTTCTAGGTAACACCTCATTTAACCGCCCCCCCCCCCCAGTTGTGTCAGGTTGACCGAGCTAGCCAGCCTGGGAGGTGAGACCCGAACAGTACCGTCACTGCTGACTGTACTTGTGTGCACTTTGCAAAGATGTTGCTGACTTGAAGAGAATGATTTGAATCCCAGCCCAGTGGTTTCATTTCCAAGTGGAAACTCAAGCCTTCATTCCCATAGGGTCTCAGGATTGGCCTTGTGCCAAACGGATAGGTAGGACGAGTCCTGGCAGCTCCCAATCACCAGCCTCGTGCTCTTCCGTGTCTGCGATTCCTTGGAGAGTCGCTTCCTCTGTCACTGTCTGCATTTCTACCCCCCCACCTCTTGGGATCACTGAAGTTAGAAAGAATGGCAAGGAATCGCTCTGTTTCTTGGCTGAGGAGTCACGTGACCCCGCTCGCTGGCCACTGGTGCAGAGATACTCTCCGGGTGGATGTCGGTGTGCTTGTTACCAATTAGCATTTCTCTGTTTAAGTGGTTTTGGGATCATGTCTGTCTTATTTGTCGTTTTTTTTTGGCATAGTGACACGTTTAATTTTATAGTTGTTTATAAGAGTTGCATTTGTATACTAACGTTTGAATTTTGCTTTATGAAGTCTGAAAATCCTGCCTAAATGCTAAAATGTCTTTGGAAGGCCACCTGCAGGGTGGGCAGACTTGATCTAACCCTAGTAGCTTACCGCTTGCTTGGATCTGCCATGGCCTCAGCCTCATATTGAAGGCTTCCTCTTGGGGTGTAGGTGCAGTTAGCAGGGCGATAAGATTTGCCTAAGCTTTGTAGCTGATGATGTTTAGTTTGGCTTGAGAGTCCGAGGCTGACTTCTGCTCAGGACCTCTGTCCTTGTCTGTTGGGGATCTGCCGTCTCCTGTCCCCAGCTCCCCTAGCTCTCACCTGTGGGTCACTTTCCTTACTGAAGGTTGTTGGTTGCAGAAGCCTATATAGGGCTAAGAGGAAGGGGTGGAAATGAGGGAAGGCTGGAAGTCAAGACCAATGTCAAAATCGAACAGCGACTTCCATGTCTGTCCTTACAAATGCTGTGGCCACTCTATCCGGAAAGTTCTTGGATGGCCTTTGTCCCAGAGACCCTGAGCTCCCATGGCCTACAGCATAAACATGGCATTTGCATGTGTAGGCTCTTAAAAGTTAGCTTAGATATTAAATACCTTACGTCTGACAGCTAAAAACACACCTTTGACCACTGTCCATTGTGGGGCATTGGGCTACAGCCCACATCCATCTGTGGAAAGAATATAGCATCCATTTGACCTACTTTGCTGGGCTCTAATAGAAGCGATGGATGGTACGCCCAGCACAGAGGCCTCAGACTCCTAATGCTGGGATGTTAGGCAAATGACAACAGACTGAATGGTTGATTCGAATCTATAGAAATTACCCTGTTCTCCCAGATGAGAAGCAAACAATAAATATTTAGTTCTGTTAGTAAACATCTGAGTTAAGAAGCAATCTGAGCCGTTCTTATGTCTTTTGTTTAAGGTAAGCCTTTATTTTGGAATTTTACCAAAAATAATAAAACTTGCTTAGCAAGAAGCTATGGCAGGGCCCAGGCATTTGATCTAGCTGATAGTGTTGTCTTTGTCTTAGATTATGCAACCACATTTTGGCACACTGAGCAATGAGAGAGACACTGGCAAGCATGTGCTGTTTGAAAGAATACTTTGCCTCAGGAGTGGCAGTATACCTAAAACCCAGCACTTGACAAGCCAAGTCAGGAGGGTCAGAGTTTGAGGACCACAGGGATGTTACCCAGTGAGCTCCAGGCCATCTCGGGGCTGCTCTGAGGTTCTGTTTCAAAACAAATGTATATAATAATACTTTGCAAATAGTTCTCCTTTTTAATTTTAGGAAACAGACATTGATGACAGGTATGGAGATCTCGATGCCAGAGGCGATTCCGATGTGCCAGAGGTCCCACCATCCTCAGACAGGACCCCTGAGATTCTCAAGAAAGCTCTGTCCGGACTATCTTCAAGGTAGGATTGGTGAAGCCAAGGCCATCTCTCTACCCAGTTCAAAAACAAGCTTTGAGGTCGTCCTAGTTTGTCTGTGCATTATGTTTGGATTTTTGTGCATTTGGGACCCATGGGAGAAGAAGGCTATAATGAGGGATAATCTGAAGTGCATCATTCATGCCTGGTAGGTCAGCTGGTGAAGGTCACAGAAACAGCCCAGGCTCCGAGATGTGCTTGTGTCAAATGCCTCCCAGTGAAAATCATTGTGTGTTCCCCAAACACGGTTTGTGTGTGTGTGTGTGTGTGTGTGTGTGTGTGTGTGTTGGGGGACAAGTGGGATATATATGCTCCTGTGCATATGGTGCATGTACATTCTCCTGTGGGAGTGTTTATGTGTGCGCCCAGGACAGAGGTTGACATCAGGTGTTTTCCTAGATCTTCTCTCCAGCCAGCTATATCTATCTATCTATCTATCTATCTATCTATCTATCTATCCATCCATCCGTCTATCTGAGATGGGATCTCTCAGAGAACCTGTAGTTCACTGATTTGGCTTGGATGCTCCCACCCCACCCCACCCCACTGGCACCCCCTGCTCTGCTCTGCTCTGCTCTGCAGTCTGCCCCTGGGCTGAGCTTTAACGTGGTTGCTGGGGATGCAAGCACCCGCTTGCTCAGTAGGGAGGGATTTTGTTGCTGGAGCCATCTCTCAGCCCCCAGAATGTCTTTCTTTAACTGAGTCTAAAATTACTGTTTAAATCACAGCATTTCACCATTTTGTATTTGTGCTAATTTAAAGTGTTTATGAGCATGGGATTTCAGCTAATTCTATCTTACCCTGCACAGTATGCTTGGGTAACTTGAGCCACAAAACTTACAGAAGCGATAGAGCTGTTAAGTTTCATCCAGATTGCTACGTGAAACGTTACGTATTGACAGTACGTCACCACACAGAATGAGGTGTTTTATGTCACCTCCTGAGAGGCACATATACAAAAGTGCTCTGGGGGATTCTATGCTGTAAATGCATGCGCTATCCTCCGACTGCTTTCTGCTTGATGCAGTTCTTCAGGACTGAATAAGAAATGGTGGCTCTTACTTGGCATGGTTTGAACACCTCCAATGTAGTCATATAGTAAAGGTGACCCGAGTGTTTCCTGCTTGCGCTGGTTGACAGCCATTCTGAAGATATAAAGGAAGACTCAGACTCAGCTCAGTCTGTCCTACCTGATCCTCACACAGATCACTCCCGGGATCCCTCAGTGTGTGTGTGTGTGTGTGTGTGTGTGTGTGTGTGTGTGTGTGTGTGTATGTAGGGGGGGGATGCTGGGGGAGGGGAGCTTCTCACCAGCAAGTAGGCAGCTCTATAGAGAGCACCCACGGGTGTCTGCATTGACACTGTGTGCCTGGAGACAGCAGATGGCAATGGGCTGAGGCACAGTGCTGTTCCCACTCCAGGCATGAGTCACAGGTCCAGGCCTTTAGAATTCTAGACTGACCAGACACGGGTATGGTGCCGGTTGACCCTCCCATTAGACTCACTTAAGAGCAGCTCACAGGCCTTCAGTATTCACATTGCTGGTGGATTATAAACAAAATCTTAGTGGACTGTTGACAAAGCAAAGAGATGCAGGGATAGAACTGCGTTCTCCTTGCTGGATTCCTCTGAGCTAAGGGTGGACTGCGGAACCAGGAGACGCAGCACAGTCTGTCTGTCCAGAATCTTCTTGTCCTATGGACAGTGTTCCTTCCTCCCAGGATAGCATAGGGCTTTGCTCAAATGGGGGTCTTCCGGTCCCCTTCCAGCCAAGGTGGAGTAGAGTATTGCTTTACAACCTTTACTCTGAAGGAATATCAAAGTAGACCTTGAGTTTCTGTGACTTCCTAGGAGAAAGAACACCCTCATTTTTGTGGCCGACAGTAGAGGGAAAGAAGAGAGCGGGCAGGGAGGGAAGGGGAGGACCAGCAAGGGGGAGTTTGCCTTTTGAAGTCTCTGTCTGAGGCCTCACCTGGCCCAGCATTAATCTGGGCCTTGAAAAAATAAAGACCTTGGGAGGCTGTGTGTCAGGAATTGAGGTTGAACATGGAAAAAAATCTGTCACAGTGTCATAACCATATTAGAATAAGCCATGTCACTGCTGCATTTCCTGTTTTTGTTTTGTTTTGTTTTTAGCTGATGGAGCAAAGGAATGCCATTTTCCTGAACATATTGTGGCTTTAAAAATCTCAGACATGTTCAGAGAGTGTGTGTGTGTGTGGGGGTGAACATGTTTGTTATATAAATGCATATGAGTGTCTGAGAGAGATGCACACATGTGTTATATAAATGCATACATGTGTGTGCATGTGTGCACCAGCTTGAGGCTCTATAATATGATGCTGAATTCCCCTGTGTCAGATTCTCCCTCAGTAATGACTCTTTAATATAAAACAACAACAAGCATATAGCGTGCTAAGCATTGCTTAAGTACTTTACACACACTGATATCTCACAGAAGCCCTGTGACACAGCTGAGCTTAGAACTGTTTTGCAAATGAGGAACCTAAGGCAGAGAGAAATGATGTGAGCCCAGGCACTGGTACAGGCAAGGTGAACCGAAGCATTCTTCCCGGCGCTGGGTAATGAGAGAGGAGCTCTCAACACCAGAAAGATAGGTTTTATTACATGGCTTATGAGAGACTTGGTTATGAAGACCAGAACAGTAGATGGCTAGACAGTTTAGTCTCAGGAAGCTGCTCTGTAAAGAGTTCATGTGTGAGTGTTTCTGTACAGCATACACTTGAGATCATCTTTTAATATAATAAACCAGAAAGAAACTGTGTTGTAGAGCCTTGCATTTGGAGATAAAGGGTTAAAATCCTCAGTATATAGGAGGCTCATCTGAGCTGTAGGGAGGAGCCCATGACCTGCCCAGAACGAGCGTTTGTAGTAGTGGTATCTATTCTCAGACCCTTTCCTCCACGCTGTGCATACTGTGCGTGAGGGTGAGATGCAGAAATGGGATTATACCCCCTTTGCCTTGCTATTTTAGTTTCCAGGTAGTTGGAAGCAATATCTCCTATCCTTCAGTATCCTTAGGCACATTTAAAATGAGATGCCCCATTATATGGATATAGTACTACATTTAATATCTGACTTTTCACAATGAAAAATATCCATATTAAACTTTTTCTTTGGAGCTAGTTAGCTTTTTCCTAGAAACCCGTGACTTTGTTAAAGGGAATCCATAGTTTTCTTAAAGAGTGGAGCTGCTTGGCCGAGGCTGCTGCTCCAAGCCCTTACTCTGTGATCCCACAAAAGAAATGTGCAGTCTGTGGCAACTGGGAGGGGCCTGAAAGGTTTCCATCCACTGAAGTTGCCTTAGCCAGCTCCTCATCCAAGAGTG
>LR749532.1:1645514-1683014 GCA_902729485.2 Mus minutoides
TGCTCCGAGGGGTGGTGTGACCATCAGGTGGGAATGAGGGTGAGTGTGCTCCCAGGGGTGGTGTGACCATCAGCTAGGTGAGTCTCTTCTGGCAATGCATGGCACTGTATGGTGTCAGCAGGGTTGGTGCTGCTGGTAGCTGGAGGTGGATAGATGAGACCTGGGCAGCTGTGTACCATAGAGAGGGTCTTATAGCAGAGTGGTCCAAGTGTTGCTGACAACAGAAGCCCTGGAAAGACCCAGGCCTGAAGCCTACTGGTACCCTTGAACTCTGGACTGCCATCTCCTCTCTCTGAGACCCACACACTTCCTCTCCTCCTCTGCTCCAGGCTGGTAGCTGGACTTTCTTTAAACACTCCCACCCACCCAACCCCACCGTCATACGGCAGATCCTGCTCTATAGCCGCCTCTGGGCCCTCATCCTTGGCTTAAGGAAACTGCATGACCACGCAAGTTTTTGGTGACTCACGATGTTTGTACCTCCAAGAAAAAAACCATGTCATTAACTTTTGAAACAAAACTGACTCACTGGCAGTTAACAGCGTGACTGTGATTTGATCAGTGTGTATCCACTTAATATGGTTGCTTTTGTTGAAGTGGTGATGGTTTTTCTTCCTGGCCATATTAGGGATTGAAGTGGGACCTCAGGTATGCCAAATGAGGCCTTCTCCCTCTGAAGGAGCCAAGTCCTAGGAGATTCAGTATCCACCCCCACCCCACCCCTACCTCACTCATCCCCAGGTTAGCTGCACTGCCTGCCTGGCCTCCATACTGTGCTGGGTTTAGCTGAGTACTTCAGCTCTGCGAGGCAGTTTTCCTTTATAGGAAGACATGGTTTCAGGAGTTTCCCAAAGTTGTCATGTGCAAACTCTATCCCTAGTGACCAGGGCTAAGAGGTGGGGCTCAGATGAGCCCCTGTGAGTAGGTCAGTGGGTATGACATAGTACCACACATGCACTCTTGTTATAAAGATGACTTTCTCCAGGCGTGGTGGCGCACGCCTTTAATCCCAGCACTCGGGAGGCAGAGGCAGGCGGATTTCTGAGTTCGAGGCCAGCCTGGTCTACCAAGTGAGTTCCAGGACAGCCAGGGCTATACAGAGAAACCCTGTCTCGAAAAACCAAAAAAAAAAAAAAAAAAAAGATGACTTTCTGTGGAGGGTTGCCCTTTGGCCCCCCCCATCTTAGGATAAAGCACAATCTTTTCAGATACCACACCTTGATCCTTGACTTCCTAACCTCCAGGCTGGTAAGAGGCAAATCTGTTTTTCATAAATTACCCAGTTTCAGGTGTTCTGTTACAGCAGCAGAAAGTGGACTGAAGACACAGTGCCACTTAAATATGCAGCACAGATAAATATAACCTTATCTTCTGACTCTGTAGTTTTGGAAAATCTAGAAATTAATTTTTTATCTTATTGGGAGAAGAATTAGCTATGCAATGACACATGGCTGAATAGAGGCTTCTGGGTGGGACTGGACATTCCCACTGTTTCTAGGGGAAGGAGAAGAAAAGTGCATTCTCTTTTACAGATGAGGAGCTTTGGAAGTTCACAGAGACAGTGGTAGGATGCCTGAGAGTATAGAGAAGCATATGGGAGGAGGCAAAGGAAGAGGAAAGGCAGGCGGATGGCAAATGGATGGCAGACACCACTGGGAGGGAGGGATCAGGACACTCACTGCTTACATGGGTCTCGTCCTTACTGCGTGATGCTGGGGTTGAGCTCCAACTATTGGCCGTGCAGTAAGAGTGTCCAGACCAACAGATGTGTGTGTTGTGATGTGGAAATAAAATAAATAATAAGATACAAGGCAGCCTGACTTCTCCAATGGATCAAAACTCCTCCGCTATTGGATTGGAAGGTTCCGAAGAAGTTAAAGGGCTGCATGAAGCCCTCCATGACTTGTAAAAAAAACAAACAAACAAACAAACAAAAAAAAACGATCAGTGACCTTGCAAGACACAGAGAAGTTGGTCTAGAGCACGAGAAAAAGCTACAGATGGAAGGAAGAGTCAGCCAGAAAATGAAGTCTTTTTGGGTGGGAAAAAAATTTAGAAATGAAAAATGTAATGGAGCAAATAAAATAAGCACAGTGGAAAGCGTTATCAATAGACTCAACCAACACAGAAGAGAGTGCGTCAGGGATGGAAGGGAAGGTTGGGGAGCTCACACGCAAACAGCGGTAAAGACAAGGAAATAAATACCACAGGCACAATGTCCAGGGCCTCTGGGACACACAAAGATCAGACCCAAGGACACATGGGACAGACAGGAGAAGGAACTGAGATCAGTACCATGGAAGAGAAAAAAATAATAAGATTTTGAAAGAAAACCCTCAAATCTAGGGGAATGGACATCCCAGAGAAGAACCTCTCTATGATGTATTATAGTCAGAATATCAAAAATGCTTGGAAAAGTGAAGGAAAGGATGTATTTCAAAACCCAGAAGTCAATAACTGTTAAGCAAGTTGCTCTGTCCTCCAAAGGCGTCCTTTAACTGAAAAAGAAACAAGAATATTGCAAGACTAAGTCAGTTGATGACCCCAGGGCCAGCAGCAGCCCTGCAGGAGAGACCTGAGGAAGCCCTGCAGAGAAGAGGAACAAAACCTCAACCACAAGGGCAGGCAGGGGAAGGGTTAACCTGTGTGAAAGGAGAAGCCAACAAAGGAACTCCAGTATGTCCAGCACAGGCACACAAGACCTGCCTGTATGAGTAGTGGGGAAAGAAAAGAACAAACAACTCAGCTAGCCAGAAATATAGGCAGCTGGAATTGTAAGACTTAGTAAATAGCCCTCAGCAACAAGCTTAAATGTAAGTAGTTTCAACCCACCAAAAAAGAGAAGCAGAATGGCTAACTGCAGAAAAAAGGAAACAAAGTAACCAGGTCAAACTATCTCAGCTCCAGGCAACACAGCTGGTCCGTAAGGACCACCGCAGACCAGGAGGCAAAGGATGGAGGCCTGTCTAGTCAGTGGAAGCCAGAACAAATGGGCAGAGCTCTTCTGGTGTCTGATAAAGTGGACTTCAAAGCACAGTTAGGAAAGATAGAATAAGTGTATACTGATAAAGAACCATTCCTCGAGAAGATGTAACAAATTGTGTGTGTGTGTTATGTATGTGTGTGTGTGAACACTGAGGCTCCTGATTTCATAAAGAGTAATAGGCATAAAGGATCATTCAAGTCCCAATACCATAATCTATATGAGTTTAATAGCCTATCCTCATTATTAGGCTATCTAAACTAAAAATCACAGTTAAGCTACACCATAGATCAGACTAACCGGATACTTACAGTGCAGTCCATGCAAGAGAAATGAACACACATTATCCATAGCAGTCTATGGACTCTCCTTAAGAGCATATCACAATTCTATGTTACAAAGCAAGCCTTAACAATACTAAAGAACTTAAACAATTGTTTTGTGTCTCATCAGATCACAGTGGAATAGCAAAAGAAAGTTTATAAACTGCTTATTACTGGGAGACTGGACAGTGCCCCCTTGAATGACCAGCTGACTCAAGGAAAAAAACCAGAGAGGAAAGATAAAAGCCCCTACAATCAAATGAAAGTATAACTTACTGGAACTTTTGGAACACAGCTGAGAAAGTCGTAAAAGTAAAGTTTATACACGTACTTATATTTAAAATAAAGCAGATAGATCTTAAGCACAAACCTAATGATGCATATATCAAGGGCTTAGAAACACAAGAGCAAGCCAATCCCAATGCAGTAGACAGGAAGAGGAAAGACTAGGGCAGAAATTAATGCAGCGGAGAGTAAGTAAATGTATATAGCATCTTGGGGAGGGGGGCAACACTGATAGAAGCCTAGCTAAAGTAGCCAGAAGAGAGAGACACAAATTAATAAAATCAGAGATAAAAATGGGAAATCAGATTCCAGTGGAGTCAAGAGGGTGGTGAGGGAGTACTTTCAAAGCTCATGTTTCAGAAAACTAGAAAGGCCCAGGAAATGGGTGCGTTCTTAGACACAATAGACTAATAAGCTATTAGATGAAAATCATTTAGAATAGACTTTTAAAGTCTCCAACAATGAACCCAGGACTGAGTACTGCTGAGTTCTGCCAAACTTTAAAGGAACTTAGCATCCCGTACCCTCTGACTGTTCCAAGAAAGTCACTCTGTAGTTATACCAACCCAAATGAGGTAAGGACATAGCAGAGAAAACTGGGGCCACATTCACTTGAGGAATGTTGGCACAGAAATCCATGTAGGTAGGGCTGGAAAGAAGGCTCAGGGTGAGGCACTTGCTGTATAGGCTTCAGGATGGAGGAATAGCAGGATTCCAGTGGGCTGAAAGGGAAATGGGAAGGGGGAGGGAGGTGGATAAAATAAGATGTCTGAAAAATCCATAGGAATCATACTATTAACTATGCACCAAAACAAAACAAAACAAAAACAAAAGCAAAAATATTCAAAACACACACAGAACAACCTAAAAAGCAAATGACACCCCCCCCAAACTGTATTATATACCCCATTCTGTGTATAAGTTGGGTTGATGGTGCTTCCTCCAAGAGAGAAAGGCCACCTAACAAACACCCCAGTCCCAGACATGAGAATCCTTCTTTTGGGGTTGCCCAGGGCTGTCCAAGAGACTCTCAGAATATAAAGCCTGTAACTGTTGGACTTGGTCCCCCTGGAGGTTGACCAGATGGAGCGCCTCATCCCTGAGGATGCTTATGCTTCCTTCAAGTCTTGTACTTCAGGTGAGGTGGTCTCTCTTTCCCTTCTCTTAAACGAGACCCATTTTACTCGTGCATAAAAATAAAATCACAAAATGAATACAGTGCTGCAGTCTTTTCTAAAGAGAGGTTGGCGCGGTGGATGAGTGGTTAAGAACCCTTATGGTGAGCCGGGTGGTGGTGGCACATGCCTTTAATCCCAGCACTTGGTAGGCATAGGCAGGCGAATTTCTGAGTTCGAGGCCAGCCTGGTCTACAGAGTTAGTTCCAGGACATGCAGGGCGACACAGAGAAACCCTGTCTTGAGAAAAAAAAGAACCCTCATGACTCTTTTTCTCAACATCTTTGTCAGACAGCTCACAGCCACCTGTAACTCCAGCTCCCGGGGCTCCATTCCTCTCTCCGTACTCCATGGGAACCTGCACTCACATGTGAACATACCCACCCACACACCCAGATGATTAAAAGTGTGACCCACCTGTACCCACTCTGGGTGTGGACTTACAGGACTCCCAGACAGCATAACATCGAGCTGCTTCCATGTGGGTGCTGTTGCTCCTTTGTCCACAGTAGCCAGGATATGGGTGTCCTGAACAGATAAATATATCAGGAAGGCGAGGCGCATATTCTCTGAGATCACTCATTAAGTGATGTTAGCCACTCTCAGCATTTTCTAATGCAGTCTGGCTTTCAATTCATGAATGGAAGCGGGCATGCGTGCATGTATGTCTTTGTATGTGCGTGTACACACAGAGATCATGAAAGAGGGGGAGGAGGTATAAAAGGAATGAGATAGTGGAGCAGGAGGAGGGGCCGGTGTGCTGTGGGAGGAGGAGCAGGGAGTGTTTTGGTGGGAAGGAAGGGGGTAGGGAGGGCAGAGAGGGAGAGAGACAGGTAGAGTAACATATAATATACATGCATAAACGGCCACATGTCACAGTGATGCCCATTTAATTTGGAGGCTAATAAATTTTTTACTTTAAGGTAACTAGAGCATGTTCCTCCGGGGCTTAGGTGTGCAGTGCCTGTAATTTTGAGAAGAGTAGATTCCTGCTTATCATTTCTGGTTCTCAGCAGCTGCTGGGAACATTTCTCTCAAGCTGAGAACCAGACAAGGACAGTGTCTGGATGGTGGCAGCTCCCAACCAGGCAGGGCAGGATTATCATCAGTGGCTGGCTTATGGCTCTTGGTTTACCTCTATCTAGCTCTGTGACCCAGCCCAGTTTCCTAATCGCTCATTAATCCGCAGAGAGCTCTGTCTTCACAACTAAACAGTTGTATCTTTAGATTCTACACTGACTTTTTTAGTTCAGGCGTGAAGTCCAAAGTCTGATGAAAAAAAATCACAAAAATCACGATTGTACATATTTTACTAAACAGTAGTGGGACACACAGTGGGGTGAACTTCAGTAAAAACCTGGGGAGCTAGCAAAAAGCTGTGTGGATTCAATGTTGACATTCTGGATCCTTGAGTACAGAAATGGCATAAAAGGGTTATTGGAAAAAGAAGTATCTGAGCTATGCAGGATGGGGTGGGGTGAGGGTAAGGCCTAGTACACACACACACACACACACACACACACACACACACACACACACACACACACACACACACACACACACACACACACACACACACACACACACACACACACACACACACACACATGCACACTCACACACTCACACACACACACACACACAAATGCTACACTTAGAATTGATTCATTTTTTTTTAATGTGTATAAAAAGTAAAACCAGCCATAGGGGAGTGGCTGAAAGCAAGGAATGTAGTCAATATTTTATAAGCAGATGAAATCAGCTGCCATTTCTGTTGTGAAAAGGAAAAGATCTGTACCTCGAATAAGATACGTGAACTAAACTAAACTGAATCAAAATATTTCACAATATAAATTAAGTGTTAAAATTGGAACTAACAGAAGTCATGTGTTCTGGTCAATTCGGATTGTCAGTTTTGATTGACTGACACACAGCCTGGCGTTAGTTAGACACACCTGGGGTATATCCATAACTGTGGTCACGGAGGGCTTTGGCGAGTCGAGGAGACCTACCCATGAGCATCAGTCGCTCCCCCCCCCCCCCGCGAGTTCTAGACATAGTGGAAATGGGGAGGAGCCTGCAGGACACTGGCACTGTGCTTTCTGCTTGGTAGTATGCACCAGGCTGTTGCCCCCACGTTGAGCCCTCACTCCCCCTCCCTACCCTGCACCACACTGCCCCCATTTGCTTTTTGTTTGCAGTGACAAGCAGTAAAAATCTTCTAAAGATTTATTTTAAAATGTATTGTGTGTGTACATATGTGCACATGAGCACTGGTGTGTGGTGCTCAGAGCGTAGCTTCCTAGGGTCTGTTCCCCTTGTCTCCTTTACCAGGCCTGCACAGCATGCACTCTTACATGCTGAGTTGCCTTACTGGCCCTGAGAATTTTTCCTAACTCTGTTGTATTTTAGTAACGTATTGGCTGGCTCAGTGTTTTAACCATAGGTTTGCCAGGCACATACTCCATATGAGATGCATGTATATGTTGTTGCTGTGACCCTTAACAGACTGTTTAGTGGAGGAGTCTGTGTAGATTAATGTGCAATGTATATAAATCATTCCTTTATTTCTGTATCCAAGTGGTCTTTGGATTCTTATACTGTGCATCCAACATGTAGAGCTGAGGACCTTGGATTTTCACAGAGATTGCTTGTGAAGCTCATGGCGGATGTATGGGCTCAGCGAACACAGCCAGAGACGTTGGCAGTCCATGGTGCCTGCAGCTGTGTGGGACCTAAAGCACACGTGGTAAAAATCAGTAAAACCTTAAAGGAAAGCAGCAGAGAGCTTGGACCCAGAATGCCCCCAATACAGATGCTTTCAGGCCGGGTGTGGTGGCTCACGCCTTTAATCCCAGCACTCGGGAGGCAGAGGCAGGTGGATTTCTGCGTTTGAGTCCAGCTTGGTCTACAAAGTGAGTTCCAGGACAGCCAGGGCTATACAGAGAAACCCTGTCTTGGAAAAAAACAAAAACAAAAACCAGATGCTTTCAGAATCTGTGAGACTGGGTCTTGGTGCTGCAAAGATGGATGCCATCCTCCTGGGTTTAAGTGGCCTTCCTGTCGCTGCGTCCCACACAGCCTCGTCTACCGGTGCATGCCACTGCACCCAGCCTTAGGGATTCTAGGATGATTGACAAGGGATAATCCATCTTTGTTAGTTTTCTGTACGGTCCCTGCCAGCACATTCATGGCATGCTCAAATAACAGTGACTAGGACATCCCCCCTCCAGGATATCCTTGTAGGGTGCAGCATGAGAGGAGGGGATTGTTGGGCAACTCGGCCTTAAAGTGGAGGTTCTGGGGGAGCCAGCACTCAGTACCTGCTGGGAAGTCTGCCCGAGTTTCTGTATGGCAGGTTTGCTGTTGGTGCCACCTTCTTAAATGGTTCACGTTTTTGTCTACCACTCTAAAGCTTGGGCATCTTCCCTCCCCAGACTCCTTTCAGGCTCCTCCTCCTCCTCACAAGATCCTTGTTGGGACGCCCATTCCCACATCCAGACTGACCACCTAACCCCATGTGCTCATGACTTTGTCTTCACTCATATATAACAGCAGTCACTTTCTTTAGCTAACATAAGTTAAAACTTTGTCAGGAGAGTGACCGCCGTTTGCTTGTTGTTGTTACATAAAATGAAGTAAGATCTTAAAGAACTGTTGGGAAAAAATTGCTAACTCTGGAAATGCAGTAGGGAAAGCATGCACCCGAGACTTTAAAGTCTAACTGCTGACTCTCCAAACTTGTCTGTAGATGGAAGAACTGGTGGATCCGCGGCATCCTCACGCTCACCATGATCTCCCTCTTCTTCCTGATCATCTACATGGGGTCCTTCATGCTCATGCTTCTGGTAAGCGATTGGCGTCTTCCTGGGTGCCTCTGGGCTTTAGTGTGCGTGTATCATCGAAGGCATCTGAGCCGAAGTTTTGGCAACAGCAAATTCAGTTCCTTTAAGCATTTTCCAACATGAAATAATCTAGGCTCATCTTACTGTCTGCAAAATGGATCCTCAGTGTGCTCATTCATCAGAGACAGTGTACTTTTCTACGGAGGCATCTATGTATCCAGTATCGTGCAGAGCATTGAACATATCACTTCCATGTATTTACCTCTGAAGAGTTCCCCGACTTCAAGCAAGTTATTGTAGCAGCAGAAGTGTTCAGTTAACCAGATAATTCTCTAGCACTAGGTAAATAGTGATAAGTCTTTTTGTGGATGACGTGTTAAGCAGAAGGGTAGAGAGGCATGTTATCCAGTGTGAGACAGGGATAACAAAAGGCATATGGAGAGGTGATGCCCACATCTGATCCTGGAGGTTACACAGAGAAAGTAAGGTGGATTTCAGGGTGGATCCCCAGTGGCAAGGCAGGGTTTAGTGAGAGAGATGGTGCCTCTCCTGCGCAGGATCTAGGTTGGCCTGTGGATGGCCGCCAGAGATGAGACTGGAGATCTGGCTAGAAGCCTTTCTGGGGGATTTAGATGTGCATGGGAAGCCAAACAAGTCATGAAGGCAAACGGATAACTTAAGCTCTTACTTCATCCTTTGATAAATGCCTTCAAGGTGACTGGTGTGCGCCAGCCATTACAGTAGCCCTGGGGTATGCTAATGGCGGCGCTGAGAAAATCATCCCAGTCTTTGTTTTGATGGAGTTTACTGTTTACACTGTAAAGAACGGATTAGCTGCTTCTAATCACAAACTGTAGTGTGTTAATGAGAGCAGGAAAGGAGTTGGAGGACTTTCTGGAAGCCTTGTGCCACACAGGAGCTTCCTTCTGAAGGTTGTGTAGGAGTCAGGGAGGAGAAGGGAGGAGGTGGGAGTAGAGGTGTTCCTCACAGAGAGTGTGGGCCTGGTAGTGGCAGCCAGGAGGAGTCCATGAGTTCAACAGATTTATTAGGGGTTCCAAGGTATCCAAGCATGGCTTAGCAGTGAATAGTGACACTCATCCTTGGAGTGGATGTCCCTCATTATTATGAGGGTGACCTGAGAAGGTGACAAGGCTTTCTGGGTAAAACTGAACTCCCTCTCCTGGCCAGTCCCCACTGCTACCACCGTGGTACCAGGCTCTCCCAATGCACACTTGTACAGCGGGCAGCTGTGCCTTACTGCTTTCTTATCTTGTCTCAGTTTGTTCAGTCCCTCCCTGCGTATACCTTCCCATTCTCCTGCCTCCTAGAGCATCCGAATGCTTTACCCGGCTTACCCGTCTACCCATCTTTTTCCATAGAAAAAACATAGAAGTTTTTCTATGAAACTTTAGGGGAGTTTCATAGAAAGCCCATTTCTAAACAAGCATGGTGGAATAACACGCCTGTTGTTCCAGCAGAGGCGGGAGGGTTAAAGTGTGAAGGTGTGAAGCTAATCTGAGACGTGAAGGAGTTCTAGGCCAGTCTGCAGCTGCTAGCAAGACCTCATCTCAAAAACAAACAAACAAGATGAAGTACTTTCTTTAAGCCCTCACTTTAGGGCGTGCTGGCTGCCACGGGACACATCTTAGTTCACACGGAGTGTCCCTCTGTCCCCTTGTTACAGTTCTTGGGTTGTGCTCAATGAAGCCAGCTTTCTAGTGATGTCATTACTGTGCACAGTAGGATATAAAGGCATAGAGAAGGTGCTGTGAGAGGTTTCCCTGCCCCCTCTAATAATTCACATTAGAGGATTCACTGTGACTGTCCTTAGCCTTTCTATTGTGAGGATGGAAACAGATGGGACATTCTCACAAGTACTCCAAGTCTACCATCAACTGCCCAAACCTACACCAGGCTACTGCCAGGTATTTTTCTTTTGCTCTTTTAATTTTTGCTTTAAAAATCATTGCTATAACAATACTATGATTAAAGTTTGTGCCCTATTTTTCAAAGTGTGGTATTGTTCTACCATCTGTATCCACCAGCTGTGGTAGGTTCCACTATCTAACGGAATGTGAAGCGTCATGGGATTTAAGTCACTGTGCTATTTTTAAACACTCTGGTTATGTTCTGTTTCTGTAATGAATAACACTATGGTGAACATACTTCAGAACAAAAACCTTCTGATTTCTTACATCAGATTATTTTCTTAGAATAGATTCCTCAAATAAAAACAGGCTTTCTTGTTTGCATATCCTTTAGATGGCATTCAACATGCCCAAATCCTGTGTCTGGTCTGGCCGCAGTCTTGTGTGAATCTGTTGGTCCAGGTTTTCCTGGCTATTCCATGTTCCTTCTCATCTGTAGCCCCACTGCTTATGGTGTGACGCCCCCTAAAAGGTTCCTAAGTGAAGGCTTGGTTCCCATCTGGAGGATGTCCACACTGAGAGATGCTAGATCACCCACAAGGTCTGACCTAGTGAGCACTGAGAGATGCTGGATCTCGGGGCCTGACCTGATGGAAGTGTTGGGAGGTGTGGAGACTGACTGGTGAGGCTGTTTGAGGAAGTAGATCAGAGAGGTGTGGGTTTGGGGCTGTATCTTGTCCTGGGCTTGTCTCTATCCCAGTTTGTGCTTCCTGGCCTCCTCTGTGCCCTCCTGCAGTGGTGTTCTGCCTCAGCATAGGTGCCCCAAACCTAAATTGAAACCTTTGAAGTCCTTTTATGTCATTTTTGATAGGTGGTACAACCCCAGTTTCCTTCTTGACAGACTCCAGTCTCCCTGGTCCTCTGTGCGATGCCCTCTGCTGGTGTGGTCATGTCATGTCATGTCATGTCATGTAGCCTGCATTACTGTCTCTGCTTTGCCATCTCCCCAGACCATGCTCACTCTCTCTGTTGACAAATACTCGGGCCTTTCCTCTCCTGTCACCCCTCACAGTGTAGCTCTGTCTGTACCCACATCTGTACACGGACAGCTCGGAAGTACTCATACTTACCTCGACATGCCCCAGTCCTCTGCAGGCATGGCTGCTGATCTCCCACCCCCCACAGGTATCCACGCTCATTTCCACGTGCCATCAGCGTTTTGAGCTTAGCACATAAGCTCTGAGTGCACGTGCCCTGACTCATTTTCAGGTGTCCTCAGTGACGAGAGCACTGGGCTTCTAAAGAATTGGCTGTTGTTTTTAAGGGTCTTAAGACATCGATCAGTCATTGAACTTCTCTCAGTGATTATTGCTACCAATATCAATGGTACAGGGTATCAGTTCCTGTGTAATCTCCTAGTCCTTAATAATATAAATACATTTTAAAGATTTTTAACTCCAGTTTTGAATTTCTTATTTTGATTTCCTCAGACATTCCTGTATTCTTGCAAGCTGTAATAATCATCGTACAAATAACATAAGCTGTTAGATAAAGCCACCCCCCACCCCCCGCCCAGTAAAGCAGCATACAGTGCTGACTGAGTATTCATGAAGACCGCATCTCGGCACTTGGCATTTTAAAAGCCAAGTAAATGGATTGGCTTGCCATGTTGTCTTTAACACTGAACATTGTCTCCATTCTGTGATTTGTTTCGTGAAAACAACTTCTTATTTCATATATACACAAAGGTTATTTGAAGACCTTTCAATCGCCTTTGTTTTTATAATACATGAATGACTTGTTGCCAGCACTCCTTATACTTGGATACAACATATCTTACTGTGTGGCTTTTTCATAGCATGTGATTAGACATAAAATAATAAATAGCTTTAAAATATCCTAAATGGAAGATTTGAGAAGACTAATTTATAGAAACCAGTCTCTCTCTCTCTCCCTCTCTCTCTGCCCCCCATATGTGTGCGTGCATGTTTGTGTGAATGCACGCATGTATACTTGTGTGTGCGTGCACACGTAGATGCCAGAGACTAATGCTGCGAGTTTGTTTCCAGCTTTCCTCACCGTATCTTTTGAGGCAGGGTCTCTCCCTGAGTCTGGAGGCTCTGCTGTGGCAGGCTGCTGCCAGTGGGGCCTGGGCTCTGCCTGCTGTCTTCCCACCCCTTCCCACCCCCACCCCCCACCCCCTGTGCTGGGGTTTGACCTTCAGGCAGGTGAACTTAGGTCCTCCTGTCTGTTATCCACTGCCTCATTTCCACAAACTTAATACTAAATACTAGAAGAAGTAATAAAAAAACACATATTCAGACATGAGTTTTGAAAATTTAGTATTTTAGATTGTAATCTATAAATATGTGATATAATCCCAAGATCTTTCTTAAAAAGTTTTTAAGCTCTCTAAGCTTATAGAAGTCTTATTTTATACATGATTGTATCCTCAGCCCTTGGGTGTGCTCTCTAGGGGAAGGAGAGTGGGCTCTTACGTGCACACTGTCTCCTCTTACGTGCACACTGTCTCCTCTTGCGTGCACACACTCTCCTCTTGCATGCACACTCCTCTTGTGTGCACACTCTCTCCTCTCTCCTCCTGCTTCAGGTGCTTTCATTGTGCCCTTTGCAAACTAAGTCTTGGAACTGATGTAGGCCAAGCTGAAGTCAGATGCTGTGATTTCTCCTGGATCCATGGGTATCTTTGAGAAGGACTGTGAGTAGTACGTCAGTCCATAAACACAAAGACACCATGCAAGCAGAGCTCTGTGAACTTTGTTGCTGGGGCAGAGTGTGCATGTGTGGAAGGCTAGCGTGACCGTTCAGAATAACTGACACTGTTGCTGGCTCTGGGATGGTTTGCGCAGCTGGCAGGAGGAGGAGGAGATTTTGTGCTTACTTTTCTTGGACTTTTTTTTTTAAAGGTAGGGTCTTACTATTTGGTTGCTGCTGACCTGGAACTCACAATAGAGACCAGGCTAGCTTTGAACTCTCAGAGGTCTGCTCCTTTGCCTCCTGTGGGCTAAGATTGAAAGTCCCTGCTGCCATCTTTATACATGGAACACGTGACTAAAGATGCATACCTCCGACCACGCTTCTGTAAGTCAGCCTTTTCCTACACTGATGTAAGAGACATAAATGGAAAGGCTAGAGCTGCGCAGAGAGGTGGGCAGCCAGAGGCCAGTCTGCTCAATAGTGTGAGGCCCTGTCTCAAAATGAAACGATTATCTTGAGAAATGGTGTGAATACACAGAAATAAGTAATCAAAATAAATGGATAAGGCCTGCTGTGCTGCCAAGGAGATGCTAGCCCCACACTTTAAACTGCTGAACAGGCTTCTCTTGGGAAGATCGCTGACCTTCATTTAAACATCCTTCTGCTACCCAGTTAGACCCACTTCATTGAAAGAGTGAGTGTGGCCTTTTTGCTATTGTCATTTAGAATAATTAAAAGTTCGTAGATTAAGATTTCTAAAACACATGTGTCAAGGACTTGCTTTTCAGTAACACAGCAGAGATAGATGCACTGCGAACCATGTGACCACGCTGTGTTTTATTTTCAGGTTCTGGGCATCCAAGTGAAGTGCTTCCAGGAGATCATCACCATCGGGTACAGGGTCTACCACTCCTATGACCTCCCGTGGTTTAGGACACTAAGTTGGTGAGTGGCCATGAAACACTAGAGATTGGCAGGTCGGACTTCACTCCTAAGTTCTGAAATCACAGGACGATTCTGGAGAAAGAGACAGGCGGAGCCACTGAATTTGTAAAGATGAAAGTGGCCTTTGCTCCTTGTCTGGCACAGGCAGTTTAGTCTCTGTAATGATATCTAATTAATGATATATATATATATATATATATATATATATATATATATATATATATATACTGTTTTAACTCCTCCATGATCATGAGTTTATAAAAAGCTTAATTATCTTTTCCCTCAAATAGTCAAGAGAACACAAAATATTTGCTATGTACCATACATGTAAAGTTTTGCTGTATGTACTTTAAAATCAGATCCTCATCCCTAGCAAGACCCCGACTGCGAAACACAGCACAGTGAGTGGTCATGCCCTTAAGGGAGTTATTCCACTCACATCCTCCAGGGAGCCATTGGCTTACTAAGACAGATGTACCTCACCCTCGCAGCTTTGAATATTCTAAGTAGTGCCCTACCCAAGTTCTGCAGCAAGAGCCTGTAACCCTAGTTCTGGCATCCAACAACCACAGCAACACACTCAGATGCTGACTGTCTGAGGCAGGGGGACCATTAGAGCAGAGCCAGCCTAAGATATACATAGTAAGATCCCGGAGGTGGGGGTGTGGCAGGGTGGGTAGGTGGCTGTCAGTGAGAGATGATTGTCTTCTGTCAGGTCTCTTCACTTCTCATAAGAGATGTGGAAAACACACACATGTACACACACATGTGCACATGCACACTCACACATATGCACACACACACACACACACACACACACACACACACACACACTAAATTAAGAATCACTGCTCACCGGGAGCCCTCTGGCATTGGGAAGAACTGAGCCGGCAAGGCCTGTAGAGGGAGCAGTGAGGGAGGTGCTCACCATGGCTTCCGCCTTTCCCTCTTTGCTCGCTGTGGCGCAGTGTGGCTGTGTCCTCCAGTATTTGTTCTTAAACCCGGGACCACTGAGCAGCTAAGAATTCTTTTGACTATAAACTTAATGATATGTGTGTGTGTGTGTGTGTGTGCATAGGCATAGGCATAGGCATGTGGGCCCATGTCTTGTACTTTGCCGTTGCTGTCTCTGATGCTATAATGTGAGTTAGACACATGAACTGCCTTTGGGCTGCTGGTTGCCGTTGGCTGACGGGTTTAAAGCT
Source organism: Mus minutoides (assembly GCA_902729485.2). Classification (NCBI taxonomy): domain Eukaryota; kingdom Metazoa; phylum Chordata; class Mammalia; order Rodentia; family Muridae; genus Mus; species Mus minutoides. Next base: position 1,660,862 of record LR749532.1, read on the forward strand.
AAATTTAAGATGAGGAGATGGCACTGTGGTAGCACATTTTGGATGAGTCACCTAATTGGATTTTGATCTTAGTATTGGCATCAAAATGTAGGGACTGATTGTGTGATCACATTTGATCAGGAAAGCATTTCAACACAGCAAGCTAATGGGTTTAAATTCCAGGTACTTCCTCCTGTGTGTGAACTACTTCTTCTATGGAGAGACGGTGGCTGATTACTTCGCCACGTTTGTTCAGAGGGAGGAGCAGCTGCAGTTCCTCATTCGCTACCACAGGTTCATATCCTTCGCCCTCTACCTGGCAGGTAACTCGTGGTCGCTCTACCAACTTGCAGTTCATGGTTGCCAATGGTTGCGTAGGCTGTTTAAATGCATTTTTGGTTTTCCTGTTGCATTTTATTCTGGGCTCTCCTAAAACTATTTCTCACATATAAAACTATTTACTCCACTATGGTCTTAAGTAGCATTTACATTCTAGTGGCAATTAAATAGAAATACATAATTATAGCATTCCATATTCTTGGGATTTTTCTTTTTAGTTCATAGTTTTTAAAAAAAAACTTTGAAACACAGAGAATGTGTTAATCAAATATAATTTATAGAGAAAATTTTACAAGTATATATTTATAATGTCCCTAGGGAATAAAGCTTTCTTCTAGATTAACCAGGTCGTCTTTTGGAGATGTCACACTCTGTATGCAAGTTTGCTTACAGGACGCTCGCTGGCCTCCTTTTTATTGCTTCAGATTGAAAGTCGGGTGTTTAAGGACGAGCTGGGATGCACCGACAGCTCCAGTCTGTTCTTGTGAGGTCTCTCATCCCTGCTCTGACACTATGACATGAGGGTGTGGGACACTGGGGGGACTGGCGCTGGGGCTTTTGGAGAATGGGGGGCTTTTTCTAAAAGATCTTTCTCACTTTTTTTGTTTTGTTTTGTTTTCGAGACAGGATTTCTCTGTGTAGCTCTAGCTGTCCTGGAACTCACTTTATAGACCAGGCTGGCCTCAAACTCAGAAATCTGCCTGCCCCTGCCTTCCAAGTGCTGGGATTAAAGGCGTGCGCCACCACTGCCCGGCAATCTTTCTCACTTTATATCAGCTTTTTCCCCATTCAATCCTGTTTTCTGTTTGTTTGTTTTTTCCACTCCTTAACTTAAACAGTTATTAATTGGGGACTGGAGAGATGGGCCAGTGGTTGAGAGCACTGGCTGCTCTCATCAAGGACCATGGCTTGGTTTTCAGCATACACGTGGTGGCTCACAATTGTCCAGGGGACCCATGCAGGCTAAACACTCATACACATGAAATCAAATAAATCTTTAAAGAGTTATTGATGGTACATTCACAAAAGATGCATTCTTAGAAATAATAGTCCCTAAAATATCCCTGTTCTTTCATTCTGGAGGCGGCTGGTCCATTAGAATTCTAGGCAGCTAGAGAGAGTGTGGTCATGAAGAGATGGCAGTGACTGGCCTGCTGAAAGGTCCCCTTAAGGTTCTGTAGTGTGAGGCAGAGGGCTGTTGGCTATCAGTACGTGCCCATGCCACCATATCTTGCTTCCTCTCGCCAGACAAGCTTGGTTTCTTTGAATGAAGACCTGAGTCCAAGGTAGAGTCTTTCTTTAGGAGATAGGAATATACCTCAGTCTGCAGATCAGTGGCACCTCACCCTTGCTGTTTAAAAAAAGTCAATGGTGTTAGCAGGAAAGAGCTCTGTGGTGGCTTCTGTTTTTTCTGGGTTGTTCATTTGTTTTGTTTTGTGCCTTCTGGTGTGGCTCATCTCCCAGTATGCCTTCTGTCGTTATTCCTGACAGTTTCATGTTGCTACTATAATTGCTTGGCAAGATTAATGGTTAATTAAAGTATAAACGATTTGTGCTACTTACTAGTTTTTTAAAAGTCAGTTTCTAGAGATTTGCAATGTCAGCAGTATCTTGCCCAGACTACTCTCAGGTTCTCTGTCTCCGTAAATGATGCACATGCTTGTTTCTTATTGGTATTATTTGTTTTGATGTTGACTTCTTATTAAATCCTGTCTCACGTTCCACACGCTCAGGCCTTTTGGTCATGGTTTATGGTATCTAACAGGTACTCAAGCCATGCCTTCACTTCCTGTTGAGCCAAATACCATCTCATTTCTGTTCTTAGTTTTAAGAGATTTTTACTTTATATATATGAGTGTTTTGCCTGAATATGTGTCTGTTCAGGGCCTGAGGAGTCCAGAAGAGGGCAGTGGACCCCAGCAGCTGGAATTAGAAATGGTTGTGATCTGCTGAGAATCAAGCCATGGTCCTCTGGAATAGCAGCCAGTGCTCTTACCTAACAAACCAGCCCTCCAGCCCTACATCAGTTTTGACCTTTTCACCTCTCCTCTACTGAAGCAACTGCCCTACCTTCTTCCCACACAGTTCAGCTTTTAGAGCCTTCCATATTGTCTGTAGGCGAGCTTACATGTAGTATAGTATTCTGTGGTTTTTTGTTTTGTTTTGTTTTCAAATGTCCACACAATCGAGAGAGCGTGTCTTTTATATCTTTTTACCTTGTTTTCTGGGGGTCTCTGGGCCCCTCCTCCTGTGGACCAGCTTCACAGAAGCTCCCTGCCTTTGTGATTTAGTTCTTTCCGTGGTCCACCAACCTTTTGGACATCACCCCTGCCTTGAAGAGGCAGGGTACCCAGTAGTGCCCTGTGTGAGGTGCAGAAGAACATGCCTTGTGTTCCTGGAGTCTCCTCAGTCTGTCTTCATAACTAATGTCATGACTTGGGGTGGGGGTAGAGGAGTTGTGTCTGCTGCTGGCCATTCACCTGATGCTTCTGCTTCCACTGTCTGTATCTGTTCTAGGGAAGACCCTTCCTTAGTCAGCCCTGCTGTCTCAAACGATTGCCTTCTGTTCTCTCTTCTGCTTGGTCTTCATCGTCGTATCTCCCAGCGGCATTTCAGCGGCTGCCAGGCTGAATGGGAATGAGTGCACTTGCATACAGCCACGTTGACATGGGCTGCATTCTCCCTGTGTCATAACACAGCCCAGCAGTGTCTCAGTTCTGTGGGCTGACAGGGATAGCCAGGGTTTCTACCACAGGGCCTAAAGTCATCGGAGTCTAAGTATGGGAGGGCTGGACCCGTGCCCGCTGCTGACCAGGCTGCTCTGCTCTCATAGGCTGCATTCTGAATGGGAAGCATGCCAAAATCCTAAAAGTCTTGTTAAAGGTAAACAAGCGAGAGCTCAGTGCAGCTGTCTTGATGCCGTAGAGCCGTACTTCCTGTCTCCAGAGCCTTACTGAAGTTACTCCAGAAATTTCCAGAGTATTCAAGCCTGTGTGTTCCTGTCTCCCCTCCGCTACTTTCTTAGACAGAGAAGAGCAGATTATTCTATAGTTTCCAGTTACTGTACTTGAGGGTGGCTTTATACCCACACATCTAAACCCACCTGTGCCTCCTGAACTGTAGTTATGTCAGAATGCCACTTGCAGTCCAATGGGCACAGTGTGAAGCTGCAGCTTCCTCCCTCCCCCTCCTCCCCTTCTTCCTCCTCCTGCCCTTCCTTCCACCCTTGATGGTTGGAGCTCAAGCTTGGGACAGCTTCTGTTGAGCAGAGACAGTGAACAGTTTTTTTGTTTCTATTTATACATTTACACACCGTCTCCTAACCAACTCCTTTTCAGTGACTGTTCTATACAAGAAAGTTTTAGAATCTCATCGAATACATTTATTGCTGTTTTCTTTTTCCCCAGTGATGATATGATTTCTGCCACAGACATATTTTACCACGAGCATTAGTAGGGTCACAGAAGCTCATCTGAAAGCTACCAGTCATCTTTTAAAACAAACACTGAAGTTCTTCCTAATGCTAGGGTCCTAGTGAGGCCACCCCGAGTGCATAAGGGCAAACAACAGATAACTCCCCCTGCAGGCAGAGCCTGTGAGCTCTAGGTCCTCTGGCTGACTGCACAAATGCAAATGGGCAAGAATTAAAGGAGCAGGGAGGAGTGCCTTTGCTCTGAGAAAGGCTGGGTCCACAGACACCTTGGAGAAGAGGTGACTAGTACCACAAGAGTGAGGAATGGGCGGGCCTCTGTCATCATCCCAGGAGGAGGGACCAGCTAGCTGAGCCAGGGGCAGAGTTGAGAGGTGATGGCATGTCTAAGCCTGGAAAGTACATACAGGCATCTTTAGAAACTGTCTGTGTCTATGGGAAGGATTTGGACTTCTCCCAGGGAAGCCCCTAGGGGATTCCACTCCAAGAGAAGAGTTGGTTGGGAGCAGTTTACAGGGCGACGTGAGGAGACAGAGCCTGAATCCTGCAGGTTTGTACTCGTAATGGAGGAGTATAAATCTTAACCAGTCCTTCTAATCCTTTCAAACAGTGCTGCTCCCTAGTGACTAAGCATTCCAATACAAGAGCCTCTCAAGTGTGGCCCGAAAGTGGCCCTGCTAGGCTGGAGGCACCAACCACACCTCTCACTGTGTGTTCCTCTCAGTAAATTCCTAGAGCTCTGTGCTGAGCCTGTGTGTGTGCTGGAATGACTGGAAGTCTCAGATGGGGTGTGTCCATGCACGGTGCTTGTGAGTGCTAGTGTGTGTGTGTGTGTGTGTGTGTGTGTGTGTGTGTGTGTGCGCGCGCGCGTGCGTGCATGCTCTCACATATGTGCTGAATGACTGGTGCTTGTCAGTTCTGTCACCTTTTTGCCTTGTCTGTTGTCTTGATGGGAATCTTTACATTGAGAGCAGAACAGTGAGCCTGACAGACGGAGCTGGACTTCGGAATGGTATGGGGAAGTGGGAGGCACTGTGTTCATAGATGTTACAGTGTGAAAGGGCATTGTGGAAACGTTGGTTTTATTGCAGTGATCAAAGGGCTTTGGAAAGTGTGTCTTAGCTGGCATTAAAAGCAAAGATGGCCTAAGCTGTTTCACTGACATTAAATTTTGTTGGAATAAAATGTATGCAACTCTGTGTCTGTCCTTATCAGAGGCCATGAAATTCAATGATGTGCATCCTGTCATACAAGGGGACTCACTGACCGGGTCTGGAGGTCATTCTGACATTTAGATAATCTTGTCATTATCTGATTTAGGTAATCTTGTCACAAAGTGAATTTGACTGATAAGCAAAGAAAAAAGTCAGTGAGACTGGCAATAATACCAGCTTCTCCAGAGACAAGCAAAATTTGCATAAAGACAAACACCTCATAGGCTGGGCCCCTGAGGATTTGCACTGCTTAGGAATGAGAGCAAGCATGTAGTCGCAAGCCCTGTAATGACAGGTACAAGTATGGGGTGTTGGACCCCAAAAGCCATCACCAGCTACAGTCACGTGGTCACTCTGAATACATTTATATGTGGTGGTTTGGTGTCCTTAAAAAAATTTTAAGGTATTTGATCAATCCCCTTTGTCAGCAATTCTTTTAAAACTCTAATGTGACTGGTTTGCATGGTAGCTTCCCCATTACCTACTTTTTAAACCTTTGTGTAAAGCTGTATCTAAGGGTAGGAATGAGCCCACCTAAGGCCCCAGAATGTATTTAAGACAATGCCAGAAGCTTTTCTGTCAAGTAGTATAACCCAGCAGAGAGTGAGGAATGAGTTAGCGAGCACCTCATGTGCATACGTAGGCCTGTCCTCAGGGCTGTTAGGGCTGAAGCAGTCACGTGCTTACTGAGTTGCATAATCACTAAAAGTAAAATTTAAGACAACCAGGCTCGTTGTCCTGTCTTCTGTCTCTTCAGCTGCAGCTGCTCATGCCTGCCTAGCTCACTTTTTTTTTTTTTTGTATTTTTCATTTGGAATATCATAAATGTTTGCAAAGTTATAAACTGTAAACACATTTTCTGAAAGTTTCCAGTTTCTCCTTCCCTTTTCCTGGTGTGCTCGACCGTGTCATTTGCTTCTGTTCTGTAGGGTCATCTCTGAGGAATGCTTGGGATGGGATATTGGATACTCATCTCTGCCTCAGCACCTCCAGCTCAGTCAGGGCAGCCACACTGAGAGCTGTTACACCATCAGAGCTGAGTGTGCCCGCGTGTGCCCGAGTGTGCCTGCGTGTGCCCGAGTGTGCCCGCGTGTGTCGGGCATGCTCTAGTTTGCTTTCTGCTGCAGTGAAAAAGCACTGATCCAAAGCAGCCCAAGGAGGAGAAAAGAGCTTATTGGGTTTATACATTGTAGTAGCCACAGCAGGAGCCATCACTGAGGGAAGCCACAGCAGGAACCTGGGGGCAAGGAATGAAGCCCAGACCAGGGAGGAGCATGGCTTTCAGCTGCTTTCTCACACCCTCCAGGGCGACTTGGATGCCTCTGGGTGCCACTGCCCTCCCACACTGATCGTCACTCAGGGAAAGGCTCCTGATATGTCTGCAAGCCAGGGTGAAGAAGGCAGGTCCTCAGTTAATGACCCTCTTGCAGCCTCTTTGTGTCAAGTTGACAAAAACCTCACCAGCCTTTCCAGTGAATACTGTTACTTATAGTTGTTTTTTTTAATAAAAAACATGGCTATGTAAATATTCCTTGCTAGTTAAGAGGAAGGTGTGACTATATATCCAGATGCATAAAGTATATTTTCTCCAGAGTCATTAAGATATCAGATGTACACACTCTTATGGTTTAAGCATCAAATGTTTACAGTCACATAGTTATGAATGGTGATTTCATGCCAACTTTTAAAAAGAATGTTTTTCTTTGAAAATATCTAGCTTTAGATGAACTTGCTGTCTTAGTCATTGTTCTGTTGCTGTGACAGGCACCATGGCCAAGGCAGCTCTTATTTAATTATGGGCTGGCTCGCAGTTTCAGAGACCTAGTCCATTATCATCACAGCTGGAGGCATGGTGGCTTGCATGGTGTTAGAGCAGTGGCTGGTCCACAGGCTGAGAGGCCAGGTGGAGGGAGATGACAAAGCCCATCCTCTGTGACAAACTTCCTCCAATAAGGTCGCACTTCCTAATCCTTCTAATCCTTTTGATCAGTGCCTCTCCCTGGTGACTAAGCATTCAAATCCGCCTGTGAGGGCGGATAGCCATCCAACGTCCTCTCCTCTGCAGGCTTCTCTTCACTTGACTGGGTGTTTGCTTTTGTAAGGTCCCACCCAATTCTTGGCTTTACTATCCAGCCAAATGGAGCAGCTTTCAGAGAGTCCTCTCCTTCACCTGCCAACTGTGTGCCTTCTAGGAGTGTCGGCGAAGTCGCCGTCCACACGGAGGCCTTTGGTCCATTTCAAGTCCACTTTGTACAGTGTGATAGTTGTGTCTCCAGTTTGATTCTTCTATATATAGACATCTGTGAATTCGAGGAGTTGACAGGAGAAGGGGAGGGGTGGGAAGGAAAATAATAAATATGCATTCATATTAAAAAAAATCTCAATAAAGAAATAAGGAGAACATAAACCTAGTCACCTCAGCAGGAAAACTTAAGATGAGACTTTTATGTGCTTGGCAGTTGGAGCAGTACAGAATCCACATCCTTAGCCCATCTCTTTCACCCACGCTCTCTACCTCTGCTCCTAAGTGTTATTCCAGCTTTAGGACATCCCTACCAAAGAATGCTTTCTTACCAGCTTCACAGTCCAGTGAGCAGTTTACTTTGCAGATGACAAATAGAATGTAGAGAAGGTGGCCCCTGCCCACTGATAGAAAGGGCATGGGGATGGTGGCCTCTGCCGACTGCCCTTATTCTGCCGTAATCCTTGCTTGTGGATGTTCAAAATCAGTTTTCCAAAAGAGACAGAGGCAGCTGCTGCTTGGTCCTCTGCCCTGAGGAGAGATGCACCCTGGGCTGCACTGCCCCATGCACTGAGTGTAGAGATGTAAAAGCACTTTTATCTCGTGTGCTGTAGGTCAGTTGGCAAAAACAGATTCAGTTTCTGTGTAAGATTCACTCTGATCCCATTGCAGAACTCACGCGGCCTGCCCAGTTAGACTCTGTTTGTGCCGTTTTCAGGATTCACCTCTGTTAGAAGCACATCTTTACAAGGTTACGATGCTCTGTGCAAGCCTTGCACTGTGTTAGTGTAAGGGACTTTCACTGAGTTGGGCAAGTACAGTCCATCTTCCTTGTAATACGTGTCTGTGATGCCGTCATAAACACCGAGGAAGAAATCACATGAGAGTGTTATGCTGCATTTATACTGCTGGTGTGGGATACATCAAGCTACTCTTTGTCTGAATGGTGCCATGTGGGTTCCTATGGAGCAGCACGACTTGAGAGCAGGAGCGTCTGAACATTTCTTGAGGACCCAGTTCTGTGGTCCTCAGTCCTCCTTTGTGAAGCAGAGATGATGGCGGGTAGCTCCATCAAGGATGCTGGGACAATGGAGTTTATACATACACAAGCTTAGACAGGAGTTAGGAACATACAGTGTTTAATGGGCATTAGCTGACATAATAGTTGTAGACACTGAACATATTCTGTGATACTCTCAATCAACTGACATCTTATGTGGTATGATTTGTTAAACTGAAGATTGAAAATTGGGCCCTTCCCATGCTAGGCAGACACTGCCACTGACCTACCAGCCTGTTTTTGACATAGTGGAAGTTTAAGATTTATTTAAATAATGTAGGAGATAGTGATTGATTTCCGCCCCCCCCCCCCATGGAATATATCAGGCACTTTAGAGATTTCAAAATTGTTCCTTTAAGAAACTCCTGAAACCACTAAAGGAGAGGAAGCATTGGGTTGAGTGATGGCTAAGATGTGCTTGATTGGAGATGCAGGAAACTGGTTATGGAAGAGGGGGTTCATGGAATCTCGTACTTGATACAAACTCACACTACATGTCTTCTGTTGTTGAGCAGGTTTCTGCATGTTTGTCCTGAGCCTGGTGAAGAAGCACTACCGGCTGCAGTTCTATATGGTGTGTATCCGCAGCTTCCTGTAGCTGCAGTTCTATATGGTGTGTATCTGTAGCTTCCCGTAGCTGCAGTTCTATATGGTGTGTATCCTCAGCTTCCCGTAGCTGCAGTTCTATATGGTGTGTATCTGTAGCTTCCCGTAGCTGCAGTTCTATATGGTGTGTATCCGTAGCTTCCCGTAGCTGCAGTTCTATATGGTGTGTATCTGCAGCTTCCTGTAGCTGCAGTTCTCCTCTGCTTACAAGGACACATTAGCTGGGTGCTGCCATGCCAGAGCCTGGGGAAGTTTATATTTTTTCCTGTGTTCATTAGATACAAAATACTGGAGTTGAAAGGGTTTGGGGAATTAAAATTACATCAGTTCCTGAAGTGTTATGAAACATTCAAAAAAATTTCAAAGACCAAAAAAATTATATAAATGGTATGTTTGAATTCCCTGATTGTGGAGATGCATCTCTGAGACAGTCGCTAGAGCCTAGGAAGTACCTGCTGCGCGGTTTTGTGGCAGCCGACTTTGAACACCCGCTGCCAACATCAGCGCAGTGGCAGGCAGAGCGTGTGCCTTTGTGACAGTTATGGTCAGGCAGAGATTCTCGCTGCCCTGGGACTCTCTGTTCAGTGGAGAGGAGCAGTCTGTGCCTTCTAGGACCTGCATTTCTTATTTTCCTAAAGTGGAGCTGCCGGTCTGAAGTCCAGTGCAGAACTGAGGTGGGAACTGGGCCCAGCAAGGCTTATTCAGATGGGGTCGTCCTTCCCACCTGGCCTTTTCCTTAAGGAAGCCTTCTACAAATTATTCTTGCTAAGAAATTTGTAATAATTCCTAAATTTCTAATTTCAGGGGATCCTATAGTAAAATTCTTTATGATACCTAAAAACAAATAGGGCAGATTGGAAGTAATGAAGTCTCTTCTTAGGAACTGGTTCTAGAGCCACTGTGATCAGCAAATGCTATACACACCGGAGGACCTTGTGTTTCTGAATGGCCACTTGCATCCTCTCGTGTTCTTGAAATCATTTTACTTAATTATAAGACTTAACACATCCAAATCCTATGTAGTGACTAATGACAATGAGAAACAGGTCTGTGCATTTGATCCATGTATCTGTGGGGCTCCTGAATTTGTGGGTACAGGACTTATGGACCATAGAGGGCCAACTATAAAATGTTGCCTATTGAAGAATGTATTTTAAGTATAAAATACTTGGTTCTTTTAAGTGTATACCAGTAGAACAGAAGAAAACCAACATAAAAAACCTTGCTGAAATGAGAAATGAATTTTTAAGAGTAAATAAAAATCTGAATTATTTGGAAAAATCACTTCATAATTGCCAATCAAATTTTTCAGATGAATGCATAGAATTATGACTGCTTTGAGTTCACACTCTGCCATAGTAATTGTGCTAAAAGTCACCAAAGTTGCTTTCGGTGAGGGCTAAGGGAGGGGTGTTGAGGGAGGGCTGGGGAGGGACATGGCAGAGGGCTTTGAAACGTGGAAAGTGCACAATGTCATTGAACAGACGTGAGAAACATCCACTTTCAGCATGAAAGGATGGATCTTACAGGCAGTGAATCCAGAGAGTTTTCATCCTTCAAAGCTAGAAATAAGTTTTTGCATGCAGAGGTTGTCATAATAAACCCAGGAAAGACAGTACCCTCAGGGTGCTTCCCGGAGCATCAGCCTCCAGCCTCGCTCTCCACAGCATCTGTGGCTTCTCAGTCAGCTCCGTGGAGTGATCCACTCTGTGTTTTCAAAGCATAATAGTGTATCTCACGGGTACTAGTGGGGAGATATAAATTACACCTATAAATGACAGTGGTTCGCTCAGTGATGCCGTGCTTTCAGGGTTCTAGGAGGCAATATAAAGAATGTAATGTACTAACTCCACTTGTTTTGCTTGTATGACCTTATCTTACAAATTCTCATCAGAAGTCATGGCAGGAAATGTGTGTTTCAAAACTGCTCTTGCTTTCTGGCCGCCCAACGAGCTGCGTTGCTAACCTTTGTGTTGTTGGGCTATTAACAGTTCGCATGGACGCACGTCACTTTACTGATAACCGTCACTCAGTCACATCTTGTCATCCAAAATCTGTTTGAAGGCATGATATGGTAAGGGACTATGCTGTGTTATGCTGCGTTCTGTTTCTATGCCCTGCCTTTTAGACCCCCTAACACCAGGCAGTAGCTTCCCAGTTTCCACTACAACAGGCCACTTGGTACGTCCCAGTAAAATTACTGAATTTCACTTACTGTTTGACAACTGAGTACAAAACGCTTCATTAACGACTGGAATCCTTTGGTTCCAAATAAAATGCAGAAAGTCTTTCTCAATACCCAGTTACATTTTCAGATGCTAACCAGTCCCAATAGTGCCTTTTTTTTTTTTTTAAAGGATGGTGTTATTTACACAGATTGTAAAAACATGTGACAGTTGGCTTTCAGAAAGCAGGCTGGAGAAACGTCTTTCTCCAGGTGACTGCTGGGTGGGAAGGAACAGGCTTCTAGCCTGTTGCTTGGGAAGAGGTGTAAGCTCCTCGGCCCTAGGCTTTGCAGGTTCAGAAAGCATTTTTATTAATTAAAAGTTATCCAACTTAATAATGAGACGTGAGCTGGAATGGGGAGAAGGCTTAAAGAAGTTCTGTGCACCTGCATATGAGCAATGAAAACAAGACCTCCCCCCCACCCCCAACCCCCCCAACCCCTCCAGCCCCCCTACCTCCCCGCCCCCGTAAAGTCACCAACTAGAAACTTTTGTAGCTAACTGGAATTTTGCCAGGATTGGTTGTACCCCCTGACAGTTTACCAGAATGTGCATGTGTCTTTGTAAACATTTACATTCCAGTATTCGGACAGATGTCATATAAAACCTTTCAATTGAGGGAGGAGTGTTTCTTATATAAATAGGTTCTACAGAATTATCAGAGTTTAACAGAGTCATAGGCTAAGATAGAAAGAATTAAAATTAATATTTTTCATGGAGGAGAGTTTGCAATAAGAGCTTGGGGTAAACTTACCATTTTATTCTCTGCTTGCACAAGTGGCTTGTTTTGCATTTTGCTACAGCAATTGGCTATTCGGTATGTTCCTTAACCGCCATCTTAGTGTCTTGGTTTAGTGATAGACTTTGTGCTATTCCCTGGCTAAATGAGTGAGCTCTTTTTGGTATTTTCTGTTTCTCCTGGGCCTTTGCCATGTACTGTACTCTGCTCTGTCCACTGTGTGATCTAAAGGGTTACCATGCGGGTTCATTCTGAGCTGTAAACCAGATAAGTGTCTGCTGTCTTAACTGTGCACACCTCTCTCTGCTAATGTTTTAAAGGTTCCTTGTTCCCATATCAAGCGTCATCTGCAATGACATCACAGCTTACCTTTTTGGATTTTTTTTTGGAAGAACTCCTTTAATTAAGGTAATGGGAATTGTCGGGAGGGAGCCCTTCCAGTAACCTTAGAGCTGAGGCCCTGGGATAGTTCACCCCTTGGTGCACTTGCACACCTGATTTGCACGCAGCAGCTCGCTGAAGGGCATGAGATGCCTTCCCAGAGATCCTCTGAGTTTGCTGTCATGTGTGCAGTTGGGCCCTCCATGGGAGCCGAGCTCCGTTGTCCTCTGCTCCTTCCGGTCACCGGTCACCTCATCCTCCTGCTGGTTTCTCCTCCCCTGACCCTAGCTCAGTTCTTTACCCCATCCCAGCAGCTCCACCCACGGCCAGTCCTGGCTCTCTCCTCTGTCCCTTCCTTCATTAAACTTCCTGCAAGAGCAAGGCACACATCTGTGTGCACAGAGACAGCCAAGGTCATTTAAAAATAAGACTAGAGGGGCTAAAGCAAATAGAAACAGCTTAAGACAGAGCGGGAAGCATCTGTGGACAGCCCCTTCCCCTTTGCCTTGTATTTGGTTCTGTTTATGGACAGCGAGGCAAGGACATGAATTAAATTATTTAGATGTTATTTGGGGGGCAGAAAAAAAAACAAGTTCTGAAACAAGTATGAAAAATACAAGCTTTTCCTAGTACTTATTTAATCAATTTTATTTATTTATTTATTTTGAGATAGGGTTTCTCTGTGTAGCCCTGGCTGTCCTAAAACTCACTCTAGACCAGGCTGGTCTTGAACATGCAGATCCACCTGCCTCTGACTCCCGAGTGCTGGGATAAAAGGTGTGCACCACTATCGCCTGGTTTGGGTTTTTAAAGAGCTCTCTCTATGTTAGGGCTTCTTTTAGGAGTCAGTTTCCATCCTGAACAAAGTGTTTGATGGGAGTCTTCCATTATGGAGGAAGCAGGGGCCACTGTTGGATAATGGATTAGTCTCAGGCTGCAGAGCAATGGGAGGGAGTGCAGTGCCCCTGGGGAGTGGTGGGCGGCCTCCCCTCAGCACCACAGCTCTCCTCTTGTGGGCAGCCACACAGAACCAGGCCAAGCTGCAGGGCTGCTGGCGTGCAAGGGGTGGATCTTGGACATGTTTCTGAAGCTACTACGCCAGAACAAGTGAGCATGCTCACAAGCTCTAGACCAGCACACCACCGTGAGGGAGACTGCGAGCCGAGCCGTGTAGGAGTCCCAGTGGCCGGTTTTGAATACCTTTCAAGTGATTTCACCAAGGAAGATTCCTTATATGATACACCCAGGAGGTTGAGCAATTATCTGGTGACCTGCTATGAGTCAGCTGGAAGCTTTCTTAAGTCATCAGCAGATACTTTAAGTCCACTTGACGGACGGACGGCACTAATACAGACGCTGGATTATCCCAGGAGAAGGGGCATCGGTACCTTCTCTGTGGCAGAATTGTTACCAGGTTTGTTAGGCTACCAGCTAGTTTAGCTTTGAGATGTTTCACCTTAAAGGTTAGGAACTCTACAAGGAGCTCAGGTAGCTTGGGCTGTGACCGGGTCCTTCCCTGAGAGTTAGCTCTGTCCCTGCAGGCCCCCATGACACAGCCATTTTACTTCTTTTCTTCTATGGTAGCTCTGGGCATTTAGGACCACAGACTCAAGTCTCCTCGCCTTACACTACCAAGTTCCCGACTTATCTCCAGATTTTTCTCCCTGAATGTCTTGTTGACTGGGAAATAAGAGCCAGACTGAAGCGTAGCCAGTGTCTATTCTTAGAAGCACAATATGTTCCTTTCTCTCTAAAGGTAGATCATGTAGATCATAGTGTGTGTGTGTGTGTGTGTGTGTGTGTGTGTGCTAATTTGGGGCTGTTGAATATTTCATTTTGGAGGGAAATCTCATACATTGCATATTAGGACTGAGCTGAGCATGCAAGCACCAGTTTGTAACCTTAGTACTTGAGGGGCTGAGGCAGGAGGATTGCAAACTCTAGACCAGAATGGGCTACATCGTGGGACCTTGTTCCCCTAACCTATCTGCCCCAAACAAGATAACCTGGAGTGTTCCAGTGGCTGGGCCCCATTGTGTTCCAGTGGTGGCGTGTACTTGGGATGACTAACATCCTTACTCCAAGAGGAGCATGCAGTCATGAGAAAAGGATTTCAGTACTGAATTTACAGCCCTCTGAAAGACAAAAAAGAGAAAGGGCTTAAGGCCATTTAACAGAAATGAATAGACATTCATAATCCATCACACATAGGACTGTCTGCTGTGTTTGTTAAGTGCCTCTCAAGACACTTGCTTAGGTAAATCACGTCCATACAGTGTGCAAGTGTAGTTTTCAGTTGTTGGATTAAGAGGAAAGGGAAGGCGTCCCAGCACTGGAGAGGCAGATGGAAACAGGTCTCTATGAATTTGAGATCAGCCTAGAGTACAAAGCGGGTTCCAGAAAGACAGTCTGGGCTCTGTGTCATACAATCCCTGCTTGAAAAACCAGGAGCAGGGTGAGGTGGAGGGGGAGGTTCAGGGCATTGGGGGAACCTTGTAGAGGCTCCTGTGTTCCCACGTTTGCATGTGGTACTAACACCCCACTTCTCCCCATCTTGTTTGGCCTCTATAGCTGTCTCCTAAGAAGACCTGGGAAGGGTTCATTGGCGGTTTCTTCTCCACAGTCATATTTGGATTCATTGTGAGTTTTAGTAGAATTTTAATTACATTTATATTCTGAAAACCCATGTTAGATTTTAGCCTTTTCTAAACCTACAAAATCATGAATTGCTAATAATATTTTTGCTAAAACTTAGTAAATAGGCACCCATTGTCAGCCATTTCTGTGTATTGATTAGCGTGGTCTTCTCTGATGCCTCCCCCCCAACCCCTGTCTGCTGCCTAGAGAACTTTCTTTGATGAGAGGTGAGAGCCACATTTACCTGTGGGTATAAGCACAAGCTGACACCCCACTAATATATAAACAGTTCGACCCCCACACCTTAGACATGGGGACCATCACTGAAGGTGGTGGCGGCAAGGTTAGAGCCAGAAGACCAGGGTATCTGCTCTAAGACCCTGTCAGAGTTTTCAGTCTAGTCCATGGAAATTGATATAAGTTGATCTAAAGTTGATATAGTTGATCTAAAATATCCCATCTAAACAGTGTAATCACAACAACATGAAGTTTGGGAGAGTCAATACATGAATAACTGGAAACTCGGCATTGTCTTGTATGGGGAAACTACCCCTCTGTTTAATTTATAAACAATTCATTCTCAATGAAGATTCTAGTAAAATTTGGGGGGGGGAATACAAGGTTTGGGGTAGAACATCAGTAATCATTGATTCACACAGAAGATCCTCTCTAAGGTTAATGCATCAAAAGTAAGATACCAAGTTAAATAATACTATAAGAGTTTGTTATTTAAAAGTACAGTAGGGAGAGCCCCATCACTGAAGAAGTAAAGAGCTAGCCATTTAAATGTAATATACAGTCAGATAAGAAACTGGTTTAGTTTGGAGGCAAGGCAGTTCGTTATCCGTTCCTAGCAGCATATTTGAATTTCTGCTGCTCTTGAGCAGAACAATGGAGTGAGTGTCTGGAGGAGAACCTAAGGTAACCTTTCGTTTAACAACTTAAATGTACAGGAAGATGTTTTTTATCTCCCGTTTCCATGGCTGAGGACAGCTAGCTTTAAAAACTGTCCTGGACCCCCTGGGCTGGCAAAGGGACAGTGAGTGGTGCCCCGCCTGCACTGCTGTGCACCGTTTACTTAGTGACTTTGTATCAGCCCGTGTGCAGCAAGCCCTCCGCATACCCTGTATCCTTATAATCCACTCCTTCACTTACTGCATCTTCCTAGCCTCTGCTAAAGCTTACAATGCAGACTCTGAAAAGTAAGGTCTTGGGCTAACAAGATGGCTCTGCAGGTGAGGACAGTTGCTCTGTAAATCCTAGGAGACTTGACTTTGATCTACAAAGTCCACATAAAAGGCAAAGGAGAAAACTGCCTCCGAGGGGCTAGGGTTGTGCTGGGGCAGGCGCACACATCATGCACGCACACAGAGCAGTGAGAAGATGCACTGGAGGGGAAGACCTCCTGTGATGCTCTTTTAAGACTGCATCAGCTCCTCCCCTTCTTAGGCCGAATGGAGACATCACTGCTTTCAAAAATTCCGTCATTCTCTAAAGGTCTTTGAAGGCCTTACCTGAGACCATCCTGACCTTGTAACTTTGTAAATGTGTAGCCATATGCTGATGCAAGACATCCTGGCACCTGGCTCTGTCCTTTGTGAGCTGTGGTTTCCTTTTACCTGGCATTGTCTCATAGATCTGGCTTTGCTCTTCAGGCTGCCTATGTGTTGTCCAAGTACCAGTACTTTGTGTGCCCGGTAGAATACCGAAGCGACGTCAACTCCTTTGTGACAGAGTGTGAGCCCTCAGAACTGTTCCAGCTTCACAGCTACTCCCTCCCTCCATCCCTACAGGCCGTGCTCAGCCGGGTAAGACAGTGTCCCGTTAACACCTTAACATGACTAGAGCTGTTCCCTATAGAGCCGCCTTGAAAAGTGAAATTCTGATTCTTTTTAAAAAAAGATATAGAAGTGGATTGTATGTTTATCATCTTCTTAAACATCATCAAACAGGGTGTTAACTTTCCAGGGCATTTATAAGTTTGAACACTAGGAATTTATTTGCATAATGATTGAAATACTGATAGTAATTTAGTTTATGTTTTCAAGGTGTTTTAAAACATTTAAAAATAAATTTTAAAATTTTTACAAATACGTGATTTGAATAAAATTTCCATGTTTCTGATATGATTTGAATCAGTATAAATCTCAATTAAGACACGTCAGTTGAAAGAGCCCTGGATTTTTAGAGTTCATTACTAATATACAAATCTCCTAAAAAACGAGTTTTCCCACTGTCACCATTTAAAGCATCTTTGAGGTGTCATTCCTCAGAACATTTGGCATGCTCTCTGATGGAACCCCTCTGTCTGCTGATGCATCGTTAAAGTGGGAAATGGAATGAGCTGGTTAGTTTTGTCATGGGAAGAGGAGACCTCAGCTGAAGGGTTGCCTCCATCTGATTTTCCCGTGGGCTTCTATATGGAACATTTTCTTCATTGCTGATTGATGTAGGTGTAGGCGGGCTCACTGATACAGATCCCAGACATCTCCCTCAGTGTCCATGCGCACTGCCGAGTGCTGTAAGACTTGGGCTGGTGCCAGTCTTCAGTTTGGAACAATGCTGTCTGTCGCTTTGAGAACAGATCTGAAACTGTGTGGGACGAGCATCCTTCTTGGACCACAGTCCTTGTCCGTGTGTGTGCTGCTTTCAGTTCATTCATAGACACTTGAGGGGTAGACGAGTTCAACAGTGTGACTGAAGTGCTCTGTACAGATAATTTCCCCATGTTGGCTGTGATCATTCATTCATGCTCAATTTGACAGGCTTCGATTTGTGTGAGGCAGGGTCTTACCACATAGCCCAGGCTAGCTTTCAACCCGAGGCAGTCCCATGTCAGCCTCTAGAGAGCTGGGATAACAGGCTCACACCACCACCCCTTGATACTATTTTTTTTTAAGAATTATTTTATGTATATGAGTACACTATAGCTGCCTTCAGACACACCAGAAGAGGGCATCGGATCCCATTACAGATGGTTGTGAGCCACCACCCTGTGGTTGCTGAGAATTGAACTCAGGACCTCTGGAAGAGCAGTCAGTGCTCTTAACCACTGAGCCATCTCTCCAGCCCCCCCGCCTCCATTTGATAGTATTTTAAGAAACTTATTTCTGCATGATTCCATAGCTTTCAACTTAGTTTTGGGGAGAAAGACAACTTTTTATTATTTTCATCATTTGAAATTAAATTGATATAAAATATAAAATTAAAATAAGTCCCATTAGAGCAAAGAACTATGGCCAGAAGAGCAATAAACATTGGCGTGAGCTCAAGTGTAAGCCTTCCACCCAGCTGAGCTAGAATTCTACAGTTGTACCCGGTATGACAGGGAGGTGGTGGCTGTGGGGCAGGGAGTGGGCCCAGCGTGAAACTGCCGTGATGACGAGTTTTCTCCCGTGGTCTTCCACGGAGACCAAGCTTTCAAAGCTTGGGGAGTCAACAGAAACATGGCCTGCCTTGACTTTCCATGTCTGCCAAGATCCCTGGTTCCAAGGCACGAGTGAGTGTACCATTAATGAACAGGTCTTCTCTGCTTCTTTCTCCTCAGGAGACTGTGAGCTTGTACCCCTTCCAGATACACAGCATTGCCCTATCAACGTTTGCATCACTAATTGGCCCATTTGGAGGCTTCTTCGCCAGTGGATTCAAAAGAGCTTTCAAAATCAAGGTGTGTTGTGACATTCTTCTCTAAGTTGTTGTACACATAATTAGGAGTTATATTGTCATTGGGACGTGCTGCCTGGCTGGTTTGAGTGTATTCTCCTTTTGGTAGGTTTGGCTATGCCATATTTGTTTGTTTTGAAGTGTATTAGCCTCTTCTGGAAATGGAATGCCCCCTCATTGCTGCTGGGACTGCAGCCCTGCCATTGGAGATGTCAGGAATCTGTCCATGCATCCTTGTAGCTTAGCACTTCCCAGTTTCCTGAAGGCTTTGCAGAGGGGCTTTTTTGGGGGGGGGGCTCTCATCCTGCTGGCTATGGGGGCTCAGACTTGGTGATGTCAGGCTGTGAAGAACATTCTTCCACCCAGCATTTCCTCTCTGTCTCTGCTGCATGAAGCTTTTTTGATAAGACATGCTTGTGGGCTAGATTTGCTTTGTGGGATCTGGTGGGCTGATTCTGGTCTAGAAAATCACAGTTGTCCCTTTGCTTTAGAAGATCTGGGTCGCCGGGCGTGGTGGCGCACGCCTTTAATCCCAGCACTCGGGAGGCAGAGGCAGGCGGATTTCTGAGTTCGAGGCCAGCCTGGTCTACAAAGTGAGTTCCAGGACAGCCAAGGCTATACAGAGAAACCCTGTCTCGAAAAACCAAAAAAAAAAAAAAAAAAAAAAAAAAAAAGAAGATCTGGGTCATCCTAAAGTGATATCATCTCAGTCCTCTGCCCTTAATCCATGTTAAGGTGGAATTGGCTCATTCCGGCTAGCGTGACTGTTGTAGATGGGGTCAGGGAAGGTAGCTCCGAGGAGCTGCCATGGGGGCTGAGAGCTGATGAGGCTGAGTCTCACAGAGAAGCCTGAAGAAGAGAGTTGAAGCAAGTGCAAGGAGGGGGTGACTTGTCAAAGTGGGGAGCAAGGACACAGCTGTGTTAGAGAATGGTTGAGAACACAGTATTTGGAAACCTGACCACACAGACCTTAGGCTGACAGGGGAAATAAGTGAACTCAGGGAGCCTCTGAGCCTCCAGATGGTCCCTCCCTGGAGGGGAGAATGGGAAGCAGTGCAGTCTGTGGTGACAACTGAGGCTCCATGACAACTGAGGCTCCATGGGTGACTGTGAGCAGAGACAGGAGGAAATGAGTCGGCAAAGTTATTCACACAGCTTCTCAGCTGGAGAAGAGGCATCAGAATGCCGTTCTAATAAAAGTCTCTGAGGGTTGGTTCTCACCCTCAGAAGGGAGAGGGTTTTTTTTTCATGTCTGAAGGGGCAACTGCTGCTGTGTCTTGTGCATTAGGTGCCCCAGTGTGCTAGAAGAGCCTGCAGTCACCTCTGTCCCCTAGGGTTCAGGCCCTATCACCATTGCCCTGCCCCTCTGTGGCTTTAGTGGATAGATGTTCTCAGTGAGCTGGCTGCTTTGCTTTGGTCTTTACCTCAGTACTCGAAAAGGACTGTTTATCGTTGGGATGTTCCAGAGCAGGACCCTTTGGACAAGCCTACCTAAATCAGAAGAGCCTGGGCATATGTGAGACAGCAGGGTGGCTTCCACAGCCCTGGACATTGCAGGGGCAGGAGGCGGTCAGGAATTAGAGAAGGAGAGTTGACAGGGTTTCTATTTAAAATTTCATTAATGAGGAAGAGTGCTAGACTTAATAAATACTCCCTTTAACTCTTTCAATGTGTGCTTTGTTCTTAATTCTAGGAAGGGGTGACGTGTCCACATTTTGACCTTCCTTCTTCTTGAGTATCATGTGTTTAGTAAATTGTTTCTTGGGTAGTCTAGGTTTCTGGGCTAATATCCACATATCAGTGAGTACATGTTATGTGAGTTCTTTTGTGAATGGGTTACTTCANAAATAAATAAATAAATAAATACTTAGTGTTATTTCAATGCTGTGGGCCAGTTCAGAAATCATTAAACAGTGAATGGAGATGTTAAAAAAATAACGTTTCAATTGGTTGACTGTATTCTAATTTATTTGTATTTGTTGGGGAAATGAATAGTAAGGTTGTTTTCCTTATAAGGTATATAACACTAGAAAACATTAATATAACAGAATTTGGTATAGGTGATTTCTCTGCACATTTGTCTGTTTCTGCAGGATTTTGCAAACACGATTCCCGGACACGGCGGGATAATGGACAGGTTTGACTGTCAGTATTTGATGGCAACGTTCGTGCACGTGTACATCACCAGCTTCATCAGGTACATTTCTATTGAAACCAGGACCGAAAGCTTCCCTCGGCCTGGCTCATTTGAGGGACTTCATTAGTTTGACTGCCTCTGTCAGTGGTTGTGTATAATGTCAAGGTAAATGGAACCATAGCTCTACATGGCAGGGCTAAGTCTCCGTTGTTTTTAAAGTGTTTGAGCAGCCTAAATGTTAGTCTACACCATGATTGTCAGCAGAACTTGATTAAAAGACCCAGTTAATGTGCCGTAGGCTGGATTCAGAATCTAAGCAGTTTGTGTTTCTCACGGTGGGCACTCACTGGCTTCCGTTAAGGAGAGGATGGTTCATTCCGCCCAGCTATTGGGTGTCTGTGATCCTTCACAAGATGTTCTACAGAGAGAGCAGCTAATAAACCCTTGTCCTCAGCACTTCCTGTGGAGGGTCGGGAGGGTCTGCAGAGGGTAATGACGAAGTGATATGGATGGTTTCAGGAGCCTTGGCAAAAAACGAAGCAGGTAAGAGATTATCGATGCGTGTGAGGGAGGGGCAGGAGGAGGCGGCTGCTTGGTGAGTGGTTGCCTGCTGGCACTGAATAGTAATGCTTCAGGTCTGTCCTGCGATGGCAGTGTAGCATGGGACAGCCAGCGGTCGTGACTTGGTGACTTGATGCCCATGGTCTCCACTGGGGCCCAGAAGGTCTTGGAAAATATGTTTTCATCAGTCATTTAGAAAGAGACTTACATTTAGGAATTCATAAACATGCAATTAAAATATGTATCGATGGCAGTGTGAGAATTTCTGTGTCAATCTTCCGGTGGAGCCGTACTTCAGTTCCCAGGTTCCTTCAGCTTTTCAGGTAATGGAGACTCCTTACCTTGTGTGGTCTGTCTCTCCTCCCTCGCTGATTCACACTCTCCTCTCTCCATCTGTTTACACTTTTTTTTGTTGGTTTTTTTTTTTGGTTTTTTGAGACAGGGTTTCTCTGTGTAGTCCTGGCTGTCCTGGAACTCATTTGTAGGCCAGGCTGGCCTCGAACTCAGCTGTTTACACTTTTAAAGTTGAATTTGTTCCTTTTCTAGCTTTTTAAGATAAAGGCCAAGCTGTGATGTTCGGCCTTCTTACCCAGGACTACAGACTTGCTCTTCGTCACCGTACCCTCCCTCCCTGCACAGAACAGTGTGGGCATTTCCAGTTCCTGCACCACGATCCTCTTTGACACATTGGTTATTTAGACATATATTGATTGATTCCCAAACAAATGGCGACCTTTTTGTTCCTCTCCCCTTACTGAGTGTTGCCTTAATTCCAATGTGGCTGAAAGAAGCCTTTTGTGCGGTACCTGTTAATTTTTGAAGCTTGTGTCCTGGCCTACCATGTCACCCCTTCTGGTACGTGCTGAGTCCACAGAGAGGTGATGGTCCCCTGCAAGCTTCCGGTGTAACTGAGTCTATGGCACTTGGTTCTTCTAAGTGC